>CM053769.1:0-75426 GCA_028658325.1 Potorous gilbertii
TTGTGATTTCTTGGTTTCTCAGAAAGTCATTAGCCTCCATCTGCTCCATTCTAATTTTGAGAGAACTATTTTCTTCAGTGAGCTTTTGAACCTCTTTTTCCACTTGACTAATTCTGCTTTTGAAAGCATTCTTCTCCTCATTGGCTTTCTAAACCTCTTTTGCCAATTGAGTTAGCCTATTTTTCAAGGTGTTATTTTCTTCAGCATTTTTTTGGGTCTCCTTTATCAAGGTATTGACTCATTTTTCATGCTTTTCTTGCATCTCTCTCATTTCTCTTCCCAGTTTTTCCTCTATCTGTATAACTTGATTTTCAAAATCCTTTTTGAGCTCTCCATGGTCTGAGCCCATTGGATATCTATTTCAGATGTTTGGGATACAGAGGCCTTGACTCCTATGTCTTCACAGGATAGTAAGCATTGTTCTTCCTCATCGGAAAGGAAGGGCGGAATCATCTGGTCCCCAAGAAAGTAACCTTCTATGATCTTATTTTTTTTCCCTTTTCTGGGCATTTTCCCAGCCAGTTACTTGTCTTCTGAGAGTCCTCTCCATCCCTGGCTTAGGTCTGCCCAGCTAGTGCTTGGGGTCTGCGATTCAAATGCTGCTCCCCAGCCTCAAGACTTTTGGCGGCAGGCCTGGCTGCTATTCAACGGGAGCTTAAGTTCTGGTGCTCAGGTAGAGGCAGGGCTGCCTCCCAGGCTCAGTTCCCTCAGGGGGTTTATGCAGAGACCTTCCATAATGGAGCTCCTGCCTACACCCTGCTCCCCTGTCAGCCCATCCAGACGTCTTTCACACTGACCTGTACATCTGTGGGTGGAGGGACCTTCGTGGCCACTGGAGATTCTGTCCCTGAAGCCTGCTCGGATCTGATGGATCTGTTCCTCTCCATGCCACATGGCCAGGGCAGGGCTGGGCTCCCATCCAGTGTGTGACGGACGTTTGGGATTGGTTTTTCCAGGCTCTCTGGAATGGAAATCTCCTTCACTCCGTTGCTGCGTGGCTTCTACTGTTCCAGAATTTGTTGGGAGTTCTTTTTATAGGTAATTATTGGCTGTGGGTTTGGAGCTAGCATATGTGAGTCTTTCTACTCCACCATCTTGGCTCCGCCCCCAACATCCCAAAATTTATGGGATGCAGCCAAAGCAGTACTTAGAGAGAAATTTATTTCTTTAAATTCTTACATCAACAAAATAGAGACAGAGCAGAAAATAAATTGCATTTGCAACTAAAAATGAAAAAAAGAGAACAATTAAAAAATTCCTCAATTAAGCATCTAATTAGAAATTTTAAAATCAAAGGTGAGATTAGTAAAATTGAATAAAACATATTGAGTTAATAAATAAAACTAGGAGCTGTAATGTAGATAAGCCATTGGTTAATTTGTTTAGAAAAAAAAAGAAACAAGAAAACCAAATATCCAGTATCAAAAATGAAAAGGGTAAAATAACCACAAATAAAGAAGAAATTAAAGCAATCATTAAGAAATATTTTGTCTAATTATATGTCAACAAATCTGACAATCTGAGCAAAATCAATGAATATTTACACAAATATAAATTACCTAGATTAACAGATCAGAAAATAGAATGTCTAAATAACCACATCTTTGAAAAAGAAAATGATTAAGCCATTAATTAATTGCCAAAGAAAAAAAATCCCCAGAATCAAATCGGTTCACAAGTAAATTCTACCAAACATTTAAAGAACAATTAATTCTAATACTATATAAAATTTTTGGAAAATAGGAGAAGTTGTCTTACCAAATTTCTTTTATTACTCAAATAATATTCTAATATCTAAAGCAGGAAGAGCTAAAACAGAAAAAGAAAATTATAGACTAATTTCCGTAATGAATTGAATGCAAAAATTTTGAACAAAATACTACCAAGGTAATTACAGCAATATATTACAAGGATTATATGCTCTGAGCAGATGGGATTTATACCAGAAATGTAGGGTTGGTTCAATATTAGGAAAACTCAACATAATTGACCACTCTTACCATAGTAATCTAGTGTTTGATAAACTGGAAGACTCCAAGCTTTGGGATAAAAACTCACCATATGACAAACACTGCTTGGAAAATCGGAAAACAATAGGGCACAAAGTAGGTATAGACCAATATTTCACACTGCATACCAAGATAATGTCAGAATGGGTACATGATTTAGATATAAAGTGTGGGGCCATAAGCACTGAGGTGTTCCTTTGCTAACTAGAAAGCAAACTCTAGAAAAGCTGAGACTTGATTTTGCTTATAAGATTCAGCTCAGTACTACTCATATAAAATAGATATGTAATAATTATCTATTGGTGACAGTAAAATGGAAAGGATTCCATTTTGTAGGATTATAGCATCATATAACCATGGTTATATGGTAGTGCTAGTTTTAATAACAGTGCTATCTAGAAACAATATTTCTACAATGAATAGGAAACTAATGTGATTGGGAGACAGCTAGAATTGCAGGCTAATGAGAAACCATGACTTGATTATGTGTGATAATCTCATTTGTTATCAAGTACTTTGGGTCGTACTGACTGGGCAACCTTCCTGTGCTTTATGCATAAAAATGGAGAGAAAAGCACTCTCCAAGAAACGTTCAGTCATTTGAAGATTGTAACAGAGTGAAACAATGCACGGGAGACTGAGGCGGGAAAAGATCTCTCCAAAAAAAAAAAAGAAAGCATTATAATTATTCAAGAAGATTGGAGACCATTGTCAAAGAGTATGTAGCACATGATACATAAGGATTGGTTGAGGGAATTGGGAAGGTTTACCCTAGAGAAAAATGAGAGGACAAGAGTTGTATTTAAATAATTGTATGACTTCATGAGGGAGGGAAAATACACTTGTCTATTTGATCCCAGAGAGCAGAATTAGGATTAATAGCTGGAAGTTATAGAGACAAATTTAGGCTTTAAGGTAAGGAAAAACTTTTATTCAAAAACAAATTATCCAAAAGTGGAATGAGTTGTCTTTGGAATAGTGGATTCCTTCTCACTGGAGGTCTTTAAGCAAAGGATAGATGATCACTTGTCAGGTAGGAGGAATTCCTTTTCAGGTATGAGTGAAACAGATAGGCTTTGGAGTCTTTTCCAACTCCAAAGTTATGTGATCCAGTACCGCATCATAAAATCCCTAAGTTTTTTCTTGTGTGCAGTTGGTAAGTCAAATCTTTCCAAGATTGTACTTGACTTGTTAGATATGTGCACCAAAAATGCAAGAATTCACATTTATGTCCTTTAAAAATTCTTATGTCATATTTTCTCTGGGCTTGGAAACTTCTAGCAGTGGGGTACTCTTTTCATATCTTAATTTTAGTTTTCCCTCTTCTTCCTTCTTTAGGTACTATGACAACTTTACCTCTTGCACAGAACTTGAAACCAACATCGTGGGGTGCTTTTGGCCCAACCCCCTAACAGAGGGCTTCATCACAGGAATTCACAAACAGTTTTTTTCTAACTGTACATCGGACAAAGTGCATTGGGAAGACCCACCAGATGAAATTCTCATTCCCCTGATTCTGATTCCTGTCCTGTTGACAGTGGGAATGGCAAGCTTGGTGGTATGGTGTAGTAAACGGAATGATGTTTTGGTGTAGCCTGCTCTTTCTTCTTTTGACTTTCCTTGTTTCCTTTTTTTTTTGAAAAAAAAAAAGCCCAGCAGAAGTCAAGCGTCAGGAACCATTGGTCTATGACTGCTTCATCCCAAATAGCTCATCTTTCTGGACTTGAAAAGTCTTGATAAAAAGCTGCCATTTTGGAGTTTGTATAATGAAACTTATGAATTTTTGAAGATGCAAAGCTACTGGGTTTCACCAGATTTCTAACTCTATCAGAGGCAAAATGGAAGTTTCTAGAGGAATGGACAGTATGGAAGCTGCTGAATACAGAAAGATGAAAAGCAATCTGGGCCAATGAGAACTAAGTTTATCCATTGTTTCTAGCTAACCATTCATCTCAGAAATAGCTATGATAAAGTTTGAGTCCTTGTCTCTGAGTTGGTAGAAGGCTTATGTTGTGTACTAATGGATTTTGCAGAAGGCTATCTCAGTTCTTTTATTTGTAGAAAAAGGAAGAAAATACAACCAAGGATGAGTACTGCTCTTTTGAAGACAATTTAAATAGTCAATCATACCTTTAAGGAGAAAAGACTATATCACATGAAGGGATAGTAACAGAAGTGCTTTGTAGGGATGGATTTCTTGACTTGAAGACATGGAACTGACTTCAAGAAGGATGCAGAACCCTGTCTTACAATGAGGAAAGAATGAAAGGAAACAGACTGCCTTAACTTCTCAAGGAGTGATGAAGAAGCTGCAGGAATATCAGATTCCTTCATTTGTTCTTTAATTAATGCTGTCACTTCTATGAAAATATGAGTACTGACTGGTTTCTTCCCATGCCTTCTCTCTGCTCCCGAAGGGATTGTGTGTACACAGTGTTCCATAAATAATAGAATGTCCAGGCGACAGAGATGTCTTTGAAATATTAACTGTCAGAAACTGGCTTTCTTTTTAGATAGGTGGATTAAGGACAGACATTAGGAATGGAAAAAAAAAGCCATGAGGAAGTTTGTAGCAGTCAGTGTGGATTACGCAGAAAGGGGAAGAAAACAGCTCCTCCAGCAAAGCAGGAGAAATCCATTTCTACAGGTTGCCATAAAAAATGTGGATGCCTGTATGTTTGCTGGGCAATTGCTTTCCCTGTTCCTTTTGTGAGCCCGTTCCCTGTCACTTCCCAATTGTCCTCTAAATATTCCATGTGGAGTGACTAGTCCAGCGTGGCTTCTTCAGTCAAAATTTTTATCCTTTAAATGTATCTTTCCTGGGTCCCAGTTGGCTCTTTTGTTTTTATGTGAGCAAAATTCATGTTTGTAACAACTGTGTATATAATTCCTACATGTAAGATGTGCTTGTGGGTTTGAACTATTCAGTGGTCCTCTGTTTTGAAAAAGTCTCCAAGTAAATGTGTATATTTGCTTTTTTATTTTTTTTGTCTTCTTTCACACTGCTCCAGTAAACAGCAAATGCTTTCACCAATGCTGAGAGAAGTAGACCGTGTTATTTATTGACTGTTGTTCTATCATATTTTTACTGATTTCCTCCCTAAATCAGTTATGCAAATTGGGTTGTTCTGTCTTCTTGTGAATTGGATTTCAGATGCAGCAGTGGTTTTCTTTTGTAGCAGCCCTACTTTCTGTTCCTTGACGGAGATCCAGGAATCAGATTTTGATCTTCTAGAGACCAAAGGAAAGTTCTTTGTGAGTGTTTTGATGATACCAAATCAGTGAATTTTTCTACACTGAGAGGTTTTAAAAGTACAAATGGCTAATCAACCTTGTTAAATCAATTGGAGAGATTTTTTTGTTTTCTCAAAAATATCCCCTGTAACTTAGAGAATCATTGCTTAACCTATCTCCAGTGGCTGTGTGTGGCACTGAATATTTATTGGAAACTTAATGACAGGATCTCAGGATTGGAAAGGATCCCAGAGATAATCTAGTACTGGTTGAATAAGAATTTACTCTACAATATTCCCAGCAAGTACTTATCTACCCTATATTTCAAGACTTCTAGTGATTGTAACAAACCTATTTCCTCATAAAGAGACTATCCAATTTTTGGAAAGCTATGGGGATGATTATCAAGATAATAACTGACGACATATGTCAAAACTTTAAGGTTTGCAAAGTGCTTTGCATACATTATTTCATTTGATCCTCCCAGATGGAGAAACTGAGGCTTAGCGAGGACATGTGCCTTACCCGTGGTCATATAGCTAGTAAGTTGCAGAGGAGGGATCTGAACCCCTTTGTAATTGTTAAGAATTTTATTTCCTTACATCAGGCATAAATCTGCCTTCCTGCAGTTCCAAACAATTCTAGTTCTTTTTTCTGGGGCCACACAGAAGTCAAGTTTTGCATTTCAACATTATCTAAATAGTTATCCTGTTCTCACTTTGCCCCAAGTTATCTTTCCTAATATTCCCCAGATTTTCCAACTCATCTTCATATACTATGTTCTACCTTAACCTCACTATCATGGATGCCTTCATTTGGATGTGTTTTGGTTCATTAAATTCTTTGCTAAAATGAACCCAGAACTGAATAAAATACTAGAATTTGTTCTGACCACACCTGTGTGCAATGGGATTATCACATTCTTCATTCAGGACCCAGTGATTTTTTTTAATCACACTAATGTTTTGGCCACCCTATTGCACTGTTGACTCATTTTGAGCTTGCAGTCTGCTAAAAATCTCCCAATCTTTTCTATTTAAATTATCTAGCTGGGCTGCTACCATTCTATACTACTACAATTTATCTTTTTGAACCCTGGCCAACTCATTTCATCTTGTTTGCCTCAGTTTCCTCATTTGTAAAATAAGATGGCGAAGGAAATGGCAAACCACTCCAGTATCTTTGCCGAGAAAACCCCAAAGAGTTGGACATGAATGAAATGACTCAACAACCACAAATAATATTTTACTTGTGTCACTATAAAATTTTGTCTAATGAGTTCTAGCTCATTATTTGGGCTTGTAAAGGTATTTTTGAATCTTGGTTTTAAAGTTATGAATGTTAGCTGTTGTTTTTATTGTCTCTGTAATTCATCACGTTAAGTATCTCTTACAGGTTTAGATTATTAGCAAAAATGATGAGCATTTGATCTATTCCTTCATCCAATAAATCAACCACTCAGCAGGCATTTATTATTCACTTACTATATGTTTAACACTGTACTAGAGTGGATATACAAAGACATTGATTAAAAGTTTGAATAGGATGGATTAAGGACAAATTCTCTTTGATAGACCACCAGAGATATCCCAAAGGTTGACGCTGACCCATTAATCACTGTTCTTTGAGTCTGGTCATTCCACTAGCTCTGAATCAATCAAGTATGCTATCATTTAATACACAATTACAGTATGAAAAAGTCTGTCATTTATATTGCAGGAATTAAGGCCTATTATATCTATCTCGGTTTTTCTGTGGGTGTGTATCTTACACGTACATAGATATATACATACACAAATACATACATCACGTGTGTGTGAATGTTGTTAAAGAAGGAAGTTGGATTAGTTAAGCATCATCTTTTTTTAATGAAGATTTTTTTCAGTCAATGCTCATTTTTCCAAATATTCACAAATTATCCCTCTAATAATTCATTCTCAAATTTTGTCAGGAATTACATTTAAGCTCATCAGCTTATAGTTTCTACTCTACCTCTACCTCTATGTACTTCCCTTTTGTGAAAATGGGGTTATTTGCCCATCTTGAGTCTGATGATGCCTCTCTCATTCTCCACAGATTTTCAGAAATCATTGACAGCAGTTTATTAATCACATTTTCTAGTTCATTTGATAATTTTGGATCCACTTTGTCCTAGCATGGATGATTTGCTCATGACATCTTTTACAAAGTCCTCTTGCAATGCATCATCATGGCATGGAAGTGTGACCTTGGGTCCTTAAAGTTATGCTAGTAAAGTCCAAGTTTTGTCAAGTCTGACCTAGCTGGAAAGGTTTTGCTTATGTCTTTTTATCTGGGAATTAGCCTAATAAATGGGTCTTGATTTTTTTCCCCTATAGCCACCCATGAAGCTTATCCAAGCTTTAGAGGGAGAGGGAGTACTCTGATTGATGCAATCACATATCTTAGAAGTAATGAAATATATATATATATATATATATATATATATATATAGTATATCTGTAAATACCAGTTGTTCTAGTGGATAATCAAAAAAATACATACATACACTTACATATATACATCACACAATGTGTTGTGTGTATGTATGAACGTGTATGTATACACACATATGTGTTTTGTGTATGTGTTTGTATATGTCTATGTGTATGTATAATACACACACATATAGTAGCACAGGTCAGCAGATCAGGGTTTCAACTGGAACATATATTAAAGCAAGGCAAACTCAAGTCCACCCTGAGATGACTCAGGCAGGCTAAGGAAGCAGGGTAGACTTTTGTCTTCAGGGCAGGTGTAAATCCCCAGGTCGGATGTTAGCACCATGGGTAGTTCTGAAGAATCATTTTGGGATGATTCTCTACTTCCCTCACTCCCCTGCCCCCAAAGAGTCCATGAACTTGGGTGGGTCATTTTAATATAAGCCACATCCATTTCAGTATACTTGGTTTCTTTGTAGTCTTATTTGTTTTATTCATGGGGAGCTAGGTGATGCAGTGGATATAACACCAGTTCAGGAGTCAGGAGGACCTGAGTTCAAATCTTACCTCAGCCACTTGACACTCACTAGTTGTGTGACCTTGGGCAAGTCACTTAACCCCAACTGCCTCATCCTGGGTCATCTCCAATCATCCTGATGAATATCTTGTCACTGGATTCAGATGGCTGTGGAGGAGAAGTGAGGCTGGTGACCTGCATAGCCCTCCCTCACTCAAAACAAAGTCAAGGCCAGTCATATCATTATTTCTCTTATGGCACGATCTTCTTTGGCAACAAAGGATGAACACACATTTATTTTATTCAATTAAAAACATTATTCAGAGAAAGACCCATAGGTTTTGCCAAATTGGCAATAGAATCCATGACACACAAAGATCATGAACCCTTGTCATGGGGGTTAAAAGAAATCAATATCTTTTACTTGGAGGCAACCTTGTGCCTTTTTGCTTACTTGTGTCCCCAGGGAGATCCTGCAGGCTTTTAAAAGTCGAATCCTGTTATATTTAATTCTGTAATGTTAGAGGCTCTTTTTTATCCAGGACCTGGACCAGGTTAGAATCTTGTGGGTATTGCCATGCCTTTCTGATGGGTTAGGGCTTTAAATTTTCACTTAACGGAGTAAGCCTTTCCTATGACTTTCAGATGTAATTTCTTTAGAATCTTCTTTTTCTGTTGCCTTGAACCCATTTTTATTGGAATCCCAAGTTCTGAAAATGGATTCCCTGGTTTTGACACTTGAGGGTAGTTAGTAGGGTGGCCTTCTACAAATTACATGACACTAATGTAGAATTAGAGAGTCAGAAAACACTCATTAGGCATCATTTGAATGTTACTTTCTTTTTCTAGTGGGAATTCAGAAACTCCTTGAAAACTCTCTCTCATCAAAGACCGATTTGTTACTTGAGTGTTATACCCAATGTTATAATAGGAAATATTTTAGAAAGAGGAAAAGAATTTTAAATGTTCTTAATATTTTATTTTTTCTAATTACATGTAAAAACAATTATTAACATTCATTTAAAAACTTTTGAGTTCCAAATTCATTCCTTCCCTTTATGCCCTCCCCGTTGATTGAGAGGGCAAGTAATTTAATAAAGATTTTACATGGGCAGTCATGCAAAACCTTTCTGTATTAGCCAAATTGTGACACAGACACAAAACCCTCAAGTAAAATAAAGTAAACAATAAGTATGCTTTGATTTGCAATCATATTCCATTAGTTTTTTCTCTGGAGAGATAGCGTTTTTCATCCAAGTCCTTTGGAATTGTCTTAGATCACTGTCTTTCTTAGAATAGCAAAGTCATTCACAGTTGAACATTGGACAATGTTGCTGTACCATGTACACTGTTTTCCTGGTTCTCCTCATTTCACTTTACATTAATTCATGTAAGTCTTTCTGAACTCACCTTACTTATTATTTTATAGCACAATGGTATTCCATCACAAACATATACCACAACTTGGTAAGATATTCCCTAATTGATGTGCACTCCCCTCGATTTCCAATTCTTTGTCACCACAAAAAAGTTGCTATAACCACTTTTGAACATAAAGGTTCTTTTCTTTTTTAAAAATCTCTTTATTATATAGATTTAATAGTGATATTGCTGGATTGAAGGATATTCATGGTTTTATAGCCATTTGAGCACAGTTCCAAATTGTTCTCAGTTCACAACTCCAGTAGTGCTTTAGTGTCCCAATTTCCCTACATCTCCTCCAACATTTGTCCCTTTCTTTTACTGTCATATTAGCCAATCTAATAAGTGTGAAGTGGTATCTCAGTTGTTTAATTTTCATTTCTCTTATCAATAGTGATTTGGAGCATTTTTTCATAGGACTATAGATAACTTTGATTTCTTTGTCTGAAAACTGTTCACAATCTTTGACCATTAATCAACTGAGGAATGATCTATAATCTTATAAATTTGACTCAGTTCCCTATATATTCAAAAAATGAGGCCTTTATCAGAGAAACTTGCTATAAATTTTTTCAGTTATGATTACTGTATATTTCCCTCCATTCTCTTTTTCTCCTTGTTTCCCCCTGCCCTCCTGTGTCAATCTTTCATCCTATCCATCCTCTACAGTGTTTTGCTTCTGACTACTGCCTCCTCCACTCTGTCCTTCCTTCTATCAGCCCATCTCTTCTCTTATTCCTTCCCCTCCTTCCCTGTAGGGTAAGTTAGAATTTATACCCAACGAAGCATGTATTTTATTCCCTGTTTGAGCCCAAAAGTTCAAGTGTTGAACTTCCCATCTTCACCTCCACTGTAAAAACTGTCTCCCATCTCTTTTATGTGAGATAATTCACCCCATTCTACCTCTTCCTTGTTCCTTCTCCCAATCCATTCCTCTCCTTCACCTCTTAATTTTATTTTTTTGATATAATTTCATCATAATAATCCCTCAGAAAGAGGAAAATTTAAAAAGAAATTAATGCCATCTTAATGTGTACAGGAATTAAAAGATGAATAAAGTATTTCTTCATTCAGGTTTTCCTTGGTATATAGTCTAGTGACAAGATGTACCTTAACAATGTCATCTCTGAGGAAATCAGGTTCTTCAAAAGGTCATGGAGATATGTTTTTAGAGAAAAGATTTTGAGGTCATTATCAGGAGATAATAGAATGTGGAGCTTTAAAGGACTTTGAGGTCATATGGCTCCGAATACTTCATTATGTAAATGAGTTAAATAAGTTCAAGGAATTGGGAGGCATCTTCCATTGTCACTGAGGTAATAGAGTTAGGATTTGAATACAGATTTTCTAACTCCAAATAATGGTGAAACGGAAAAGGTGGGAAAGTCAATTAAAAAATTATTAACTCCCCCCTTTGGATTAATGAATACAAAGATAAAAATGACATATCCTGACCTTAATGATCTCACATTCTACAAAAAGGCACTATATATTTATGATAACTAAATATGAATTAATTTTGGGAGAAAGAGCATTAACAACAGGTGAAAGAAGGATTATAGAAGGCTTGAAGGAGGCACTTGAATTGAAACTTGAAGTTAAGAATTTTTAGAGATGGAAATTGGGAGGAAATGAATTCTAGTCTTGGAAGGTAGAGCTGGCAGAAAAATATGAGGAGAGAAGATAGAACCAAATTTGAGGGATATCCGGTAGTTTGACTTAGAACGGATGGTATATAAAGCAGAGTAAAAGAAGAATGTACAGGTAGGGTGGAGTTAGATTGTGAAAGGTTTTAATCGAGGGATTTAGGGGTTTGTATTTTGTCATAGAGCCAATAGGGAGCCATTTAAGGGTCTTGAGTCAGGGGAGTGACATGGTCAGAATTGTGTCCTTGGAATATTAATTTTCCAGTTGAGGACAGGATTGGAAAAAGATTAGAATCAAGGAAATCATTAAGAAAGATAAAATGCTTCAAATAAAAGGTGATGAAGAGGGCCTGAACAGACAAAAAAGAACAATAACTTAATATTTATATACTGTGTTAAGGTTTGCAAAATGCTTCACTTACATTATTTCATTGGAAACTCACAACAAACCTGTGAGGTAGGTACTAGTGAGGATGGTGACTATATGAACATGGAGAAGGGGACACATTGGAATGTAGGGCAAGTAGAGGTAGAGCTGACAAGATGTTCAATTGATTGGATATTAGTTGGGGTGAAGAAGGAATAGTCGAGGATGACTCTAAGGTTAGGAACTTGGGGGACTTGTAGGAAGGTGATACCCTCGACAGAAATAGAGAAGCTTAGATAAAATGAGACAATGAGTTCCATTTTAGAGATGTTGTATTTGATATGCCAACATCCGGTATAGGTGGTCCACAGACACTACATGATATGAGATTGAAGTTCAGGAGAGATTAGAGTTCTTTATATCTGTAGTTTGAGCAATCATCCGTATAGAGATAATGGAACCCCTCAGATTGGATGAGGTCACCTATAGAGAAAATACTGAAAGGAAGAGGGCTCAGGATAGAATAGTTTCTTTGGAAGCGGTCAACTCAAAGAGGTTACAAAATATGAATAAAGATCCAGCAAAGCAGATGAAAAAGTAGTAAGATTGAAATCAGAAGACACGAAGACTTCTACAACTAATATAGAGGAACTAGGTTTTGGAACTTTGTAGCTCAATATGCAATATCAGCTATGCACTGTTGCATAGCTGATAAAGAGTTGGCCTTGGAGAAATGAAGACCTGAGTTTAAGGCTTGTCTCTGATACATATACACTGTATGACCTCAGGCAAGTCATGTAACATTCCAATTATTTAGGTGAGGGGCACAGACAAGATGGTGGAGAGAATTGAACAGTTCTGTTGAGCTCTTCCAACTCAATTCTCTAAACAATTAAAGAAACCCCAAAATTCTGAGCAGGAGTTTAAAAAAGTTACAGTATCTCATTTTTTTTTAGCCCAGGACAACTTCAGAGAAATGAAAGTTCTGCTTGCAGACAGGGTGGGGGATGGCTGGGAGCTTATGTAGAGGAAGCTGTGCCACCTGTGGGACCTGAAGACAGTGACAGCAAGCAGCAGCAGTGGTGGCACCAAGAGCATTATAGGAACTAAACACCTGGTTAAAAAATATTAAAGAGATTCTTGTATTAGGTCTGGGTGCAGGACTGGTGCCATTTGGTAGCTTCTTTTCCTCTTACTGAATTTCAAATCACACTTCTAAGGTAGAGAAGACTGTTTACTCTCTCTGGTCACAAGAGAGCAGAAGTCCCACCTAGATAAAGACTAGGGGGCAGTGAGCAGAATTCTCAGAATCATACCACCTTGAAAGCATCTGATATGTATAGGCTTAGCCACAGAAGCTCAGACCAGCCTTCCTCACTTCCCCTATCACTGAGGTAAGCATAGCCCAACTCTAATACAAAAATCCAAAGCCAAGAAATAAGCTGGCAAAATGAGCAAAAAACTAAAAAAATACCTGACCAAAAATTTTCTATGGAGATAGAAAAGCTCAAGACACAAACTCAGAGGACAATGATATGAAAATAGCTGCAAACAAAGCTTCAAAGAAAAATGCATCAAACCCAAAAAGAATTTCTACAAGGGCTAAAGAAAATGTGTGGCAGGGTAAACTTCCTGAGGAGCTGATGTTTGATCTGAGTATTAAAGAACAGTCAGAAATTTAATAGATGGAGAGAGGAATAGAGGAGGAAGGTTTTCCAGTGGACAGACATTCTGAGCAAAGGCACCAAGTCTGAAAAGCTGGAGTCAAAATTAGAATGATGATTAAACTGGTTGCTCTGCATTGTAGAGAATTGTTGGTGATGGTGATGGTGCTGGTGTTGGTGCAGTTATAATAACAGATGAGCCTAGAAGGTACAAGACTACCAAGAGCATTGAACATTAGGCAGAGCAGTTTAAACTTTATTCAGCTGGAAGTTTGATTTTAACACCAGAAAAGGGTAGAGGGCAAAAATATGACAAAATGAGACCAGAGCAGGCTGCCTGGCTGTATTTTCCTGATTCTCTATTCTAAATAAATAACCTTTGTTTCTAGGGGATACTGCTCTGTCATTTTTTAATCTGAAAGTTGCAGTGCGGTTAATATGACACTGGAGTTTTACTTTCATACATCTAGTTCTAAGTAAGAAACAATTTAGGGACTCAAGTCTACAGTTTTCCCATCTGAAAAGAAGGAAGTGGAAAAATATTGCAAGTTTCTTGGAGATTTAAGGAGACACACCTCTTTTTACCCCAGATTATTAATTCTTCTCCCATATCTATCACTTTCCAAGTCATGTTCCCTCTCCCATAGAGATCCTCAAAAATTCTACCCAAGTTCATGGTATTCTTTGGGTCAACATTTAAAACCTTTAGACCAAGCCTCCATCTAATGTATTCTTTTATAGCCCAAGTCAGATTTAAGTATGAGGTCACAAAAGGCATTGAATAAAACTGAATAAGGAGGTAAATTACCAAAAAAATTCCCCACACATGTGAAGGCACTCTCTTTACAAATTCATGTGTCACTCATACTCTTACATTTCCATAAAACTCATACTCCTAAGGTTGTATCTCAGCTGGAATACCCCTGTTTCCAAAGTTGCTACTTACAATTTCAGTGTAAAGTTGCGCATTTTAATGTGCTCCTAGATTGGTTTCTCCATGGAGCTGCCATTAGTAAATTGCCACTAGGTTACTTGTCACTAAGTTGCTACTTTTGATTCTAGATGTCCTAAGCAAGAAGCTCTAGAGAGCTCTTCCATTATCCCACTAATTACATTTTAATCAGAGTCCAATTTGTGATCCATATAAAGACCTCAATATTACTAGGTGATAATTCAGTAAATATTAAGCACATACTGTGAAGGAATTGTGTTAGGTGCCATGAATATAAAGACAATCCTCTCCAGTCTTTGACCTTTAATTGCTCATGTCCTATTGGACATAACACAGATGTAAATGCACATAGTAAAAAAGAAAAATGAGGAGAGCAAAAGCACTAAAGCTTAGGGGGAGGGAGTATAAAGGGAATCCACAGAGTAGGTGATACCTGAGATGAGCCTTGAGAGGATAAAGATTCTAAGTTGACAAGGGAGTGAATCCCCCCTAGACATGGACCATGATTTAAAATGAATGCATATAGATGGGAAATGGAAAATTGAATTTGGTAATGATCCAGTTTGACTGGAATGTTGAATTCCTAAAGAGGAGTAATATGAAGTCAGAATGGAAAGATAGGTGGGAGACATTTTAAATGTTAGACCAGGGAGTTGGAGCTCTGTTTTCTTACTTATATTGTCAAAATACATTAGTTAGTAGAGGAAGGGTGAAGCAAAGGTATAGGAAAAGTCAATGTAATTCAGCGATACAAGTTGGAAATTTGAATGCAAGTATTTTTTCAATTGATACAGTTTGACATTAAATAGCTCAAAGGTTCAGAATCATGAATTTAAATTCTGGGTCTCTAAAGAAAATTTTGTACAAGTCCTTGACAGGTTAGTATCTTAGGCAATATCTGATGGAAATAAATTGAATAGGGATAAGCATAGGCTTTTACTTATGTTTAAAATTTAGCTTCATAAAGAGAAGATTGGGGAGATGTGATAAAACAGTGCATCTGAAAAAGGTCTGGGGATTTTAGTGGCTTGGAGGCTCACTATGGGAGTGATATCACTGTGTGACCCACTAGTCAAAAAAGCTATTGTAGTTAAAAAAAATCTGGACCGTAATTTCGTGCATGTAGGAAATGTCTGAGCTGATGCCTGTTTGCAGCTCATTTATATTTTATTATCTTAGAAAATTGCCTGGGCTGCTGAGAGGTTCTTTCCATTTATCTTACTGTTAGATGAATTAAGATATGCTATAGGTCAAATCATGTTCTCTGAAAGATAGTTGCGTGTAGTCACTGATTAACATGATTAACCTATAAGGGAGATTTCAAACTTTTCTCTAATATAAAGGTTTTAAGGGGCTCCATTATAGCTACAGTAATTAACTAGAGAGATCATATTATATAGAAAGATCATTATGTAGAGGGATACTATTAATACTACTAAATGCTAATCTACGGTTCTATTCCTAGCCTTAGCTTACGTGTAATTCAATATATCTGAGATACTCATTATCTTAGTGTTGGAACAGACTTGTGCTCATTCAGTTCAACCACAACCTGAAGGAAAAATCACCTCTACATCTGCCTTGACAAGTAGTCATCTAACCTTTACTTGATGACCTCTAGGGACGGGAAATTCACTGTTCCCTAAAAGAGGTTGAATCTAGATTTGGAAAGCTCTCATTGTCAGCTTTTCTTCCCCTTAAATAAAGCTGAAATTTGTCTCTTTCATTTCCAATGGTTTGACTTTTGCTCTTTGAAGTGTTACCCTTAAGTCATGCCCTAAATTACTTGAAGGCAATAATCATGTGCTTCCCTAAGTCTTTTGCTCCAGCTCACACATCCTTAGTTCCTTCTTCCAATCCAGTTTTTTTCCATTGAGGTCACTTTCCTATGAAGCTCACTAGATTGTCATTGTCCTTTATAAAATGTGATACCTAGAAATGTACACAATATTCCAGATATAATCTGACCAGGACAAGGTGCACTGAGATCATCACTTGCCTCATTCTAGAAAATATGCTTTGTTTAATGCATTCTAAGATCACGTTAGTTTTTTTGACTGCCATACCATACTATTATATTACTTTTGTAGCCACATTTGACTCAATATATTGACTTCTTTTCAATCTGCATATAGTGTGTGTTGCTTTTATTTAAAGCTCAATAAATTCTATTTTTTTTGTGAGAATGTTGCATATGGGAAAAAAACCACCTTCCTATTTCTACCCTCCTTCTCCCCCTACCAGTTCCCAATAGGATGTTTCTTCTTGTTTTTATTTATTTCAAATTTATTTTATTCTAGACTTAAGAAGTGAAATAAGTCTTTCCATAACATAATAGAATAGAAAAATAGATGATGAAAGTATTATGAAACTGCAAATATATTATGTGCAACTTGCTATGCCCTTTACATATATAATAAAGTTATCCATAACTTTCCTTAAGAAAGGGCTGGATCTGGGCATTGAAATGAATGTACAGTCTATGTTACATAGGATAATACTTCCAGTTTTACTATGTATTGGAATGAATGAATAAAAAAGTATTTGTGAATACTGAGGATACAAATGTGAATACTGAGGATACAAATGGTAAAGCAAGATAATCACTTCTCCAGGAGCTTACATTGTAATAGGGAGATATACTACACATATAGAAAGGTTTAGCTGCAGTGTCGAATAGAAAGACTTATGTTTTGTAGGATGTAGCAGTACAATGCAGTAGTACACCTTTACTCTCATTAACAATTATTAGATTATATCTGTTTCTGATATCACACCATTTAACAGGATCTAAGAGTTGCATATTAAAGCTTTCTTTTCTTGGGTTTCAGAATCTGTCAAGATTCTGGGGCTGTCAAGCAGCCAAAAACTACAACACCTAAAGAGGAAGTTGCCAGATTGCATTTCCATAAAGGTTGTTCCTCTGGTTGATTTCTACAGGGGCTGAGATAGAGCAGGATGCTACTATTTCCAGGGCTCTTGAAATTACCTGCATGTAAGTGGCAGTTGGTCAGAGTTTAGTATTGATGGTGACAGGAATGGTGGAACCTCTTCTCCACAGGGGTTGCTCTTATGGATAATGGCTGGACTGAAAACAGAACTGGAATGTGTGTGTGTGTGTGTGTGTGTGTGTGTGTGTATGAATGTGTATGGTTGATACTGACCAGTTAAATAAATGTCATGTTTAAATCATGACCACTATATGCAATGAATAGTGTATAAGTGAAACAACAGAAAGGGAAAGTGAAGAAAGGAGCATGATTAATTAAGTCAGGGCTGAACCAGACTTGATTGGTCAGTGCCTACCACCATCACCAACCTCTGCCATTGGGCAGACAAATTAGCCTAACTGAAGCAACAAGGTGCTCTGAATGAAAGATAGGAGGTAGTATGTGTTAAACAGATCAAATGATCTGCTCTTACATAAGACTACCAAATGATATCTGGCACGTGACAGGTATAAACAGGCATAGTCTGCCTTCTGTGAACGGTGATGATCCAGAGGTCATACAGCTGTCAATTAGCCAAGCATTATCCATTCTGCTAAGTCATAGTTATGTCCTGGAATCTCATGGAGAAGAGTTATATGAAAAAATTAGACTTAAAAATTAGATATAAAATTGCACTTACTGGCAGTGGACCCTATAGAATGAGTGATGTTATTAGATCCTTGTGACTGAGTGACATATTTTAGGAATATGGAATGATGGGATAGAGGCATGAATTGGTTGGGGGAAGTTTTGTTTATAGAAGGTAGGACCAGACAAGAGATCTGTGACTTAGAGATCAAGGAGAGTTAGGCATGAGTTGTCATTCAGTCTGAGGGAGGGGTGGAAGCTGGGAAACAAATAGCTTTTGCTTTCTTAGTGGTCAGGAGAGGTTAAGGAAAGCTCCCCTTTTGATGTTATAAAGCAAATGCAAACTCTCTAGAGAGCCAGGGAGAGAAAGCTAGAAGGAAAATAGGTTGGAGTCCGGAGGGATCCATCTCTAAATCATCTGGAGAAAAGTGGACTCTGGAACTACACTTGGGAAGTTTAGCACAATACCTGACTTACAGTAAACGCTTAATGTTTATTGATTGTTGACGAATTGAGTTCTCTCATAGAAGGACTCTATGATCCAGCAACACTGACCTCCTTGCAGTTCCTCAAACAAGACACTCCTTCCCACTGTTCATTTTTGCTGACTGCTACCCATGCCTGGTTCCCTGGTTTCAACTCTACATGTTTGACTCCTGGTTTCTTTCAAGTTGCAGCTAAAATTTGAACTTCTACAGAAAACTTTTCTCAATCATCCTTAATGCTAGTGTCGCGCCACTCCTCCCTCTCCTGATGATCTCAATTTATCATGTACATATCTTGTTTATATATGCTGATTTATAGGTTGTCTCTCTCACTAGACTGTGAGCTTTGATAGAAGGGACTCTTTTTTTCTCCTTTCTTTGTATCCCCTGAACTTAGCAAAAGACTTGACATTATTGCTTGATGACTTGACTTGATTATATCTGTAATTGTTTTCTTATATAAGTAGTGTTTGATTTTCCCTACAGTGCTTTCATGGAAACTTCACTTAAAAGTGGGTTTTGGTGAAGTGTTGTAGGAAAAAGAAAAAAGCTTTATACAGAAGGAAGAATGTTGGACTTAGAATCAGAAAACCTGATTCATGACCCATCTTTGAACTTAGTGGTCATATGATGTTGGACAAGTCACTTAACCTTTTGGAAACTTGATGTCTTCATTCTCATACTTGCATTTCCTACTTCACATACTTGTGAGGAAAGTGTTTTGTAAATATAGGAATGTGAGTTATTCATATTTTTCTCCACAAGAAGAATGTTATTAATGGTGAAGAGGGTGGTTCCCATCTAAGAACACAGAAGTAGATGAATCACAAACGTAATCAACAATATGTCAAGAAACTTACAGTCTAAAAAAGAGGAGGAGATTCTAAGATGAGTTACATAACCTTATCCCTGATATTGAAATAACATTAGATAAGATATGATAAGTTCAAAGGAATCAATTAAAAAAACTGTGGAGATGGGAGAGAGCAGGGCAAGAACAGAGGATGGAGAATTGCTCATTTGGGCTAGAGAACTTGGCACATGAAATGTGAATAGGGCTGGAAAGGGTCTTGAATGGGAGAGCCAGGTCAGGAGTTTGTACTTTACTATGGTATGAATAGGGAATTACTGAAGGTTGTGGTGTAAAATTGCCTACCATCTGGACTATGGGTTTAGGAAATCAGACCAGAGCCATAGATTAGGTGCTACCTGAGATGAGCAGAGGTATGTCTTGACTGAGATCTAGTTAAGTGTATTAGACAAATTCAGGTGACTTTTGGATAAGTCAGTGATTAGATAGAAAGCCAGAGCACATTGAATGACAAAGAAGGTCAAAGTCTAGAGCCAATAAGTTTAAGCCAATAAAGGAAGAGGTCACCAGCTCAGAGTCCAGAATAGTAAAAATCTCTTGATGCCAAGGTCAGTGAAGCCAAAAGGCTTACAAAGAGGCAAGGTCAAAGTTTACCACTTCCAGGTTAAGAATTTAGGATTAAAACCAGGGCAGCATTTGGAAACACTGAAAAAGGTGACCAGGAGGAGCAGAATGTTGTTAGTCAAGTCAGATGATTTATTTCCTTTGGGGTATAGCTTAGCCACCAGGTTTCCCTAATCCACCCTTCTGGAAATGTCAAGCCTCTCCATTTGACTTTTTCTTAGGCAATTATCAATCTTGATTCATTGTCATTGTGAATAGCTCTATCCTCCAATTGGTTTGCAAGATTTCTGAAGGCAGGGCCTGTGTCCTTTTTTCCTCAATACCAGACAGGGTTTTGTAAGTAGTAGATATACAATAAGTATTTGTGGAAATGACTTGAGTATGATAAAATAAAATGTAGAATTGAAACCTAAAATCAGTTAAACTTTATAAATCTACATCGTTGTTGATGAATATTCAGGAAGAGTGCTTTCTAAACTTAATGAAATGAGATAAATGGGAAACAAAGGAAACCCAATCTTAATGGACTTATAATAACCTGGTGTTGGTTTTTACACTTTTTCTATATTTCTTTTTTTCCTTTTATATTTTAATGAATTTCATTGCTATGCCTATGTTATTGAGTATGGTGCTTTACTTATTGCCTCAACATGAGTGAGCAGTATGATGAGGCTGCCCTCTTTCCAAATCTATCCATTTCAGATTGCATTAAATTCAAGCCTAGAGAGGTTGCAAGTCCCCCTACACTCTGCTAAATAGACCACATCTTCAGCATTGTGTTAAGTTCTGAGTACCACATTTTATGAGGGACATTTTCAACCTGAATTGCATTCAAGTGAATATGAGTAGGGTGGCTAAGTTTTGGAGACCATAGACTTAGGGGAAACATGATGGTTAACTTTAATTATTTGAAGGATTTTGTTATATAAGAAGGATAATTTTTATTTATCCTTGGTCCTATGCTACAGAAGTAAGACATAAAGGAGCCTCAAAACAGAAGATGAAATCCCAAAAGAGAAGCTTGAGCAGAATGTGGGCTGCCTTTGGGTTAGTGGATAGCTTTTGTAGATTTAGATCATCTTATCTCTTTGCATTACCACACTACATTACTGTATCCTTGTTTTGAGTCAATGTGTGAAACAACCAGTGAATGGATGTAAGTTATATAGTAAGGTAGATTTTGATTCAATAGAAGAAAAACTGTCTGTGGGCAGACAGTGAGACTTTTTTTTTTTTTTTTGCTTGCTAATATAGCACTAAAGTGACAAGGTTTTGTTGCTGTTCCTAATAAAGATAGGAGTGTAGGCTAGTGAGTGGAAAACAACAATTTTCATTCTTTTACCTTTTTTTTTGGTGTCAAATTCATTTTCATGCTCAGTCAGTGAAGAGCTCAGGAATTATTGACTCCAAGTCAGATAGATGTCTGTGATCTTTGACCTGGACCTAGGAGTTCAGAAGAAAAGATCTTAGACTGAGAGCACTCTACCTTTTTTTTGTTATCTAAGTGTGGATTGGCTAAGCCTTCAAGTGACCACAGCTTATCAGATTGAAGTGCAGATTACAGCCAGGTTGTTTCTGAAGAAATGAAACCCAGAAACTGGTGACAGGGAGCAGTGGCTAGTAGAAACCAAGAGACCAGAAGAGTGATGTGCTATGGGAAGAGCAGATAATCCCAGGAGAGAGTGAGAGTCAGGGGGAAGCAAACACATGACACCAGGAGAGAGTGCAGGGATACAACATAAACCCCAAGAGCAAGCCCAGCATGGAGGAATGACTCCTCTGAAGAGGCCTGTTCTTCCAAGAGTCCTGCTAATAAATGCTGCTGTAGAGATTAATATGACATGGGCTTGGACAGCAGCAATGCGAAAGATTGGAAAGTTTGAAGACAGGAAGATAATGTAGAAGTTTATTTCAATGGAAATGGTTTGGGGGATGATTTGAATTTCCATTGGCACTGAAGCTGTCCAGGGAAGTTTGAAGTGATGCCTTCTGTTACCTTTTCATGTTTTCCTCAAGAACAAAGGGCATTCAAAAACAGTGTCAAAAAATAGCTATCACTGGATATCTAACAACTGAGTATCTTCTTAAGAGGCTTATTTGTGAGGACTTGGGAAAAGAAGTATTGATAATAAGAATATGAAGAGCAAACAGGGCCTCCTACTTCCTAAGGAGGGTAGACCCCCTGCATTGTGGGAAGGCAAGGGCAAGAGTCATTCACACAGGTTAAGAAGGCGTGGATGGGTGGCCATCTGAATCACTGGAGAGTATGTCCACGTTGAAGAGATAATAGATACACTGCTTATGGAACTCTACATTTCCCAAAATGGCCAAACCTAATATGTGTGTGTTTGTCCGTTGCCGAAGAAGACCATGCCATCAGAGAAGTAATGACATGACTTGCACTTGACTTTATTTTGAGTGAGAGAGGACTGTGCGGTCACCAGCCTCACTTCTCCTCCAGAGTCACTTGAATCCAGAGACCAGATATTCATCAGGATGACTGAAGATGACCCAGGATGAGTGAGTGTCAACTCTCTGAGGTGAGGTTTGAACTCAGGTCCTCCTGACTCCTACACTGCCCCTGGCAAAACCTAGTACATGTGTTAGGAATTCTCCCCAAATAAATTACATACACACACAAATGGAAGGATATTTTAATTTGTTTGCTACAAAAGTGTCTCAATTTTTATTTGTACTGAAAGGTACTATGCTTGTACTTAGTAACTTTTTCATTAGTTGATTAATATATGAGGTGCACCGATAGGTAAGTACTAAGTAATTTGAGGAAGAAGAGTGTTCCTACCTGGGTGGGAATCTGATAGGGAACACTTTAAAAGACTATATATAGGACCTGAACTGCTATACCTCCTTCACAGGGTCATGGGGAAGCCTTAAGGAGAAACTGAATGTAAAGAACTTTGGTTATTTCTACCCCTAGAAAGTTATTTTTCTTTTAAAATTTCTATTGATCTTCCCGTCAGCCATTCTGTGTTCCTCCTAACGATTTTGCCTGGTCCTCTCTAATCCTTTGCTTGCAAACGTGAATCCACTCAATCATTCCTGGGGAGAGGCTCCAGTGGAGAAGGGGTCAGCCATCTCCCTCAATTACCAATCAGTTGCCAGGCACAGAGCAGGTCTTGGGATTCCTGTCATTCCTAGGGCTCTTGTGCCTATCTGCCTTGTATGGCAATCGATCAGCAATTGTGGCTGGTGGAAATGAGGAAGGTGAGCACCCTTTCCCTATTAATTTCTCACCCCTGTCCTTCTTGTGTCCACAAGGAGTTGAGAATTCATCACTAATTCTGGAACCATCACATTTAGCAACATGTCCAAACAACAAGATGAATGATGGCTGATTTATGCAGTGTATTTAAATGACTATCTACATCTTGTTTTATCAATTCTAAAGGCATCAGTGGAGTGCATGATTAATGACTACTCAGGAGGATCACACTAACAAGCAAAGAATTATATGGTACCAGGCAAAATAGCTTGGAGGAATGAATACAAGAAGGTGAATAGAAATGAAGATGAAAAGAAGCTTTCTAGATGTAGAAATAAAAATCATAGAAACAATTAAGTTCAAATTACACAGCACTTGTAGTAATCTCAAATTTTTTGTTGGAACAAAATAGAACAATATCTTTTCAACATCAACAATATTTTGATATGATGTAGTTATGAATCATGGGACAACACAATAGCCAGAGAATCAAAATTGCAAGTCATGCAGAGGAAAGAATTATGGTGGACAAAAATAGCCATATTAGCTGAACATCTGGACTTTTTGTCACATGTGAGCCCCCAGAAAGCTATGTTAGGCCCTAAGCATCTCAAGGAGCAGCATCCACTCAAAATCATAGCTCATGGCTTTGCACTGAGGCGTCTTTTTTATTAGACCATTCAAAGGATGCATTTTAGACATGTTGAATTGTGTAATATGGTGACAAAAAAATACTCTGTAAAAGTTCCCATGTATTCAAAGTGGGTAGGGTGCACATGTAGGGAACATATATATATAGCCTGGAAAAATGTACATAGGGATAAACATATTGGGGACATGTATGGCTATGGCACATTTGTGGCTGGGAAAACTCATGTCTCCTGCTCCAGAACTGTTGATGTCCTCTGGTGATGTCCTCTCATGTCCTCTCAATCTCTATACTGTCCTGTTTTCTCTGCTGTCCATCTTGTTCCTATTCATTTCTGGTGTCTCCAGGACTGCTTTCTGCTACCACTTGCTGCTATGAGCGGCTATGTGTCCTCTTTCAGATTTTTCCTGGTACCCATCTCTACTTGTAGCGTTGTAGCTTCTAGGTAACCTTTTTGGTAGCAAGGCAGCTCCTTTCCTGTATGAAGAAGATCCAGCCTTTTCTTTTGTTGTATTTTTGTCTTTTACTTTCAAAGGGGACAAATGATGTCATGGGGTGGTATCTTGTGCATGAATTGGATTTAAATAAGGGAGAATTGTACAAAGTCATTAACCTCACTCTGTCTTTCAGAGTCATTATTGGGGTAATTCTATTTCTTCTATTCATACTACAGGTTCTTGGAGCCACAGATGAGAGCTGAGTGCCAGATAGACACCAAAATATCCCAAACTGAATAATGCTATAATTTAATATCATTTAAGTGGATAAATATACACATGTGCAATGCTGGCATTGCCATAGAAATATGAGATGCTCAGATAAATACTAACCCAGAAGTTGACCAGTTAGTAATGTTTTGGAACAGAAAAGTCAGTGGAAGGAGAGAGGGAGGTTACAAAGATTTCTTGGAGAAAGAAGCCCAGTTTGCTGAGAATTCTAGTTGGGTTAGGGAATCTGTCCTTCACCTTGCATTATAGCCTGCATTATAGTGGGCAGATGGCAGATATCCAGTCACCTGCTCCCCCACTTTCCCATTTCTGACAGACTGAAACCAGTGGTGGCCTTTGCTATGGATGCTATTGTGGCTGATGAGAAATTTACTGGGTTGGTGCAGTGGTTGGCGAGGTATACCAAGCTTTCCCTCAAAGATAATTCCCTTTTCCTCTGCCTCTGAGATGGAGAAGGAAGCGATTCATGCTAACTGAGCAACTCTTTTGAATTTTGCGTCTTTCTTCCCATGAGGGGGAATTTAAGACTCTTGCTCCAGCATCATATGCAGGGTGATGGAGGAAATAGTGACTCCCACTAAAAGTCATAAATACGTTGGAGAAGCCTTGAGATGGCACTCCTTAGCTAGCTCAAGTACTATAATACTGAAATTTCATTCAGAATGAGATTTATAACTCAAAGTTAATTAAAATCCCTAGGCTTAGCAAAGATAAACTTATGAGCTGAGGGTGTGCGCAGGGTGATTTATTGGTTTGTATTGCTTGGATTTCTAATTTTACTGCTTTCCTCACTATGCCATATGCATTGTTACCTATTTGAGGCAAGTTCTTGCCTACTCTATATGTGATACGATAGAATGAAGTGTTTCTATTTATATTGACCTGCATGGTAGCAATCTAATTAGCCAACATAATATTCAGCTTACGGAGAAGATACATCTTCTACTACACAAAACACTGGAAGAGGAACATGTCCTCTCCTTCCCCCCAACAAACCCAACAATCATCAAGGGAGAAAATTCTAGGTGTGAAGGACAATACTTTCACTGGCTGTTCTCCCTGCCTGGAACTTTTCCTCTCTTAATCTCTGATTCTTGGCTTCCCTGGATTTCTTCAGGTCTCAACTAAAATTCCATCTTCTGCGAGATTGATTTCCTGGTCTCTCTTAATGCTAGTTTCTTCCCACTGATAACAATCTTCAATAAATTTGTATATATCTTTATGCGTATGGTTGTTTGCACGTTTTCTCTTCCCTTTGGCTGTGAACCCTTTGAGAGCCGGGACTGTCTTATCTTCCTTTGCATCCCTTATGGGACATCACAGTCCCTAAGGAATCAACATTGCATGTCATCCAAAAGGAAATGAAGAGAGGTACAGTGGATACACATAGTTTACAGCAGGAGAGTGTAGCAGCTTGGCCTCCTCGTTAATTTTATTTTTGGTAATAACGACGATAGTATTGTTTATCGTCATCGATACTGGGAATAAATCTCTCTCTGAACTGAGCTGAACATTTAGAAATATAACTAAAGTAAACTGATAGACACTGAAAAACCACAACCAGTTCTCCAACATCTGGCAAACTCAGATTTTTCTGAAGTGTATCCTGAAGGCTGGTTTATGGTGCAGATAGCTTTTACTAATACCATACAGTTTCTTGACATCTTTCAAGTAGCTTTTGTTGGAAGTTCAAAGTAGAAAGAAAGAGGATTTTTGGGGGGTGTGGGGCATGGGGTGTGGTGAGTGTGTGCACAGAATATACATTTATTTTACACTTAAAAACAAGAATTCGAAATATGAGGTCCATGGACCCCTTGAATATCTGTTAATAGATTTCATGGGGTCATTGAAATTCAGTGAGAAAAATATGACATCCATTTTCAGTTACCTTTGGTTTCTTTTTAATGCTATGTATTATATTACCTAATACTTAAATATGTTATAATATTTAATATTTAATAATATTATTAAATGATTAACATTTAATTGTTAGTAATATACCATTTTATATTTAACCATATTAATATGTAAGCTATTAAAGCTTAAAATTTCACTAAAACTTTTGGGAAAACTTGGATTTTATGCATTTAAAAATGTCCTGAGAAGGGATTCATAAGGTTCATCAGACAGCTAAAGTGGGCCAGGGAAAGAAAACTCTCAAAGGATATTCAAAAAAATACAATAACCTTTTGCCACAATCTTTCATCCCAGCCCCCAGGACCCTCCTTTAACAACAACAAAAACAGTTAATCAAAATTAATCAACACACGGATAGCATGTGACAGCATATGTTAGGAATGCAGGTAGCACAGTGGATAGAATGTTTGACCAGGAGTTGGGAACTCCTGAATTCAAATCCAATCTCAGACACTATGAATTTTGGGCAAGTTATTTAACCTCTCAGACTCAATTTTCTCATCTGCAAAATGGGGATAATAGTTGTACTTAACTCTGAGCATTGTTGGTAGAATCAAATGAGATAAAACATGAAAAATGCTTTTGCAAACATAAAAGGGTTTATACAAATTCTAGCTGTTCTATGCCACATTCTGTAGCTGTGGTGCCATTTCCCCTCTACTCATACCTCCACCTTTAATTTCCCCAGGAGAGCAAAGTGAGTGTATCATTGTCTGCAATGTTCATTGCATTAAGTCTGGGATCTGCTTCATTTTAGTGTTGTTTTCCCTCACATAATTGGGTTTTTGGAGTATATTTTTTCCCTTGCTTCTGCTTTCTCCAGCTTGCACTACTTCACACAAGTCTTCCCATATTCCTCTTGTTTCTTCATTTTTGTCATTTATTACAGCATGATAATATTTTGATACATTCATATACTGCAATTTGCTCAGCTGTTTCCTAGTCAATAGGCAATCATTTGTTTCCAGCATTTTTGCTTTCACAAAAGGTACTATTGTAAATAATTTGGTATATATGAGGGACTGTCTGTTGGTAATTGCCTTGGTTATATAACCAGTAGTAGGGTCACTGGGTTGGTGGCTTTTCTTCCTTAATTCCAAATTGTTTTCTAGAGGGTTTAGACTTAGAGTAATTCACAATTCCGCTAACAGTACATAAATGTACAGAGGGCAGAATTTTCATCTGAGTTGTACACTTGAATGTCTTTTGGTCTCTGCCTTGAAAAAAGAATTTGCCTTCTTTGTATCCAGGAATTTTTGAGCAAGGCCTAAGGAATGAATAAAAATGACTGTGGGATTTCATGCTCATCTATGCCTCTGTCCAGCACATTAACATTCTCTTGGCAGCTCTGAGGAGGCTTCATTGGCTACCCAGAACTTATGATATAATTTTAGTAGAGATGACTCTTCCCATCTATAGAATCAATTTCACTCATTTTCTCTCACTTGAAAATTCAGGGTACTGTGTTGGATTGGTCTGGTAAAAAGTCATTTTTTTGCTTCTAGTCATATGAACTGATGGGTAGGCTTGTAATGCTAGCTGACCCTGGAGAATGCTTTCAATCTAAAGTAGATTTTGTCCTTTAAATTCTGAGCAGTTTTATTTCTTAACTTATTTGGACTGATTCTAAATGGAGATTGAAAATGTCACTTTGGCTTAGTGTCACATTATCCTGCAAAGAATGATTTACCTGAATATTTTACCTTTGGAATTTATGACAGGAAGATTATATGGATAAAGAAGCTGAATTCATAAAAACATGATTAAAATAGATTTATTTAATAAGAGGGTGAAAAGGAGCATTTTTTCTCTTTTGGCACAAAATTGGGGGCAAGGGGCTCTTTTTGTACTCAAGGTGATTCTTCTGTTTTGAGTAATAGAAATTCTATATCTTTAGATACTTTGAGACTTCCAACAGTCAACAAACATTTTTTAGGTACTTACTATGTATGAGACAGGGCTAAGGGCCAGGAATACAAATATGAGGAGAAAGAAAACCTGTTTCTGTCCTCAAAGAGCTTATATTCTATTAGGAGATGACAACATATTGGGGGAAACTGTGAAGGGGAAGAGAGGGAGACCATGACTACAAGCATACAGATGTTCTAGAAAAAGTTCAGAGAGTCAAGAATGAAGCCTGGAAAGTACTGAAAACATGGCTGACCTTAATGTCCTCTTTAAGATGGAGGTCATAGGAGGAACCAGCCAATCAGAGGAAGAGGTCATTGGGGCAAATGATACTTCTAGGGGGAGAAGTCCAGGGCTACAATGGACTTCCAGGCAAAGAGGTTTCTGTGGCATAGTAGAGAAAGTCTCAAGATGCCTTTCATGGTGGTGTGGAAATGCCTCACAGGGCTTGAAGGCTACACCTATGGAACCTAGCTTGGGAAGGTCCTCCTAAGCTAGAAAAACTTTGAATTTGTTGTCTGAAGACCAGTTTAGCTTAGTTGAAGTCATCAGTCAGTCAACAAGGAATGATTAAGTGCTTACTATGTTCCAGAAGCTGTGCTGAGATACAAAGAAAGACAAAAAACAACTCTTGATGTCAAGGAGCTCGGATGTACCCCAAATTATGTACTTACAAAGTATTTACATAGTAGATTGGATGTAATCTCAAGTCCCTTACCAGAAGCTTGACACTGAGTGGATGAAATTTTTTGGCCATGGTGATACATGAACAATATTTGAGACCGAAGGAAACTACCTCAATGGATTGCAAATGGTGAAAATTAAAGCTATAAACTCAGTTGTCTGAATGGAGTCCTCTCAGCTTTCCTAGGGAAACTTTATAGCTCTCTTTTGTGAGACTCTTCCTGAAATCCGAAGAATCATCACTAGAAGAAAGACTGTAATAGGTTGATCTTTTCTCACTGTTGAGCAATGACATCAGACGCTTCCAAAGAGCTATTATTATTCCTACAGGTCCTGATGATGCTGACCTGAGGAAATGTGCCAGAGATTGACTGAATGCAGGAAAAGGAGAAAGTGGACTCGAGGAGGTAGCTTGGTGTAATGGAAAGATCTCTGGCCTTGGTGTCAGAAGGACTTGCGTTCACATCCTGTTTCCATCATTTACTAGCCATGTGACTGATATGTTTCATTTAATCTCTCCAAGCTCCATCTTCCTAATCTGGAGAGCATTTGTTTAGAAGATATATGATTTTTACTAGTGGGAGTTCTCCTGGAATGATGCAGATTGCAATCTCATTGACATTTAGTAGAAGGTCTTTGTGTGTAACTATGATTTTAAAATGGATCATTCTGTGGACAACTTTTTGCTTGCCAGGGTAGGACTCTGCCAAGATAGACTTTGAGAATTCAGAGTCATATTTATGCCATGAAGAGATATCTAAGCAAATTTTTTGGTGATCTGTAAAATAGGAATTTATTCATTCATTTATTCAATATTCAACAAACACTTATAATATCCTACTATGTCCTGGGCATATGAAGACAAAGGAGAATTATTCACTGGATACATAAAAATATTTTCTATTGGAAGAAAACACACACAATTAAGTAAATATGAAAAACATACAAGACAAATACAAAATAATCTCCCAGGGAGGTGGAGCAGAAAGCACAATCAATTAACCAATAAGCATTTATTAAATGCCTATCGTCTGTCAGGAACTATACTAGACACTGGAGATAAAATTATAAAGAAACTCTTCCTACTTGCCATGAGCCTACATTCTAATGTGGGATATAGCAAGTTCATGGAAAAATATATGATTGTCTTCTGTTGTCCTTCATCTTCGAAGAGGACCAAAATGACATCACCACTGTAAAGCGAAATTTCAGTGTGTCTGACTGTGGCTGCTCAGACCAATACAAGCTCGGAATGCTCTACCACAGGTTGGGCACAGATAGTCCATGTGAATATTTGGGGTGGATATCCCAAATTTGGGCATCCTGCATTCACGTTGTACTGTCTCAATTCTTCTTTGCTCAAAGAGCACAGCACCTTTTCTGATGTGAGCACATCATGCTGAGCAGTCCTGTGCCAGTGTCAAATGTTGCAGTCAAATCCAAAGTTCTTGAGAGAGACCTTAAGAGTGTCCTTATATCATTTCTTCTGGCCACTATGTGATCGCCTGCCCCATGCAAGTTCTCCATAAAGTAGTCTTTTTGGCAAGCATATATTTTGCATTTGAACAATGTAGCTAGCCCATCGGAGTTGCTCTCTCTGAAGCATAGTTTGAACACTTGGCAGTTCAGCTTGAGCGAGGACTTCAGTGTCTGGTACCTTATCCTGCCAAGTGATCCTCAGAATCTTCCTAAGAGTTCAAATGGAAGTGATTCCATTTCCTGGCATGGAGCTGGTAGACTTTCACAAGCATATAACAATGAGGTCAGCACAATGGCTCTACGGACCTTCAATATGGTAGTCAGTCTAATACCTCTTCTCTCCCAAACCTTTCTTCAGAGCCTCTCAAACCCTGAGCTAGCTCTGGCAATGCGTGCATCAACTTCATTGTCAATGTGTACAGCCCTGGAAAGTACACTATCAAGGTAATGTAGAAAGTTCATAGAAAAATATATAATTTATATTTAAACATACCATACACACAAACATATACACCTACTCATGCATGCGCACAGATAGTCATATGCAGCTAAGTGGCACAGTGGATCAAGCACTGGGCCTGGAGTCAGGAAGACTCATCTTTCTGCATTCAAGTCTGTCCTCAGACCCTTATTAACTGTGTGACCCTGGACAAGTCACTTAGCCATGTTTACCTCAGTTTCTCATCTATAAAACCATCTGGAGAAGGAAATGACAACTGCTCCAGTATCTTTGTCAAGAAAACCCCAAATGGGGTCACAGGCAGTCAGACTTGAAATGACTGAACAGTAGTAGCAGCGCCAACAAAAACAAATTAGACAAGAAAAATCTGGATGGACCATATATAGGAAGTGGGATAAGTTTAACACAGATGGAAAGCCATGCATTCTACAAGGTCCAGCAAGGTCCAGGGTCCAACTAAGATGACCTTTTTGCTGTTACTTATCAGACTTCATATTTTCCACCTCCATGCCTTTGCCCAGACTTCCATTTCTGGATTCATTCTCTTCTCATCTCTCCCTTTTAGAATCTCTTCCATCAAAGCTCAGCTCAAATATCACATCCTGAAGATTTTATTAATTTTGTCACCACAACTTCTAGAACCTTCCCCACAAAATTTCCCTGTGTTTATTTTGTGGATATTTGGTATAAATGTGCAAAACATTGATCCCTTGATGGGATGTGATTTCCTTGAAGGCAGGACTCATTTCATTTTCATCTTTGTTTCACTAGTGTCTAGGACACAGTGGGTCCTTAATAAATGCCAACTGATTAATTGAATGAATCCAGGCATGGGGGTCAGGCTATGAGAAGGCTCAGAGACAGGAGACAAAATATTGACCAACTAGGTCAAGTTAGATTGAATGTAGGGTTTGTGATGGAGAATAATGTGCAATGAGTTAAAGAAGGAAGGTTGATCTAGCAGTGAGAATGTGAACTTTAAATGCTAAACAGAGACATCTTAATGGTATCCTATAGGGTGAGAGAAGTACAGATCCTTTGTGAATGGGATGGGGGTGTTATAGTAATACCTGTATTTTAGACTTTCTTGACATCGAAAAAGAGTCTTTTTCATTCTTCCCCCTCGTCCCTGCCCCCTTACACCTAGCACGAGACAATCCTTAACTTTTTACCCAGTAAAAGTAAAGAATTTGTGGATGTATTTTTCTCACAACGGAAATAGTTTTAAGATTCTAATGATTCTTTTGGGAAACTGTGTGAAAAGAATTCAATTCATGTCATATAAAGATTAGTTGAAAAACATGATTTACTATAAGCAACAATAGCACTGGCCTACTGTGTGTCTGAGTTTATGGTAGGAAAATAAACTGTTTTTCAGATCAGTCAATCCAGAGTGTCTCCAAAAGTCTTAATGAAGTTTAAAGTATTATAGCTTAAATGAATTGTTTCCGAGATAAGTCAATTGGTGTCCCCAAACTCAAAGTAAAGTTTTAAGACATCATTAAGACTTTTGGGGATGCCCATGTGGTGACAGATTCCAAGACTGAGCTTAAGAAAGGATTTGGAATGGAGGAAGGTAGAAAGGGAAGGGGGAGGGGGGAAAGACAAGAGAGAAGAAAAGAAAAGCAGAGAAATCAGAGGAAGATAAAGGAAGCCTATTGTAGAAAGGGAGAAATGGGATGATCTAAATATCTGATTCTGAGTCTGGATCTGTCAGGTCCCTTCTACCTTCAGTATTTTGTGGTACATAAATTATAGTATTTAGATCTAGAAGGGACCTTTGGGATCATCTAGTTTTCCTCGTTTAATTTCTTCATTTAATAGAATAGGAAACTCAGCCCCAGAGATGCTAAGTGATCTTTCCAAGGTTACATGGGGAATAAATAGCAGAACAGATGTCCAAAGTCAAGTTCTCTGAGACCAAATATAGTGAAGACTCCTGCTACCACTCCATACTAATTCAGTGATGAGAAATGTGATTAAAATGAGGGAGTCAGGGCCAAGATCAGTTGTCAGACTGGAGTTAGGGGATGTGAGTTTTACAAGAGTAGCAGGGGTCTGAAGTACCCAGAGTTCAAGCAACTGAGGTCCAGGGTTATTTGGGGATAAAAATAGAAACCTTGGAATGTATCAGAATCTACAAAGGAACCTGAAAAGTATCTTGACCCTAATCTAAAACCCTGGCAAGCTCTAATAACTGGTCTTAAAGTTAGTATCTCATGTTTTTTGGGCTGATAGGACCCCTAGGGATTAAAAGATCTTCTACATCAGAGAATGTGAATATGGGTGTGAAATTCTAGCAATTCATTTGGTGGTTTGGGATTTAATTCTCAAGCGAACAGTGGGAAAACATTAGCAGTGTATCTTTGAGTGATGTTGGGACTTCAGGGTTATGGAAAGCAGTTTAGATCAAAGTAGCAGGACACCCTGAAGGAGAGACTGGGGGTAGCATTATCAGACAAATCAAAATACCACTGACATCTAAACAATCACACCTCCTTGGACCCAGGACCTTGAACCCAGGAGCCTTGAAAATAGCAGTGTTGCCTTGATCACTGGCCTTGCTTCCAGCCATCGTTGAGGGAAGCAATTGTTGTGGAGAAGGGACCCATCTACCTTACCACTACTAACACCAACTGTTGATCAAGCTATGGACGTGTAAGTTTAAAAACCCTGGAAATGGCATCATCCCTAAGACTTCTGGTTTTGCTTTCAAAGAATTCCCAGGAACCATCCTAGAAAGTAACAAAAAATGGTGACATCTTTTGATTCGTGCGTAAATTTGATTTAAGTGAGGCAGAGTTGCACAAAGTTGTCAGTCTCACTTTCCCCTCCAGAGTCATCACAGTCCAGTGGCAGGACAGAATCAAAACAACTGGTGATGGCTTAAGATGCAGTGGGTGACCTTAGCATCTCTGATGTCTGACCAAGCTCTAAGTGCTCCATAGTGCCTGCTTTACCTGACTTCATGGCTGTTGGAACAAATTGTTCTCATCTGCCTATTCCATCGGGGAAGGATGCTTGGAGTAGATATCCCCCTAACTCATTAATGGGTTTAAGACCCCTTGGTTACCCTCAACCTTTTTTAGCCCATCTCTTGAAATAGTTTGCTTTGGTGTGGCCTCTGTACATTGTACAGCTCCTTGGAGCCATAGGTGAGAGTTGGGTGGAACAGAGGGGCAACGAAGGTGGAAAGCAGCCCCGAAAAGGGCTTGGCAGCCATCACACTAGAGGTCCTCCCTGAACACACACTATACTGTATTCTAGAAAGTCCCTTCTGTGGAAATGTGACCTGACAACATCTTTTCCAGGTTGCTGCAGCTATAGCTACTGGAGATCTAGAGAAGATCTTTGCCACCAAAGTCCTTGGCACTCTCAAATAGTTCTACATCAGAAACTGTATCTTTTTGTAAGTTACATTAAAGAGATATGTTACTCTTCCCCTTGCTACTGTACCCAGAGGATCATGGAACCTTTCCATATGACTTACAGTGTTCTATATGTATTGTTGTCCACAATAGAATGTCAGCTTCTTGAGAGCAGAGGCTATCTTACTTTTCTGTTTGTATTTCCAGCATTTAGCACAGTACTTTACAAATAGTAAGTGGCTAATAAATATTTTTCATCCATTTATCCATCCATCCATCCATCCTTCTTTCCTACCCTCCTTCCTTCCCTCCTTCCTTCCTTCCCTCCCTCCTTCCTTCCCTCCCTCCCTCCTTCCTTCCTTCCTTCCTTCCTTCCTTCCTTCCGTTCCTTTGTAGCCCTCATTTGTATCCAAGTGCCTCATCAAAGTTCAGTGTTGTTTATTCTGTATCACTTATTGCTTAAAGGGTCCCACAAGCCAATTCTTTGAGACAAAGTTGGAAAGAGGTTGGAACAAGATTGTGGAATTCCTCCTGGTATGTGGCACAATGGAACTTGAACCTCAAGTTTGCAATTCTTTCCACTATACCACTCTGATTTTCTTGATAGTCCATTTTTGTCTTCTGATTATAAGCAACACAGTTCTTTTAATCGTATTGAAAACAAGAGAATTTTATTGGAGTGTCCTTTCTATCCTCTGGCCCATTTTTCTCTTAGTAACAGACAAGCATTCATCCCTCCATTATCTCTCATTGCAGATGGATTTGTTATCTCTTGCTCTTTGTGTTGCAGAAAATTAAATGCATTAAAGGTTCATTTTCTAGGCACATCCCTCCAACATGCTTCAATTCCCCATCAGCTAACCATGTTGTATGGTAGATTGAAATCAGATTTGAGCCTTCTGTCTATCTCACAATTTTCTGAGGAATGCAGACTCCCTCTCAAGGTCATTGTGGCAGAAAGGAAATCTATTTACTGGAGCAAAAAGCTAATTACTTCTTTTTTATTTTGTGTCTGTTCAACATGTCATTTTCTCTTTTTTTCATTCCAGAGTATTAGCTTGTTCTTGAAGTCACAAAATGTATTCCAATTTAGAGGAAAGGGCCATTTTGGGTGTGTGTGTGCTTAAAGTGCTCTGATTATACGAGACTAAATCCAGGGTGACCTTTATTTACAAACATTCATTTGCCTCTAAATCTGAAAGCAGAAAAACCTGAGAGACAAATCCATGGTCTTACTGCCATATCAATAAAGCATAATATAAAAGATGCTGTACCACAGTTTTTGACTACTTTTTAATTGAATTTTCAGTGTAAGAAATATGATGTGATACTTGGTTCATTTTGCATAAATAGGTATTCCTCCCTAAAACTGTTCTATGGCACTGGCACCATTTCAAAGAAATGACGTTTTCCATTTAATGGTCATTTTGGGACTGAATGCCACTTCTCTTTTGAGGCAGAAATCAGAAGTCATTTATGAGTGAAATGGATGGATTTTCTGAAAAGTTTTCCCCTGGTCATATCTAAAGGAGAATGACCCTTCTGGATTCAGGGTCAGAGGATTTAGAGCCGTTCTAGCCCCCACACTTATTACCTATGTGATTTTCCACTCACTTGTCTCTCAGCCTTAGTTTCCTCATCAGTAAAATGAAGGGATTGGATTAAATGACCTCTGAAGATATAATCTGTGATTCTAAGACCTATAAAATAAAGTAATATGCTTTCTAAACTCTCTTCCAGCTCTATGGTCCCACAAACTCTTGTCAGTAGAAACCATTGTGCCAAGAAATAAAGGATAAAGGGCAGCAGTTGTACATCTCAGGTCTCTTTTCAAGAGCTAGGGATATACATACACACATATCTCATGTACATATGTATATATATGTAGGTATATGTATACACACATATATACACATAATCATGCACATATATATACACATATATACATACATATGTGTGTGTATGTGTATATAAAATTTGGGACAAAAAAACATTCTGTCTCATCAGCTGATATGTCTTAAAAACTTCTAGTCCAGGTGCCCAGAACCATTTCTTCTTCAGCTTCTAATCACCTTGGTAATAGATTTCCCATAATCCCAGTTGACAACTCTTATCTCAGTTCTAGGTCTGAACTTCAGGTCTTGTTCTATTCTTGTCACAGTAAGTAGAGGCTTAGATGACTGCTTCAGTCCTCCCAAATTTCAATCTGAGAGGAAAAAAAATATCAGCTTGAGAATAGCTGTAAATTGCTCTCTGTGAATGACAGGGTGTGTGGGTCTGCTTCTTTCTTTCTCTCCCCTGCACCCTGTAACTCGTGACCGAAGGTATTTTTTAAGGGCAAAGGGAAAGAAGTTTGGAATCTGAGGGTCTGTGTTTCTGTACCCACAGCTTCCTTTTCTTTCTTCTAATGTCTAATTGGTAATACCCCTCCACCAACAGAAATCTCTGTTTCAAGAAAACAGCTGTCGTAGACTGGGACAATAATGTTGGAGACTGGCTTTTTTGAACTTGAATTTAAGTTATAGGTCTGCAAAGTCAAGATGATGGAGGAAGGACAGGGATTTGACTGAGCTCTTCCAAATTCCCCTCCAAACAACTTTGAAATAATACCTCAAAATGAATTCTAGAGTGGTAGAAACATCAAAAAGGTGGCGTGAATAATATTTTAACCTAAGGCAATTTAGAAGTTTGGCAGGAAAGGTTTGTCATAGCAGGGTGGGAGTGTAGCACATTCCACCTCAGGCAAAGCCCAGGCAGGATAGTAGCAGGCCTTCAGGGCAAATGAATCAGTAAGAGTGTCTTCCAGATATTTCAGTCCACAGACAGTGAGGGGGTTAAATAATTGGTAAGAAGAAGATTATAGAGGTCTCTTTGCTAGTACTTAGTGCCAGGCCCTGTTGCATTGGCCATACAGTGCAATGTTAGGGCAAAGAGGAGCACTAGCATTCCAGAGCCTGTGGCAGTAAAAATTACAAAAATCCACTGAACAGAACTCTTTAAAAAATCAGAATCAGTTAAATGGAAAAGGATGTACAAAAGCTCACATAATAAAAGAATTCATTAAAAATTAGAATTGAGCAAGTGGAAACTAATGACTTCATGAGACATTAAGAACCAATAAAGCAAAATCAAAAGAATGAAAAATAGCACAAAATGTAAAATATCTCATTGGGAAAAGTAATTGATCTGGAAAATAGTTTGAGGAGAGATAATTCAAGAATTATTGAACTAAGAAGACTTCCAGGAGTGAAGATGGCAGAGTTAGCAGTAAATCACCATAACACTCATATTCACCTCCAGACAACCATAACATAGCCCTCCAAAACAAATCCTAGGAACAGGAGAACAAGCAAAAAGATGGGGGTGGAGCAAGCCCATGAAATTTGGAAGATTGGCAAGAAAGGTCTGTCTCACTTGAATAAAAGAGGGGGAAGTCCAGGAGAGGAAGTGTCCTAGGAAGCCAGAAGTAAACCCACTTCAGCAAACCATCAGGAGATCCTGAGCCCCAGTGCAGTGGAGTAGTCAAATGTCAACACCAGGCACCCCCTTCCCCCCACCATGTGTCAGCATGGGGGAATGACTAGCTCTAAGAACTGCCATATACTTCAGCATAGCCCTAAGCAAACAGGCAGCCTTCAGTGCCCGTAGACTTGGGGAAATGCAGAAACACCCCATCAGCTTCAGCAGACTCTAGAACACACAAATAGCACTAGGACCCCAGCTCAGCACCAGGTAAACTGCTAGACTCCTATAGCCTCTAGCAGTGCCAGTCACCCTCCACCCCACCCCCTCAGTGGAGCACTAGATATGGGGGTCCACTTTGAACCTCAGGGCAACATCAGTGCATCATCAGTTAAACATCCAGAGCCTTCAGCTCCTGGCACAAGAAACCTGAGACAGTGGCCCTCCCACCCAATTAGAGTTGAGCAGAACCCAAATTTAAAAGAAAGGAAAAAGGCCAAAAATAGATGAGCAAAAACCAACCAAACAAAAAAGAATTTGACCATAGAAATTATTATGAAACTATTATTAGAAATTATTATGGTGACAGGGAAGACCAAGACACAAACTCAGAAGAGGATATCATTGTCAAAACACCTGTGGCCAAAACCCCAAAGAAAAATGAGAGTGGTATCAAGCCCAGAGAAAACTTATGGAAGAGCTCCAAAAGGAGCTTAAAATCATGTAAAAGTGATCAAAGAAAACTTGAGAAAAGAAATGAGAGGGACAGAAGAGAATTATACAAGAAGAGTCAACAGCTTTGGAAAAAAAACAGACTAACAATTGCTTAAAAGTAGAATTGGCCAAATGGAAAAGGAGACTAAAAATCCACTGTTGAAAACAACTCCACAAAAATACAATTAGCCAGATGGAAAAGGAAGTACAAAAAGTAACTAGCTAACTAACTCCTTAAAAGTTGAAATTAGGTAAATGTCTAATTAGGCAAGCTAATGTCTCTATAAGATGTTAAGAATCAATCAAACAAAATACAAAAGAATGAAAAAATAGAAGAAAATGTAATATACCTCATTAGAAAAACAATTGACCTGGAAAATAGATTCAGAAGAAACAATATCAGAATCTTTGGACTATCCAGAAGTTATGACCAAAAGGAGGATCTGTACAATATCTTTCAAGAAATTATCAAGGAAAATTGCCCTGATATCTTGTAACCAGAGGTCAAAATAGGCATTGAAAGAATTCACTGATTACCTCAGGAAAGAGATTCCCAAATAATAACTCCAAGGAACATTATAGCCAAATCACAGAACTATCAGGTCAATGAAAAATACTACAAATGGCAAGAAAAAAACAATTCGAATATCAAGGAGGCATAATCAGGATTACACAGGTCTTAGCAGCTGCAATATGAAATGATTGGAGGTTATTGAACATGATATTCTGGAAGGCAAAGGAACTAGGACTACAACCAAGAATTACCTACCCAGTAAAATTAGGCACAGTACTTCATGGGAAAATAATGACCATTCAATGAAATAGAAGGATCTCAAGCTTTCATAAGGAGAAGACTAAAATTAAACATAAAAAAATTGATTTCCAATATTAAGACCCAGAGAAACCTAGAAAGGTAAAACAGGAAAAGAAAATGTAAGGGATTCAATGAGCCTGAACTGTTTATATCCCTACATGAGAAGGTGATATTTGTAATTCTTAAAAATTGTACCACTAACAGTACAGTGAGAAGGAATATATATAGACATGGGTGTAAGGAAGGAACAATAAACAAAAAATTAAGGAATGAAAAAGAGGAATACACTGGCACAGAAGGAAGGGGAAGGTAGAAAGGGGTAAATTATTTCATGTGAAGAGGCAGAAAAACCTATTGGATTGTTCCTCCTAGTGGAGGGAAATATGGGAGGGTGAGTAATGGGCATCACTTCAACCTTACTTACATCAGCATTGGCTCAAAGAGGGAATAACATATACAATCAGTTGAATATAGAAATCTATCTTACGTGAGAAGAAAGTAGGAGGAGAGGAATTAAGTAAAGGGGACATACTGACAGAAGAGAGGGCATAATAGAGGAGGCAGTAGACAGAAACAAAACACTGTTGAGGAGAGAAAGGGTGAAAGGAAAGAGAGAACAAACAGGAAGAAAACCATTATTGAGGGAAATGCACAGTAACCATTACTACGAATGTGAATGGGAGGAACTCTCCCATAAAATGGAAACAGATGGCAGAGTGGATCAAGAATCAGAATACTACAACATATTGTTTACATGAAACACACTTGAAGCAGAGAGACACACACAGAGTAAAGGCAATGGGTTGAAGCAGAATCTATTATGTTTCAGCTGAAATATAAAAAGCAGGCATAGCAATCTTGATCTCAGACACAGCAAAAGTAAAAACAGACCCAATGAAAAGAGATAAAGAAGGAAACTGCATCTTTCTATAAAGTACCGCAGACAACGAAGTAATATTAGTACTGAACATAGATGCACCAAGCAGTAGTATCCAAATTCTCGTAGGAGAAGTTAAGTGAGTTAGAGGTTCAAGATCAAACAAGAGATAGGAGGCATTATGAAATATAAAATAATTTTGATTATGTTAAATTAAAAAGGGTTTGCACAAACAAAACGAATGTAACCAAGATTATAAGAAAAACAGAAAGCTAGGAAACAATCTTTACAGCAAATGTCTCTAATAAAGATCTCATTTCTTAAATATATAGAGAAATGTGTCAAATTTAGAAGAAAACAAGTCATTCCCCAATTAATAAATAGTCAAAAGATATGAACAGGCAGTTTTCGGAGGAAGAAATCAAAATTATTTATAGGCATACGAAGATGGACTCTAAATCACTTTTGTTTAGAGAAATGCAAATTCAGACAACTCTGAGATACTACTTCACATCTGTATGATCGACTAATATGACAAAAAAGGGAAAAAAATAAAGGTTGGCAAAGATGTGAGAAAATTGGAACATTAATGCATTGTTGGTGGAATTGTGAACTGATTCAACCATTCTGGAGAGTACTTTGTAACTATCTCCAAAAGGGTTATAAAATCATGTATACCCTTTGACCTAGCAATACCACTACTAGGTCTGTATCATATCTCATATTATTTTTTATATTATTATATCATATTTAAATGTGTATATATTTGTATACACATATCTATATATATATATTTATATTTATTTATATTTATAGCAGTTCTTTCTGTGGTGGCAAAGAACTGAAAATTGAGGGACTGTGCATCAATTGGGAATATGGTTGTGATGGAATATAATTGTGCTATACGAAATGATGAGCAGGATAGGTTCAGAAAAACCTTACATGAACTAATGTAAAGTGAAATACACAGAACCAGGAGAAGACTGTAATGGCAATAGCAATACTGTACAATGCTCAACTGTGAATGACAGCTATTCTTAGCAATACAATTATCCAAGACAGTTCCTAAGTTCTTATGAAGAAAAATTCTCTCCATTTACTGAGAAAGAACTGATGGTGTCAGAATGAAGATAAAAGGACACTTAAAAATTTTTTATTTTCTCTTTTTTTGGTGTGTTTTCTTTCACAACATGACTAATATGGAAATAGGTTTTATAGGACTGCACATGCATAACCTATATCAAATTGCTTGCCTTCTCAATGAGGTAGGGAGGGAGGGAAAAAATTTGGAATGCAAAAATTAAAAAAAAAAACAAATGTTAAAAATTGTTTTTATGTGTTATTGGGGAAAAAATAGATATTAATTATCCTACATCCTATCTTTGGGCTCTTGACTAGTGATGGAGTAACTTGAACAAGAACCTAGACTTTAATCAAGAACACTTTAAGCTGAAGATGAAGGGGGAAGGAGAAAAATATCCAGATACAATTTCTAATCCAAATGTGGATAAAGGCAACAGGTATGCCATAGAAAGAAGAATTGCAATAGAAGTGTCAGTAAGTCCCAAGAGGCAATAATTTCGGAAAGGGAGCTGGACCAATGCTCTTGACTTCAGATGGCTACGCATTGGTGCATAGAGTATGGGTAATAAATTAGGTGAGCTTGAGATCTAAGGCAGGAGGCAAATAGTAGTTCAAAGATTTTACTGAACCTTGCTGGGATATAACTCCTGAGTGGAATGCATCAGTGCAATGACATGCCAACTTCCAAACAGACAGAATGCTTGTCAAATTTATGCTTGAAATGAAGATGAGAATAGCAGATGCATTAAACAACAAAATAAGAGTCCTGGAAAATCTCAACTGCCTGTAATTACAGGACAAATCTAATTAGATAAATCCTATTAAAAAATCAAATGTACAAATATGGGATAGGGGAAATGTGGTTAGACAACAAGTCACGTCTAAAAGAACAATAAAATTTCAGGGCTGGAAGAGACCTCAGAGGTTGTGTAATTTATCTTGTATCTAATCTGGAATAATTTTCTTTTTTGCAAGTGGTCATCTAACTTTTTCTTGAAGATCTCAAGTGAGGTCTGTGGAATGTACTATCTCTCATGGCAACTCCTTCTTTAGTTATACAGCTCCAATTTTTGGGACAATTTCTCTTTAAATGGAGATTAAGTATGCCATTATTTACTTTCCCCCTAGAGGTTTTGATGGCAAAGTCCAAATAGCAGATAGAGACTTGAGGAAAAGCTAAATGTTAATGGAAGTTGGGGCACAAGGATGTAAGAAAGTGGCAGTTACCATAGCGAGGAATAACAATGAAAAGGCTTGCCATTCACAATGCCTACAGTGGCTATGAATATGCCAGCACAATTCTGAATTGCAAAATATAACAGACTCTCTACATGGAGGACACAAGCAAAACATTTATTCAAACATCAGAAATCCCAACACCAGAGAGCAAAATCCATCGTGGCAACAAAGAAATATATACACAATAACAATGCAGGTGGCACTACCATCCCCAAGCCTTCCCTCTGTTGAACTTCCCACAAACCAGCTCCCTTGAACAAATCACAAACAAGCTCTCCCACTCATGCTAGTTGCTGCTCGCTCTCTCTTTCCCAGTTCTAACTTCTCTGACTCACTCCCTGTTCCACCCCTTCCTGTTCCAACTGTTCAGTAAACTCCTTCCACCACAGGCTCCACGTGACTCAGACTTCCATGTGACCCACGTAGGTCACACTCACCTATTAATGGATGGGAAAGACCTTCCCATTTAAATTACCATTACACCAGGAGAAAGGATGGGATATTCCTTTCTGCCCTGGTCACACCATATCTGGGATGCTGTGGTCAGTTCTCCACATTTAGGTAATCCATTGACAAAACTGGATTGTGTTCAGAGCAGAATAATGAGAAAAGAACAATGAGGAAAACTGAAACCCTGGCTTAGGAGAACTGGGGATGTTTATCCTATAGAAGACTTAGTATATGATAGAAATTTTCAACTATTTTAAGGGCTATCACATGAAAGAGGGTGGACCCTCATTTTACTTTGTGTCGGAAGTCAGAATTAGGAACAATGGGTGGGGATTGTAGAGAGGCACCATGTTGATCAAATACGGGATGTCGAGGACAAAAAGCGAAGTTTTGCAGTCCATTAATTTAAACAGAATATTTGCTGATCGTATGTCAACTACTTAGTAGACATGTTCACTCATACATGAAGTGTAAAAGAAGAGCACAAGAGGTTTATATTCCATTTCACTTCCATCCTGGGACCTCATTGTGGTAGAGTTGAAGGTTATAAAGTCACATGTATAATTGCAATTCAGGTAACTTGTTTTATACAGGAAACAATCTGGTTCTGGATGGTCTGCAGTTGTTAGAGTTGTGTGGTTTCATACTAAAATAGACAAAGGTATTCAGAGCCTCTAAAATTCACCAGTCCAGAATAGGAAGACCTCAACTATCTTTGAACACCCAAGTCATGAGCAGTTCAGATAAATTTGAATAAAGTGATTGGCTTTATTTCTTTTCCTTTTTTAAAAATTATTTGCTTTTCAACATTCTTTAAAAAAATTTAGTTCCAAATTCTCTCACTCTTCTGCCCTTCCCCCACCCACTGAGAAGGCAAGAAATGTGATATCAATTATACATGAGAGTCTGCAGAACATATTTTCGTATTATCCATGTTGCAAAAAGGAAAGAAAAATGTGAAAAATTATGCTTTAATTTGCACTCAGAATCCATCAGTTCTCTCACTGGAAAGAGAGAGAAAGAGAGAGAGAGAGAAAGAGAGAGAGAGAGAGAGAGAGAGAGAGAGAGAGAGAGACAGAGAGACAGAGACAGAGAGAGACAGAGAGACAAAGAGACAGAGATAGACAGAGAGACAGAGACAGACAAAGAGAGACAGAGACAGACAGAAAGAGACAGAGAGAGAGAGACAGAGAGAGCGACAGAGAGAGAGAAAGAGAGAGAATAGCATTTTTTATCATGAGTCCTTCAGAATTGTCTTGGACCATTGTATTGCTGAGAATAGCTAAGTCATTCACAGTTGATCATCATACTATATTGCTTTTACTGTGCACAATGGTCTCCTGGTTCTGCTCACTTCACTTTGCATAAGCTCATATAAGTCTTCCCAGGTTTTTCTGAACCCATCCTACTCATCACTTCTTATAGCACAACAGTATTCCATCACAATTATATATCACAACTTGTTTAGTCATTCCTCAATTGATGAGTATCTCCTCAAATTTCCAGTTCTTTGTCACTACAAAAAGAACAGCTATGAACATTTTTTCATTTATTTACTTTTTCTTTTTCATATTTTTCCTTTTTTTCCTTTTTCTTTTGTCTTTTTGGGATACAGAAGTTGTCTTTCTTTGCAGTCATTTTCTGCCCTTGTGGATATTTGTTGTTCACTCTTTCTCCATGTAACTCTTTATTCTGGGAAAAGTGTTCTATTCAACAGCCTTTCTCAGGCACATTTATGTTTGAAGGAAGGAAAAGTTTCCAAACAACATTATCCAAAAATTAAATGAGTTGCCTCAGAAAGAAGTGTATGAATTTTTACCATACTCTTCAGAGTGAATTTTTACCATACTTTTCTATAACACTTATGCTTATATCATCAGGGTCTACTATTTCCAAGAAAATGCATCACCCCATGACTAACATGGTGACATCTCTCCAATATTGTGTAGTCTGGTCCTTGGACTAGAAATATATTTCCCATTTTTGGGGAATGTACTTGAAGTTTTCCTAGCTTGCTAGGAGCTACTCTAGAGTGAACTTTGCTGACATGATCTTTGAGAACCCAGAGACATCCATCATCCATCATCCATGATGAACATCAGAATAGGACTTTGGAAAAAGGCTCTTTATCATGATTGCCCCAAATCAGTAGTTTTTTTTGACATGTGATGATTATTGGGAAATTCACAGTTTATGTGATTCTCAAGCAATGGATAAAAGAAGGGAATGCAAAAGGAAGGTCTATTCAATTAAACAAAGTGTTTATTTGAGTCTATTAAAAGCTTTTTGAGTATGTCTTTAGAAATTCTTACTCCTTCCTGGGAATTATTTCTGAGTGGACACACTTCTGTCCTTCAGGAAATCCTGTATGTAGGGTTCCAAATATCAATTGCCTCTCTTTCCACTCACCATTCCTGTGGTTTCTCAGACCCAAATATCCCTTCAAGATGCCAATCATTTATATTTGTTATTTTTCCTCTAAGAATGTAAACTCCTTGTGGACAAGAACTCTCGATTTTGATTTGCAACTTTTCACATGGTTCTCTGAAACAGTAATTTCTTAAAATGTCTTTTTTTATTCATTCCTTCATTCATTCATTGTCTCTGCTTCTCTTCCACCTTAGACTTCTCCTATCTTTGTCTCTTCCTTTCCTTCTATTTTCTGTCTTTCTCTGTGTCTCTCTTTTTGTCTTTGTCTCTCATTTCCACCTTCAAGAACACAATAAGTAAAGGCACGCTACTGTTTTCTTTTATGTTTTCATGGAAAACAAAGGGGGTCAATAGGTTTCTGTGGGTTGGCCTGGATCCCTACCCATACATAGCCTTCTTTGTGTCAGAATACATGTTCTCAGCAAGACTTGCAAACAAGTTATTTTCATAAAGTTCAAGAACTCTCTGTCCTGATTATATTAGAATAAGGGGCTCTAGTGAGTTAGTCTGGCACATTTCATGATTTGGTTTTTCTTTCATTATATGATTGTTCTGAGGTTGCTCAGTGCTGCTTTTCCTATTTGGCTGATGAAAACAGTGAAATACAAATTGGCCAAAATGGTCCAAATCTTACCAACTGAATGAACTAAAACAAAATCTGAATTCAGCATTTAAGATGGTGCCTGCATGGCCGTGAAGCTCATTTTGTAGCTGAGTTGGGTGCATTGTTGATGGGGAAGCAACAACCAGGTTTGATCTTGCATGAACCCATACCTTCATTTGAAGAGAAGGCTAAGGAAACTGTATTATGACCAAAATAGCATTGATCATGTAACGATCCCTGAGTCAGTCATCGTTGTAGCTGGCCATTCCTCACAACAAGCCTAGGAGGCAGGTGCTATTATTAACCCTATTTTTACAATTGAGGAAATTGGGGTAAACAGAGATTAAGTGACTTGCCAGGATCATAGTAGATATCTGAAGGCATGTTATGAGTATTTGGTATGGCAACGTTTATTAAAATATCTGTAAATTTATTGTTAAAATCTGGACCATTATGGGGACAATTTTGCCTGTAATAATGTTCTAATTCTAGCAATTGATTTATTGGATTCTCAAGGACACTTGGGAGTTTTTATTTTTAGTGAGGGGCATTATCTTCCATTAGTTTATGATGATTGGTGATCTTTTGGTATATGGTTTTGCAGCTTGATTCCTTTCTGGGTTTTTATTAGATACTAATTTTTTGCCCCCTCCAGTGTTATACTATTTCTACCATCTCCTTGCAAAAACAGCATCAATTCATAAATCTAAGCTCCAAGAGAATGCACTTCTGTAGTTTCTGATGGTGATCACCCAGGTGATCATTTATGGGTCTCATAAATTTCTCCATTTCTGAAAATGTTTTTTTTTCTCCTCAGGTCAAGGTTTCTTTGTCAGTATGTTGTGCAGTAAAGTGCAGGCACCCATCCTCCCTCCTTCCCAGGCACAACAATTTGATTAGCTGATGTGGCCTCAAAGCATTAACATAAATCTGCAGGTTGTGAAGAACATAAGGGAAACAATGTGTAATTACTTCTGTAAAATGTGCACACAGCAGGCAGTGAAAACAGGGTTTGTGCATTATTGGGGCGTTTATGAAACAATGCCTTTGCAGCTGTTCTTGGTATTTTATTACATGTGATTTTTTTTCTAACTATACCTTATGGAATTCTCAGATTTTCATAGAGAAAAACAGCCAATTGGAGACTGAATATTAATAGGTTTTTCTAGGAATGGACCTAAATTTAATATTGTGCCTGGGCTCTTCCTTTCAGTTGTTTCCTAGGGCTGAGAGTTTGAAGCAGTATCATGATAATTTAGACACAATTATTAAAATCTTGGATGGTTTGGGTGTGAATCATTGTTTCACAAACACTGTTTCTCATGCCCTGGGACCCTGACCCCTTCCTTCCTTCAGGGCTCATGTGATGGCAGTGCTTTCCAGATTCAGCCCTGACGTTAATGTCATACCAATGGTATGTTAGATATTGCATAGAATATTGATTTTGACTTCACTGTGGACAGCACAAGTTCCACAAGCAATGTGGTGGTGAGTGGAACAAGAGACAAGACAAGACAATCCAATGTAATTCCCTCCTCTAGCGAGAATATAATTGGGATTCAGTGCTTTGGCCTTCATGGACCAGTGTGGCTCAGGTGCAGATGGACTCAAGCTCTGGATTGTAGCTACAGAATTTCTGAATGCCCACATCTGCGTGAGACCCATACCTCTTCTCTGGTTACAGACAGAGGATAGAATGTTGAACCTGGAGGCAGGAAGATCTGAATTTAAATCTAGCCTCAGGTATTTACTGGTTGTATGACACCAGGCAAGTCACTTCACCTTCATCTGTCTCAGTTTCCCCATCCCTAAAATGGGGGTGGTAATAGCACCTCCCTTACAGAGGTGTTGAGATGATCTCATACGTAAAATGCTTTGCAAACCTTAACACAATGATGTGCAGTCATTACAGCTGTTCAGTTTGATTGCAAGCTCCTTGAGGGCAGAGACTATCTTTTGCCTCTTTTTGTATCCCTAGCACGTAGAAGATTATAGTCATACAGAATAGGTACTTAATAAATGTTTATTGGTCGCAAATTTGTTGGGAACTTTCTTGCACTGCAGTGACTTTTTGTAAGACCATACCAATGAGTTTGTATTGGTTGTTCCCTTGAAGAATTTTATCCCTGTAATGTTTGTTGACTGACCCTACTTTTTTCCTGTGTTGTGAGAGTGTGTGCCTGAGACACTTAGGGGTGTAGGATGTGTTCAGGGAAGACTAGCATCTGGTATGAAGGCTGCTTTCCACCTTTGGTGTCTCCACCTAACCCTCACCTGTTGCTCCAAGGAACTGCCCCATGTGCAGTGACTGCACCCTGGCACCTCTGAAACTGACGTGCAACGAAGTATGACTCAATTCCCTGCTGGCTGTGCTAATTTGGCTTAACAATGAACACCAAGAGAACACAGGTGCTCCATCAGCCACTACTACACTTTATCCATAAGGTGGAACCATTGGTTACAGCAGGAGAAATTTGGAATGTTGTGGATAAGTTCACTTACTTTGGTAGTGTACTTTCCAGGGATGTACACATGGATAATGAGATTGACTTATCCATTGCTAGAGCTAGATTAGTGTTTGGGAGGCTCTGAAGGAGAGTGCAGGAGAGAAGAGTTATTAGAATGACTATTAAATGGCTCTACAGAGCTGTTGTGCTGACCTTGTGCTGTATGCCTGTGAAACTTGGACAGTATACCTGTGCCATGCCAGGAAAGTGAATTGCTTCCATTCAAATTATCCTAGGAGGATTTTGAAGAGAACCTGATAGACACTGAGGTCCTTTCTTGAACCAGATTGCCAAGCATTCAAATTCTACAGCAGAGAATGCAACTCCAATGGTCTGGCTATGTTGTTTGAATGCCAAATATATGCTTTCCAAAAAGACTATTTTATGGAGAACTCACACAGGACAAGCACTCACAGGGTGGTTGGAAAAAGTGATACAATGACACTCTTAAGGTCTCTCCTAAGAACTTTGAGATTGATTGTATGACATGAGAGACACTGGCACAGGACTGCTCCGCATGGCAGGCACTCATCAGAGAAGGTGCTGTGCTTTCTAAGCAAAGTAGAATTAAAGTAGCTCAAAAGAAATGCAAGATGTGCAAATTTAGAGAATCTACCCCAAATGTTCACATGGATTATTTGTGCCCAAGCTGTGCATGAACATTCCAAACTTGTATTGCTTTGCCACTGATCAGCCACAATTGGACTCACTGTAACTTGGCTCTAACATGGTGATGTCTTTTTGGTCCTCTTTGAGAATGAAGGAGAACAACCAACCAGCCTTGGACAAGGAATGGGAGTGACTTTTGTATCCTCTGGTAAGTGTTCCTGGGCTTCCCTAATGAAAGCCCATTGGTCTATGTGGGCCTATGTAGAGGCAAGGATTTTGAACATGGTCAAGTGGGAGGCAGTGACCACTGACAAGAGTAGGCTAGTTTGGCTAGACTGATGTCAGAGTCCATGTGAATCGAAGATCCCTCCTGTGTTTAATAGTAGAGAAGTATAGAAGAAAAGATACTACCCTCACACAAAGAGAGGAGACTGTAATTGGGAATTTCAGTGAGTGACTTTTATATATACATGCTCTCTCTTACAACTGGAAAAAGAAATGAAATTAGAATAATATAGAGAGATGTTAAATAGGTAGATATTAGTTGGGAATAGTAGCCCAACAAAGAGACAGTGTGGGTAGGTAATAGCCTCTGCTTCAGAGTGAGAGGAATTAATGTATTATCTTGGATAAATTCCCTTATTCTATGCCTCAGTTTCTTTACCTATCAAGTAGATCTAATGGATCTCACCTCCTAGGGCCGTTACCAAGAACAGTCAATGAAAATTGCCATCAAAGACTTGTGCCAACATAAAGTGCTGGGATAATGGGCTACAAAAGAATAGCCAAATGCATTTGATGGCGTAAGATTACTCAGAAAAATGTGATTATAAAATAGACTGGAAAAGCACCTTTTCCTGGAAAGTGCTCAATGGGTACAATTTGGGAATAGTTAGGGACACTAGTGTGCTGACTCTTCCTTATGTGGATTAGGAGCACAGGATTCTTTGAATTCATAAAGACTAAGGAAAGAGTGTGGGGAGATAGTGTTTTGTGAATGGATGCCAGAAAAATGGATTTGTGACTTTCATGAGAAGATTAGAGAGCAGAATTAATAAAGAATGGAGAAAGAATGTCCCAGTGTATAGAGTGCTGAACTTGTGAATCAGGATGGCCACAGTTTAAATCTTAATTCTGATTTAACTCACTCATTTTGTGACCATCAACAATACAGCAACTTCTTTGAGACTTGGACCTTCATCCCCAAAACAAAGTTATTTATTTACCTCTAGAGGAGGTCATTTAACCTCTCGGTGCTCTAAGCAATTCTCTAATAAAATTCCATGCTGACCTACATGGGTCAAGAGTTTCCTCACTGGGGAATCTCCAATACCAGAGACCTTTCAGGTCTTATCCCAGGTCCCTAGATTTCTGGTCCTTGCTTTACAGGGTAATTGTGAGGATCACATGTGATCATGTATGTAAAATGGTCTACAAACTTTAAAGTCCCATACAGAGCATGAAACTGCAAATCTGTTGGGTACAACTAGCTATTCCTAAATATATAATAAAGTTAGTTCCTTCCCTTCCCTTCCCTTATTTTCCCTTCCATTCCCTTTCCCCAAATCTTAAAGCCACTGCTCTCTGAAGTTCATAGATTGTACCACATTAGACCCTTGCCCAGGCTCCACTTAAAGACTGTTTTCTGGACCCACCTGGCTTAAGAGTGATTATCAATAGTAACTGTTGCTGTTTCCCTCCCAGCCTGGTTTAGTTATTTTTATTTTCCTCGTTAAAGAGGCCATTCCCTGACTACTTCTTAAACCAGCCAATTCACTGAATGAGCATTACCTCACCCTAAGTGAGTACTGGAATTAGCCTTGGCCTAAAGGGACCAAGGTCTCCCATTGCATCCTAGGTCATCTCCAGTCATCCTGATGAATATCTGGTCACTGGATCCAAATAGCTCTAGAGGAGAAAGTGGGGCTGGTGACCTGCACAGCCCTCCCTCACTCAAAATCAAGTTAAGTGCCAGTCATGTCATCATTTCTCTGATGTCATGGTCTTCTTTGGCAACGAAGGATGAACACAACAACATAATAAAGTTATTATGTAAATTTTTTTCCTTTTCTCACTCCTTATTAAAGTGTCACATGAATGTTATTAATTATTACTGTATCATTGTCCAGGAGGCAAAAGGAGTGTCAGCAAGGTTTACTCAGAAATTCTTATTTTTTCGACATTTGATGTCAGTAATTTCTGCCCTTGCACTATTGGCTTGAAAGCTCAGCCCTTGCTGTATTGTAATAAGAACCAACTATGGGCCATAGACTGTAGGGTTGGAGAGAGGGAATGAAAAGCTAACATTGGAAGAAAAGAGAACTCTGCTGGGTTGTTCTTCCTTGCTCTGGAAGCCCATGGTCTTATCCGGTATACACTCTGCTAATAAGAAAATAGTTAAGGACACTTTGTGAGGATGAAAATTCATTTGGCATCATGACTCTTGGAGTATTTGTTCTTCATTTCCGATGTTCCCGTTGCCTCCCTCGATGGATTTGGACTGAAGAGAAATCATTGGAACAAATAAATTGATAACAATAGTTTTCAGTGTAGAAGTAAATCACAAGTATAGCAGTTACTGATGGCATTCACTGATTTCTGAACTTTACCTGTATCTGTTGTCAACTCTGAAAACAAATGGCCAAAGTCACAGAGGTTTCACAATTGCCGTTAACTCTGAAAATACCAAAGAGCTCACACAGGTTATCACAACCACAGTTAACTCTGAAACACAAAACAAAATAAAGTCAAAGAGCTAGCAGTGGTCTTAAGCAAAAAGCTTTCTTAATTCCCTTGGAGGAGGGAAACTAGACACATAGACCGTCCTTTGGGAGGAGACCCAAGGCAGTGAGACTAAGCCTTGATATATGTACACATGTAGACATATATGTATGTATGTATATATACATAGGTGTATATATGTACACATACACACATATATGTTTATTTATTTGTGATTAGATAAAGAATCAAACAATATAGTGTGGCAAGAGTGGTGAGGTGTAACAGCACTAGTGGGGCCAGGTTGCCTAGTGATGAAAAGTCTGTTTATTAGAACGTCATATCTGGGCCTGTTGATCCTTGCCCAAGCTCAAGGAACATGAGTTCTGTGATTTAGTTGCAGCAAAATTCATCCAGAGGGTAAGTGCAAAGGATTGTTGTTATACCAAGCTCAGGGTATAGCTTGCTTGCTGGGCCTTAGCTCTAGAAAACAGGGTGTCTCCCAACAGTAAAAATGAAAGGAATTAAAAATAGAGACGTGGTCTTGGCATGGGGATCCTGATGATGTATACATATACATATATATCTCCTATTTGTTCATTTGCCTTGTCTTTACATTCTGACTGGGCTCTTAAGAAACACATCCTTTTCTTATGTAATAGAAGCCTGGCCAATGAGAACCCAGTTCTTAGAGAATGACTAGTGGGCTCTCCTTGATGCAGTCCTCCTTTGACCTTGACCTCAGAGAATATAGAAGTATTTAATGACTATTTTCTATCCATTTACCACGTGGTAAAGAAAAGAGCCTCTGGCTACTGAGTCAGAGATAAGTGTCCATAGAGAAGAATTCCATTGGGAAACTTGATCTCTAGATTTCCTAGTGGTCATCAAGGCAGAGAAGATGGTATGGCTTCTGGTGGGGAGAAAGTTAGAAGGGGTAGTAGCGGCTGCCTTCTGCTACACACTTTCTATGTGTCTATCAACATGATGCCTTTGTCTTTCTACAGTGTTGTCTTTGTTCTTTTGCTTTATTAGGGGAAGGAGCACTGGGGATGGAACACAACAGACTGAAATGTTGGGAGAGACACTAGGGTCCATGGGAGTCCACACCAGAACCTGCCTGAAGCTGAGTCAGGTGGGGGACGAGGAAGGCCTGAAGAGTGACTTGCAGCGGATCGACTCTTTGAAGCTACATTCTGTTGAACAAAGGATTGACTCCACATATCAGTGATGCCACAGCTGGATGTAAACTTGGTGTGGGAACTTTGTTGCAGTTACTTTAATCTGAGCTCAGTTTCCCCAGGAACCAAAGGGCTCCCAATTTGAGACGGATGTGTTTGTACTTTTGTTCTTTCTTTATCTTCTTAGAAAACATCCTTTTGTAAAAACTAATTTAAGTGAATCAATTAAGTCAAATAATATTAGGACTCTATCACTGAATCAATCAAGGATATGTAGAGAATATGACATTGACAGTTGATATCAAGGAGAACACATTAGAATGGGGACTTGAGCCGAAAGCATTAGAAAAACAGTTCACTGTCCCTTGGGAGTACTCCTAGAACATGGAGAGATATATAGCTAGCCTTGCTCTGGGGAACCTAACACATTAACGTGGGTGGAAACTGGAATAAGGACTCTCAGAGCTGTGCTCTCTGCAAGAATTTAGCCAGCTGACTGCATGTGAGTTTTCTGGGGAAGGAAGGGTCAACATGTATAGAAAAGTCTAATGTCTATGAAGAGTAGCCAGATGGTCTGTTCTGCTTGAATCTTTATTCAACTTGATTCCTACCTCTCCTCATGATCTGGTTTCCTCTGTGCCTTAGGATTCTGTTTGCTATTTGTTGCCTCTTTCTCTTTTCCCAGTGCACTTGGCATCGTTTCAGTTCAATATAATCCTTTGTTTTCCTTCACTTCTCATCAGTGTGTTGTCTCTTCTGACTTAACCTGAGATTGCTTACTTCAAGACCTTGCTTTGTTCCACTGGGATGACTTTTGCCTCAGTCTTCAAACTGTATTTCCCAGGATCTCCCTCGGGAAGCTCCTCATGCACCACCTCCTCTGTGACCTCAGCCTATTCAGGATCATATTACTTAGGATCCAGGATCTTTCTAAGAGATTTTCTGGCTGGGTTCCTGTGAATCTTTAGCCACCAATCATGATGGCCTTCAGTATTTAGAACTGTGTTGGTACATAGGTCTAACCAAATAATCGTCTGTGTGTATAGCTTGTAAGTTTATACAATTTATGCTGTGTAACTTGCTTGGTCAATGAATATTCATCCCTCCATGCTATCAATATGGACATTGTTCTGGAGTAGGTGTTTTGTTCTTTGAATTTTCAGAAGACTATGAATCTCTGGAGTATTCTTTTGGCCTATGTTTGCTTCTGTGAGGCAGAAAGAATTTTGGAGCAGGTCCCGAGCTGATAAAACATTACAGGAAGTAGCTGCTGATGAAAACCAGCTTCTGGATAGCCTGGGAAGACTCGTACTGAGTTCCCATCTGTGTAAACAGAAGGAGCTATCAGGGGAAAAGATAATTTCTTCACAATAGTTATAGTTGAACAAATGCTTAGAGGGAACTGGATTATTATGGAACTGCTCCTGCTTACGGATATGGTGTAAAAGTTTGATAATATGCTGGACATTATCAGCAAGGGTAATCTAAACAATCCTTTGGTCTTTTTAGTAAACCACAGTGCATCTGATAAGTGAAATGCTGGTTTTCAGCTGTAGAGAAAATTTAATAAGATTGCTAAAGGTTTAACAGAAAATGAGAAACAGGAGAGAGGTGTCTGCTATACAGTCTTAAAAAAAAGCAACTAGACTCTTAACTTGTAAAGACCAAGAAAGATTATGAAAAAAAATTATGAAGTCATGCATATAATAATTCAACAACCATTCATTAAGCACCAAATCCCTGCCTGGCATTGTGCTGGAATCTGGGGGTATAAATACAAAAGGGAGACTGTCCCTGTCCTCATGGATCTTACATTCTATTAGAATAATAGAATACATTGTATAGTACTCTCGATTTGGAGCTGGAAGGCACCATAATGGTCATCTGGTCTAATTCCCTCCTGTTTATGATAAAAGAACAAGATAGAGTGATTTATGGTCCCACAACTAGGAAGAGGAATAGGTAGGATCTGACGCCAAAGCCAGAACTCTTTACACTGGGCCACACTGCCAAGCAGATATATTGTTAAATTATTAAAATTTCATTCCATGCTAGGGAGTAAGTAGCATGAATATTTAAAAAATTCACCAACTATTTTGCAATTGAAATGACAGTCCCAGAGAGATTTAAGTTACTGGGACCTAGTGAAAGACTATATTGACTTTTCAAGGACCATTCTAGTCAAACAAAGAGTAGGCTTGCCACTGGGTCATGATCCCTTTGGCCACAGCAATCAGTGAAACAAAAGTTAGCCAGACATGAAGAGACCAGAGTTTGCATTCAAATTCAGATCTTCTAACTCCAAGTTTTTGCACTGTGGCTTATTACCTCCCTTTGTATTGGTTGATGTATCATTTTGTGGTTTAAGAAACACTTTCCACACATACTTTATCTCAGAATGAACCTCTGAAAGAGGTGATGAAAGTGATCTTATTTGCATTCTATGGATGAGAAAATCGATGTCACATAAAAGTTGAATAGTTATTAATAACTTGATTATTGAGGATTTAAGTTATTAATAGTTTGGAAGGAGGTCTACAATGGAGTACCTCAAGAAGTCCAACTTGGCCCTATGTTGTTTAGCATTTTTGCCTGCAATTTAACCCACTGGTTGGTGGGGTCAGGATTCAGAAGGATCTTAGCAGGTTAGACTATTTGACTGAGTCTGAAAAAATGAAATTAAGCAGAGTATCCAAAAAGTCTTTCATTTAGATTCGAAGAACAAACTTTTCATGTACAAGGTGGAGGTAGAGATTGATTGTAATTCATCTGAGAAAGATACAAGAATGTCAGTGAACAAAAATCTCCAATATGAATCAATAGTATGTTGATAGTTATGACTTCTAACATAATAGTCGACTATGTTTTCAAGGAGAGGCTGTGGCAGTGTGGTATGGTGGAAAGGGCAGTGAGGGAGTCAGAAAATCTCAGTTCAAATCTTGCTTCTGATGCATACTTCCTGTGTGGCAAGTCATTTAAGGCACCAAGAAGTGGGGATAAGGAGGGATTGCATTCCAGGTATAGGTAAGAGTCAGTACAGTGGGAGATGGAGTTAGTTGGCTGTTGTCCTTCATTCTCGAAGACGACCAAAAGACATCACCATGATAAAGTGAAATTTCAGTGTGTCTGACTGTGGTTGATCAGACTGATATGAGCTTGGAATGCTCTACCATAGGTTAGGCACAGATAGTCTGTTTGGATATTTGGGGTAGATATTCCAAATTTGTGAATCCTGCATTTACTTTGTACTGTCTCTATTTTGCCAAAAGAGCACAGTACCCTTTTTGAGGGGGCACACCATGCTGAGCGGTCCTGTGCCAGTGTCTCCCATGTTGCAGGCAAATCCAAAGTTCTTGAGAGAGACCTTGAGAGTGTCCTTGTTTCTTCTGGCCACCATGTGATTGCCTGCCCAATGTGAGTTCTCCATAAAATGGTCTTTTTGGCAAGCATTTGAACAATGTGACCAGCCCATTGGAGATGCACTCTCTGAAGCATAGTTTGAATACTTGGCAGTTCAGCTCAAGCAAGGACTTCAGTGTCTGGTACCTTATCCTGCCAGGTGATCCTCAGAATCTTTCTAAGACAGTTCAGATGGAAGTGATTCAGTTTCCTGGCATGGTGCTGGTAGACTGTCCATATTTCACAAGCATATAACAATGAGATCAACACAACGGCTCTGTAGACCTTCAGTCTGGTAGTCAGTCTAGTTCCTTTTCTCTCCCAAACTTTTCCTTGGAGCCTCCCAAACACTGAACTAGCTCTGGCAATGCGTGCGCCAACCTCATTGCCAATGTATACATCCCTGGAAGCACACTACCAAGGTAAGTGAACTTATACACAGCATTCAAAACTTCTCAATTTGTTGTAACTGATGGTTCCAGGTATGAATGATGTATGGTGGCTGATGGAGCACTTGTGTTTTGTTGGTGTTAATAATTAGGCCAAAATTAGCACAGACAGCAGATAATTGAGCCATACTTTGTTGTATCTCAGTTTCAGAGGCTGCATTGAGTGCACAATCATCTGCAAACAGAAAATCATGCACCAACACTCCCTCCACTTTGGTCTTGGCTTGTAGCCTTTTCAAATTGAAGAACTTGTCATCAGTATGGTAGTTGACCTTGATGCCATGTTCATCCTCATGGAAAGCATTTGTTAACATGGCTGAAAACATCATGATAAAAGCATGAGAGAAAGTACACAGCCCTGTTTCACTCCACTGGTGCCTGGGAAGGCACAAGAGCTTTGTGATGAAGATGGAGTATTATAGGTGAGGGGCAACAAGAAGGTGAGAATAGTTGAACTACAGGTTAGCAGAGGGTATTGATACATGAGAAGAGGGGAAAGGTAGGAAGGGGTCAGATTTGGAAGAGTGCATTTAGGGTTAGGGAAATGCCAAACAAATGAGTTTATATTTCCACCTCAAGGTAATAGGGAGTCTCTGGAAATTGAGTAGAGTAGGATTTGGTCAGACCTTACTAGAATTTTCTTCTTCTATTGCTTTCTCTAGATCTGTGTTTGTCTCTAGCTTTCTGCTTATCTATCTCTCCCTGTTGGTGTTCTCCTTTACTTTGACTGTTTTTATCTTTCTTTCCCTCTCTTCAATTAGTCTTTCTCTAATTTAGGCTGTCTCTGCTTTAATTAGTCATAATATAGAAATGCAATAAATTATGTTTAAGAGAGACAAGTACAGTAAACAAGGCAAGCACACAATCATCACTGGCTCCTTATATTAATAAAAGTAATCTCCCACTGTAATTTTATGATTTTGCCTCAGGCCTTACCCAGGGCCTTTTCGACATTATGTTTTCAATAACTTACGAATTCAGAGGAAAGAACAAACTTTTAAGACTGTCTTGGTTGTGAAACACACATCCTTTGGCAGGCTACTCCAGTGACCTTTTGACAGCTTAAATTTGGGGAGATTTCCATGACTTTTCTCCAGATGTGGTGGAATTGCAAGATCTAGAGCCTCTACAGGGTGAAGGGTTGGAACCACTGTGACTACATGAGGTAGAGAAAATTTAGACCTGCCATGCAAATGAGGTGCTTTGTGCTGGAAGGAAGTTTTTTCTTCTTTCTGACCCCACGTTTGGATTTTGATGTAACAATTTTGTCATACAAAAATATTTTCTGCCTCATAGAAATTCATGGAGGGGGAGATGAGGAAGGAAAGGAGAGGAAAAAAGAAAGGGAAAGAATTAGTGAAGAGGCAAAAAAGACATAGTTTTGAGACTTATCTAGACCACTCCCTTGGCATGGATGGTCATGTACAGCAGTGGGATCAGATTCAAATAGAACAAGATCACTGCTCCACACATAAGAATCCCTGTGGCTTGCATATTGATTTAGCTCTACAATGTAATAGTATATATGCTTCATTGAATTTTTATTTCTTTTGTTAAGTATTTCCCAATTCTTTTTGAATCTGATTTGGCTCCCCTCAGGAGTGTTGTCAGCTACATGAAATCCGTGGGCTGTGTGTCTACCTCATCCGATTTAGTTGGCTATTATTCCTAAGCCTTGGTTCCTTTATACGTAGAACGTGTAATAATCTCTGAATTACCTAAATGCCAAGGCTGTTGTGGGAATCAAGTGAGATAATATATGTCTCACCCACCTCTCAGCTACACCAGGATTCACGATTCTTTGTTTACATCTTTTATCTATTCAAAACTATAGCTTGAGCTCTCATCCAGTTGACTGCCAGGCCAAGTCAGAGAAAATATGTTTTAATTGAAATCAAATTTAATCTGATTTACAAGGAAATGAATAAGGTAGCAAGTGTTCCTGTAGCATACCTGGATGGCTAGCTGCCAACTTTCCACCCTCTAAGGGAAATGGTGAGTCAAATCCTTCTTCAATTTCCTTGTGTCCCCAGCATAACAGGAGAAGGACACAGTTCATTTAAACTCACAGCAGGGTGTTAGAAAGTTGAATCTGCATACAAGCAGGGAACCTTTGTGGAAGAGGTAATCATTTGGAATAGGTCAGAGATCGTTTAACATTTTATTTGGTTTCCTTTTTTGTCTGGTTATTCTGTTCCGTTAGATGTCTTTGCTTTAAATCCACAATATCTAGTTTGAAGTAGTAAAGGAAGCATCATCAGGGCTTCTGAACTACAGATGTGAACAATTATGTCAACATTACCATGGTCACTAGTACAACAAGGGACCCTATTGATGGGTTTTAGGAGTCAGTTTATGACTCACTTCCTTCAAGAAGCCTATTCTGACCAATTCTACCGAAAGGTGGCCACGCCTTTATTGTTTTCCTTTTCTCAGTGTTTATATTTGTACTTGCTTCCTTATTTCCTTGTAACTAGTCATTTCCTTAGTTATTTCATATGGACATCTGGAATACTGATCCTGTGACCAGCTCTGGTCAACACACACCAAGAAACATGACAAAATATCTAGAGGGAGACAATGAAAAGAAAAAGGGCATGTGTAGGCTTAAAATAAACAAATGGCTCCTTCTATTTGGGAAGTGAAAGTCATCACAATACATGACAGGCATGTATAAAATTATGAAGGGTATGGACAGGGTTACCATGGATTTGTCACTAAGCCTTATGAGCTAGCACAAAAACTTAGTTTCAGTAGGGAATTTTGTTTAGTCAACTTAGAATCATGACTTCTCTTGGCCCAGTTTTTCTGTACGTAAATGGAGACAAGGAGAAAGGGTGAGCTACATGTTTTATAAAGTCTCCTTCGCTCTTAAGATTTCATCACCCATATGTGAGGTGATTCCATGTTTCATAAACTCTAAAATTCCTCAATCTTTTCATAATATCTCATCATTTTATCTTTCCCTGAGTCTTACGATCCCTAATCTAGTTCTTTGTCCTTACCATGACTTCTAATTCCTCTATTCCTTCAGTACTTTCCCAGGCCATCACCCCTGTTCTCACTGCACTCTTCTCTCTTTCTAATCTTGACCTCTTGGTTTGACAGTATCACTTATATTTGAATTCCTTGCCTTGCCCATGATTGGCTGGTTGCTGTCTTTTGTTCTTGAAAAGGGCCATAACATCAGTATATCAGAGTGAAGTTATAGTGCATCCAACTATGACTAATCAGACCAATAGATCAGAATGCTCTACCATATGTTGGGCACAAATAGGCCATCTGAACATTTTGGGGTGGATTCTTTAAATTTGTGCATCTCACATTTCTTTTGAGTTACTTCAATTCTGCTTTGCTCATAGAGCCCAGAGCCTTTTTTGATGTGGTTATGCCATGCTAGTCAGTCCTTTGCCAGTGTCTCCCAGGTCATTCAATCAATTTTAAAGATCTTCAGAGAAACTGGGAGTGTCCTTGCGTAGCTTCTTCTGATCACCATGTGAGCACTTGTGTGAGTTTTCTGTAAAATAATCTTTTAGGCAAGCATACTTTTGGCATTTGAACAACATGGCCAGTTCACTGGAGTTGCCAATAGTTGCATGATCAAACCCAGTCCTGTATTTCTCCTACCACTCTGCCTCCTCCACCTACTCTTGCATCTGTATCCAAATGCTTGTTAAACAGTAAGCACTTGATAAATTAATTGACTAAGTAATATACTCCTCTTTTAGTGGTACACTTAGACCTTATTCAGATAGTGCTCTTAATAACTTAAATACTACATGAAAAGGCAGAGGGTTAAAGGTTTGGCTTTGGAGTCAGGGAGGTCTAGGTTCAAATCTCATCTCTGACTTGTACTGGTTGTGTGACTTTGGATAAGTCACTGAACCACTTGATACCCCAGCAATTTTTTAATACAATGAATAAAATATGGAAGAAGCTCCAATACCTAGAATACCTTATAACAAGGAAATCAGGAAATCCAATTCCCTTTAACCAGCCCTCTTTCCTATAAATGTATTGTACACAGGACAGTATGAAATACTAGAAACAGCAGTACATTTGGAGAGACAGGTTCTGGTTTAGAGATTTTGCTGATCTGCTTTCCTGCTGTGTGATTCTGAGTAATCTAATAAAGATTTATTAATTAAACCTGTTATATGCTAGGCATTATGCTAAGTTCTGGTGATACAAAGCCAAAAAAAATCTAAACCCAAACTTTGCCTTCTAAGATCTTATATTTTATTGGACTAATTCATGTACACTGATTAGGAAATGCAAATTACAAAGAGAACTATACAAAGCAGTTTCACCATGGACAGAGCACAGACGACTGGAGAGGGGTAGTAATCAGAAAAGGCCCCATATAGTGTGTACCACCTAAACTACACATCTTCAGGTCTCAGCTCCTTGATTCACAAAAGGGAAATAATAATGTAGACCTATACCTACATAATGAGACAATTTGGTGGAAAGGGTTTGTGTGAAGTGAGTTCTTATTTTTCATTTATAATCAATTGTAAGACTATGGCCTGGTTATGGCTGGATTCTTCTAGAACTGAAATGTTTCCTCCCTCCCCTGACATGAGCTGAGGCCAGCTAGCTGGCACAGTAGGCCTAGAGTTCAAATCTGGCCTCTGACACTAGCTTTGTGACCCTGGGCAAGTCACTTAATCCCATTTGCCTCAGTTGTCTCATCTATAAAAATGAGCACATGACTCCAGTATCTTTCCCCAAATCCCCTGAATGGGGGGCGCAGAGTCAGACACAGCTGAAACAACTCAACAACAATAATTTTGCCAAGAAAATTCCACATGGGGTCATGACTGAAGATTTGGACACAACTCAAAAATGGCTAAATAACAACAACAAAGCTTGACATGATGGTTATAGAGATCCCTTGTTGGTCAGTGAGTTGTTACACTCTTACCAATCTAGAAAACCAGGGAATTATGGGAAATTCTTACACATCAGAAAAGATGATGTAAAATCAGAAGGATAGCTACCATTATCATTTCATTCATGGACACAGAGTCACTACAAGTGCTTTCAACTGTAAGGTCTAATCTATTGCTAAAGAGATCATGGTGGATGAAAGCCATTCACAGTTCCTTCTGACACAAGTATTGGCTTTCAACTATTAATAATTTAAGCATATCCCTGCTGAATGCTATTATAACCTTGGAAAGAGACGAATAATTATATGAGGTCCATAAGGATAGACTGAGGCAGGAGAAACATCAATATTCTCTAGACAATTTGGAAATTTTTCAAAGTCTTGTCTTCTAGCAAAAATTAGCATATAGATGTATATAGTCTGACATGTAGATAGCTAGTAAGCTCAGGTCATTTCTATGTAATTGGATTAGTCATAGGATTGAGGAAAAATAGATTGAAAACAAATTGGGAACCAAATATCATCTCAGTTTTCACTATACTCTGGGATTTTACTAGGGGATGTTTTGGTCAATTCAGCAATACAACCATAAACACAGAAAGTCAAATAAACTGCATTTAAAAATGAGATCTGCCAAGAAATTCAGCTCTCAAGTTTGATCGATTTACTCATTCAACAAACATTTATTGACCTCCTACTAAAGATGAATAATATTTAACCCCTGCTCTCTAGGAGCCAAAAATCTAATAGAGGAGATAGGACATGCATGCAAATAAGTGCATTACAAATTATAAGAAAAAGGAAGTTGCTAAATATAGCACCTATAATACAGTATAGGTATAGTACCTATACGTGCCAGGAACTGCACCAAATATTTCACAAGTATTATTTCATTTGATCCTCACAGAATCTTGGGAAATAGGTAGTATTATCCCCATTTTACAGATGAAGAAACCGAGGCAAACACCTGAAGTCACTTGCCCAGGGTCATGAACCTAGTAAGTTTTAGAGGTTGAATTTCACAAACAAGATTCAAAGAAGGAAGGGGAGCTACTGGAAGAGAAGATTAGGGAGATGGATCATTAGAGGAGGGCTTTGAAAGAACTTTCAAAAGGTTGAAATAGGGGTCCCAAAACTTTATTCTTTTTTCTATCTACTTTCAAAGGATCCAATTAAGTGGGCTTTAAGATTAAAAGTAGTATTTCTGTGACCTTGGAGACCTAAAGCACTTGGTTATGGCAAATAGGCACTTTCCATAGGGAGCCACAAAGGATTGTAGTTCATTTTGAATGAAGAAAGTATGGACGTTAGTGAATTTTCCATTCACTTACTGTGTGCTATATTTGTCTTCTTGTCTGAGGTGGTCATCAATTATCTGTGCAAGCCAGTAAAGGAGAAAGTAAAAGAACTTCTCTAAGATCTAACTTATTAGACAGGACAAAAGTATCTCAGATGGTCAGAGGCAAGGGAAATACCATGAATTTAATTGTTGTTGGTCAGTCATGTTTGACTCTTTGTGACCTCATTTATGATTTTCTTAGATACTGGAATGGTTTGGCTATTTTCCTTCTTCAGCTCATTTTACAGATGAGGAAACTGAGGCAAACAGGGTTAAATGATTTGCCCAGGGTCACAGAGCTAGTAGGTATCTGAGGCCAGATTTGAACTCAGGAAGATGAGTCTTCTTGATTCCAAGCCCAGTGCTCTGTCTACTGTGTCATGTAGCAGCCCAGGAAATATAGACATGGATGGAATTGTTGTAGTTGTTTACTAGGTATGTGTTATATTTGTTTTTCTGACTGCAGGGGTCAATTATCTGTGCTGTAAATGCAAGGCAGTGATTTGATGATTGTGCAGCTCTGTCTCACTTAAATCTATCTCCCACACAAGGGAAGACATCACCCTCATGATGTCATTGACCCTCTTTGAGAATGAAGGATGAATAGTAACAAATCTGGCAATGAGGAAAGAAGTATGAGCTTCTCTAAGTTTTGGTTTATTAGAGAGCATGAAAAATTCCCAACTGGGCAAAGCAAAATGAAGATAATTATAACTTAAGAAATGTGAAAAGAGAATATTAACTCTCCTCTTGTCACTTCTTGGAGAAGATTAACCAATGCCTGCTGAAGATGTTTTCCAGCATGGTGGAGACAGTCTTGGGCAAAGTTAGAGAGAAGAGGGATTCCTGGCAGTGAAATTCTCTAGATGTTCTTGTCTGTGTATAGTGTTGTGGATTGCATCCTGCCTCGGTACATCATCTTGCCTCCTCACTGAAGTCCATAACCACTCCAGAAAAGACATTGCCTTAGTTATTTTCAGGAATATGATGAAGATGATGATGAAGACATGGCATCATGATGATGCTATCCTGCTCCTGAGGAAGAGCTCATCTTATATGAATACAGACTGAAGCATACTATTTTTATTTCCTTTCTCTTTCTTTTTTTTGTATGAAATGACTAATATGGAAATGTTTTAAATGATTGCACATGGATAACATATATCAGATTCCTTGCCATCTCAGGAAGGGGGAAGGGAGAGAAGGAAGGATAGAATTTGGAAGTCAAAACTTAAAAAAAAAACACCAAATGTTAAAAGTTGTTCTTATATGTAATTGGGGAAAAAAGAAAATATTATTAAAAATAAGATAAAGAATGGCACACTGGCAAAAAAGACACTGTCTTAGTAATTCATATAGAGAAAAACTCTGAGTTGGACAAAATTGCATCTTATCCACATTATGACATGCAGTTTAATGGGCAGCCCACTAAGTCCATCAGTACTTGTGTCCTGGAGATGCATTAGAAAAATGAATGATGAATTGGGCCTAGAATTGAAGTGGGGTTGGTGGAGGCAGGGAGAGGAGAATGGGCTGGATGTAATTTGGGAAATTGCATGTAATTTTAAAAAATTTCCAAGCTTCTCTTTGCAACCAAAGCCCATCTATTTAATACCAATATTCTCCCACCAAAGCTGCTGTGAACTTTGGAACACCATCCCAGAAAAATTAGAATGGTGAATGACCTAAAGGAAATTAAAAATATATAAGAGGTATATACAGAAGGGTGACAAGGCTATATATTGTCACCTTATTTATTTAACTTATTTAAGAGTACATCATACAAAATGCCAGGCTGGATGAATGAAACGCCAGAATTAAGGTTGTTGGGAGAAATATCAACAATCTCTTATATGCAGATGATACCACTCTAATGGCAGAAAGTGAAGATGAATTAAGAAGCCTCTTGATGAGGGTGAAAGAGGAGAATGTAAAAGTTGGATTGAAATTTAACATAAATAAAAATATTTCACTAAGATTACAGCAACTGATCTCATCACTTTCTGCAAATACAGGGAGAAACAAATTGAAGAAGCATCAGATTTCATATTCTTAGACTCAAAGATCACTGCAGACAGTGACTATAGCCATGTGATTAAAAGATGTTTGCTTCTTGAAAGGAAAACTATGGCAAATCACCTTGCTTCACAGCAATATACAGACAATATACAGACAAAAGTCTGTATATTCAAAGCTATGGTTCTTTTAGAAGCAATGTATGGGGTCAACGAGAGTTGGACACAACTGAATGACTAAACAGCTACAAAGAAGAGATAAAAGTGGTCTGCACTGTATGATCACAATTTCGGTGAAACAAACTGGGTACAAGACATCATTTGTGACACAAAAAGCTATTGCAATAGTTAGTCCAGGCATAATGAGAGCCTACCTTAAGGTGGTGACTGCATGACCAAGAGAAGGGAACATAGATGAGAGATGTTGTAGAGATGGAAAAGACAAAACAGATTTTTTTATGTGTGGTAATAGAGAGGAGTTGAGGAGGACAGAGAGAGAGAGAGAGACAGACAGACAGAGAGAGAGAGAGAGAGAGAGAGAGAGAGAGAGAGAGAGAAAGAGAAGGGAGGCAGGAAGCCTCAGGTTGCAAGCTATTTTCACATTTAGGAAGCAGGAAGGATAAAGTACCCTCATTCCCTCCATCACTCAGGTTCATAATCTGGGGATCATCTCAGACTCTTTCTTCCATTTTATCCACCCTCCTACATGTGAATGGATGCATTTATACCAATGTGTACACATTTATATACATATATTTTTATATGTTGTGGCCAACTCTGCTTGACCCCATTTGGGGTTTTCTTGGCAAAGATAAGAGTGGTTTGCCATTTTTTTCTCTAGCTCATTTACAGGTGAAGGAATTGAGGCAAACAGGGTTAAGTAATTTGCCCAGGGTCACACAGCTAGTAAGTGTTGGAAGCCAAATTTGAATTCAGATCCTCCTGACTCCAGGCCCCAGACTCTATCCTCTGCTCCATCTAGCTGCTCAAACATATATATTTATGTATTACTTATTCAGTTGATGGATGGTAAATTTACTTATTTACACTGAACCATTTCCTGAGAGAGGTCCGGTTGAAATAATGTAAGTTATGATAGATATGATTCTTTATCTGACTTGTTTTGATATTTAGATTCTAAATATGGATTTGACAAATCTCTTGTAATAACTGTTCTGCTTCCCTGGGGTCTGTGGTTCACAGGTTAGGAACCACTGACAGACAGTAGTCTGGCACCTGCCTCTTCTTATACTGTGTAAAGAAAGTTGAATTTGAAATCAGAAGATGGGTTCAGACCCCAGTTTTGTCTTTTAATAATACCTGTGCAGCCTTAGTTCGGTTGCTTTCCCTCTCTGGGTCCCAGTGAATTCATCTTTAAATGTTCACCTTTAAAATCTTTAAATATTCATCTTTAAATTAAAAGCCCTTTTGGTTCTAAATCTGTGATCTTTTGATAGATAAGAAAACTTGCTCCTAGAATCCAGTGATGAGAGAGAGAGAGAGAGAGAGAGAGAGAGAGAGAGAGAGAGAGAGAGAGAGAGAAAGAGAGGGAGAGAGAGAGAGAGAGAGATATGAGGGAGAAAGATAGACAGAGAGAGAGAGATGAGAGATTGAGATGAGGGAGAGAGAGACAGAGACAGAGAGAGATGAGGGAGAGGGAGAGACAGAGGGAGAGACACAGAGAGAGACAGAGAGAGAAAGAGACAGAGAGAGAGAGAGAGAGAGAGAGAGAGAGAGAGAGAGATGAGGGAGAGAGACAGACAGAGACAGAGAGAGTGAGAGATTGAGATGAGGGAGAGAGAGACAGAGACAGAGAGAGATGAGGGAGAGGGAGAGACACAGAGAGAGACAGAGAGAGAGAGAGAGAGAGAGAGAGAGAGAGAGAGAGAGAGAGGCAGGAATGCGCTCTGGCTCTTAATCCCATATCCTTTCTCCTGTACCATACAGTCCCAGCTCCCATCATTTTGGCATTTTATGTTGACCTAATAATAAGCCTCAAAAGCAGGAAGAGCTCTCTGCTAATCTTCTGTAGCACACAGACCCTGAAATAGCAATTACTGTAGCACCATTTAATTGCCTTCGGGAGCCCAGAAGCAATAAGCTCTTTGATGACCTGCTATCTTTTTTTTCTGCTTAATTTGTTGTTCTGCTTCTTTCTAGATTTCATTATCTCGGCTTTAGGGTCCACAAGGAGATAAAACTTTCATTTATGCAGATGAATGACAGTGGGCCCTTCAGAAGTAAAATCCATTTGCATTACCTGTTAAGCTCCTTAACAGTGAAATGAGCCTGATTTTTAGCTTTGTCAGAGATTCTAATTATTGCACAAATTCATCTCAGGTTTTGGTGTCAGTCTCCATTTGTTGGAACATGGTGCTACTGATGATACTTTTAGATCATCATGGTGTACATCATTTCCACTAACTTTAATTGCTTTCCAGGATCTGTTATAGTATACCCAGGACCAGCAATAATGGGAGGGAAGGATGGGGGAAAGAGGGAGGGGAGAGAGAGAGAGAGCAGAAACAGAAAAGGAGAGAGAGATCTAGAGAGAGATAGTGACAGAGAGAAAGGGAGAGAAGAAGGAGGGAAGGAGGAAGAAAGAGATGGAGGGGGGAAGGAGAGAGACACAGAGAAAGGGGAGGAGAGGAGGGAAGGAGGAAGGGAGTGAGAGAGAGAGAGAGAGAGAGAGAGAGAGAGAGAGAGAGAGAGAGAAACCATTTGTAGCTTGGTTAGCTGAAACAGTGGGTTCAGACCAAGGTGAATGACGTGCAGAACAGACCAGGGGCTTAGATGGCTATACGTACTTCTTTGCTCCTGACCCAAAAGAAAAAAAGGCTCAATCTTGCATATTGGGGTTAGTGTTTTACACAGTCCACATATTGTGCTATGTGAGAAGTATTTTATGCAACCAGAGATGAAGAGAGTGGAGGGGGAATAGTGGGTGTGCCTGTCTAGGAACTGTAAGGAAGGAGGAATCTGTGGGAGCTGATGGATAGGGATATGCTTGCTCTTTTTGCTGTTTCTTTTTTTACATTAAAAATTTTGTTTTTGTTTTAGTCAGCTCAAATCTGCCTTCTTGCTTTCCTTCTCTCTTCCCTTAATTGAGAACACAAGAAAAACAAAATCTATCTTAAGTATATATATTCAATTAATACAAATTTTCAAATTGATTGTGTTTAGTCATTTCATTCTTGTCCAACTCTTCATCACCACATTTGAAGTTTTCTTGGTAAAGACACTGGAATGGTTTGCCACTTCCTTCTTCAGTTCATTTTAGAGATAAGAAAACTGAGGCAAACAGGGTTAAGTGATTTGCCCAGAGTCACACAGCTAGTAAGTGCTGGAGGCCAGATTTGAACTCAGAAGATGAGTCTTCCTGACTCCAGGCCTAGAGCTCTATCCACTGTAAGTTATCCCATTTAGGTACCATATAAAAGAGAAGGAAAAACTCCCTTTCAAGAGCTGGTTTCTTCCTCTATAGCTGCTTCTAGTCTGGTCTGCCAAAGAGGCCACATTCATTGAAGCTGCTGCTTTACTTGTTTCCAAGCTTTTAGAAGTTATTATTATTTAAGTTCTGTATCAACTTAAAAAATTCCTGATTCTATGCTCTATCCACTGTGCCATTTAGTTGTTCCCCCCTCCCCACCCCCATAAGTGACGTCTTTATTCTTGAATATTAGAATGGGTATGAGAAGTCCCCAGTATTCCAGTTTGGTCTGCTTTAAGGCTGCAAAGTTTTCTCAAGCTTGTGCCATATTGAGCAGGGCTTTGGAGGGTCCTGTTAAATAGGCCAACCCTCCCACTACAACCTCTCTCCCCCACATAGTCAAGGGAGATGAATATGATCTTAGTTGGACCAGGACCATTAACCATTTTTCTTTGTGTTGTGGATCCCTTATGCACAGGAAGGCTATGAATCCCTTCTCAGAATAGTGTTTTAAAATGTATAAAACAAAATATGGAGAATCACAAAGGAAACAAATAATATTGAAATATAATTACAAAAATATAAAAAAAGATCAACTTCATGGACCTTTAGTCTGCTGAAGTAGACTCATCTGGAGTATTGGGGTCAGCATTGTGCACAATATTTTGGGAAGGTTGTTGACAAATTACAGAGTACTCCGAAAGGTTCAGTGGCAATGGTGAGAAGGCTGAAGGTTAGCTAAGGGAGTGGGCTAGAGGTGTTTAGTCTGAAGAAGAGAAACTGAGGACATGATGGTTGTCTAAGTATTTGTCATGCAGAAAGAAGAGATAGATGTATTCTCCATGGTCCCAGAGGGCAGAAATCAGTAGTGTAGCAAGGAAGATTTTGGCTTGGTGGAAGGAAAAATGAATATCAATTAATTCCTCATAAAAAAGGGATGGACAGCTCTTGGAGGAGGCAGTGGGTTCACTGTGAGTAAAGGTCTTCATGAAGAGGCTACCGTCAGGAATGGTGTAGAAAGGATTACAGATCTGGAATCCCTTTCAACATGGAGATGCTGTGATCCTGTGAATTAGGCATGAGCTGAGCAGTGGGAAGGGGAAAAGTACACTTTGCTATTGATATACCACAATTTCCACCTCCTACCTTTTGATTTGGGGCCCTAAAATGGTCAGAGAAAGCTAACGGTTTCTAAATGCCTGTTTGATTGGACCTTTTGACTGGAGGGTAGAATTGGGGGTTCTGGGACCTCTGTTTAAAGATGGAGTTTAGGGCAGTTTTTCTACCCATTTCCCAATAGCTATTCTGCTTTTGGTCTTCTTTGGAACTTTCTATCATGTGCCCACCCTGGGTAACTTCTCTGTCCATTGCTTTTTCAGTTTTTTTGTGTGTGTATTCTTTCCCTTCCTCCCCACTGCCCCATAATTTAGATTGTAAGTCCCTTGGGGCAAAGCATGTCTTTGTTTTCATTTGTATTTATATCTCCAGAATTTAGCACAGTCTGGCATATGATAGGTTCCTAATAAATGTCCATTGATTAATTGACACAATATTCCGCATGCCTGAAATGACTCCCTTCCTCAGCCTTTGTTTTTTCCTGTTGAAATTCTGTCCATCATTTCAAATCCAGCTCAGTTGCTGTCTTGTTTATGAAATCTTCTTCTATCATCTCTCAGATCTCACATAATGCTTTAGCTGTACCTTTCTTCTGTAGTTATTATGAATTATAGTTTTAATATATGCTTACATATGATATATTTATATATTAGACATATCATATGTTTATATAGGGTATATTTATATATGTATTACAATGTTGTATATGCTTATATATATTTATACATTACACATATTATATATTTATATTTTCTGTTTTTGACTTTGTATCTTTATTCCTAACTAAAAGATGGGCATTGAATAGACGCTTGTTAATAAAACATATATATTTTATGTCCCTGAGTGTTGCTTGTAGTTTTCTGCACACAGTGAGGATTGAATTTGTCAAATGTTGGCTAATGAATGAAAAAGTTCCATCTGAAATGGGACTTGAAGGAAATGTAGGATATGATGAGCTATTTTCTGATAATACTCTATTACACATGTTTATTACTGAGTATCTCACACTTGTACTCAAGCTCATGCCATTCCTATGTGTCCCTCACAAAACAGGATGTCTTTTGTTCTGAGGGTGTGGCTATCAGATTCTGTCCCATATGTATCCAATTGACAGAAGGAACAAAACCCCAAAATGATAATGCTTGTAGAGACTGTGAGAAAATAGTCATCATAATGTACTGTTAGTGGAGTCATGAACTAGTCAAGGCATTTAAAATATAAATTTGGAACTAAGCCCAGAAAGACTTAATCCCACATACCCTTTGTTTCAGCAACAGCGCTGGTAGGCCTGAACACCAAAGAAATCAAAGAAGGCCTATAAGAAGCCATAAGTACAAAAACATTTATAGCAGTAATTTTTCTTATAGCAATGAACTGGAAGCTAAGAGGGTTGAACTGGGAAAGGAGTAAGTGTAATAGAATATTATTTTACTGTAGGAAATAATGAGAAGGATAGTTTCAGAGCATTGCTGTGATATGCCACCATCTTGGTTGCTGCCTCTGAACACGAACATGTTTCGTCGTCGTCTTGACTGGGCACTTAAGGAATATTGAGGCTCAGCATTCTTCCTTTAGCCAGTTTTTTGAGTGCTCCCTTCTTCCTTGCTTCTGGCAGCCTTTATAATGGATGAGTTCCTCCACTTCTGGTTCCATCTGTGTGAGGATTGGGATACCTGGGAGCGTTTGGAGTAGCCTTTATAGGAGGTACTTTGTAAACCCTAGGACTTGAGACTACTTCCTGTATTTCTTTGGGTTTTTGCCCATGGGTGTTTTGACACTGTTGTCCTCTTTTGAGTTTGTTTCTTGGTCTTCCTTATCACCATAATAACTTTTTATGGTCATATTTTTGTCATTGTTATTTTGTTTTGCTTATCTTTTTTGGCTTTTTTCCTTTCTTTGAAGTTTGAGCTTTACAACCAGGGTGGAAGGGGCACTGTTTCAGGCTTCTTGTGCCAGTGGCTGTTTACCTGGTGCTGCACTGATGTTGCCCTGAGGGGGACCTTCCTGTCTGGAGCTGTGTTGAGGGGGTTGGATGGATGGTGGCTGGGACTGCTGGAGGCCATAGGGGTCTGGCACCTTACCTCGTGCTGATCCAGGTTCCTAGTGCTGGTGTCTGGTGTGTGCTGAGGCCAGTGGTGTGTTTCTGCATTTCCCTGGGGCTGCGCTGAAGACATGGAGATATGCTAGAGGGTGCCTGTTTGCCTGGGGTCACACTGGAGCATGCAGAGCTGGAGTTTGTTGATTCACCTGGCTATGCTGAGAAGGTGGGGGTTCATGGAGTTGGTGTTGTCTGCTGCACAACCTTGGGGCTCAGGATCTATCAGTGGTTTGCTGAGGTGGGCCTTGTGGCTAGTTTACTGGGATGCTTCCTGTCCTGTTCTGTGCTTCCCTTTTACCCCAGTGAGAGATCTTTTTCTTTCCATGTTTCTTGGGTTAAAACAAAATGTCACCTGTCTTTTTACTGGTTCTCTTGCCCCAGGGATTGCTTGGAGATGCTATTTTATGTTTCTTTGTAGGTGAATATGGGAGAGTTGTGGAGTTTTGCTGTTTATTCCTCCATACTAGCTCCTAGCATATGGTTTGTTTTTGGTGTATTTTATGTCATTTAATGATATAAGATTGTGGGTTCTGCTACTTATAGTTCATCAATGACTAGAAGAATGAAAACAGCATTAATTAAATTCTTACTATATCAGGCACTGGAGGTACAAAAGCAAGAGCAAAGTAGTCCCTTCCCTTAAGGAATTCTCTTTTAAACTGGAAGACACAACAGATACAAGTGGGTTCTGCTATAGGGTATATGGAAAGGTCTGTTGTTTTTGAGTTTGTTCAGTTGTGTCCAACTCTTTATGACCCCATTTGGGATTTCTTGGCAAAAATACTAAAATGGTTTGCCATTTCCTACTCCAGCTCATTTTATAGATGAGGAAACCGAGGAAAACAGGGTTAGATGACTTGCTTGGGGTTATCCGGATGAGTCTCCATGACTTCAGGCCCAGCACTCTACTATACCAAAAAGGCCTAAGGGGGCATTAGAGGTTTGCAACAGTAGGGTGGATAGTAAGGCCCAGGGTCCATTGAATTTGATGGCAAGACACATAAGAAGTGGGAAGCAGATTAACTACTCGTGGATGTAGGTCTGATGTCTCTGGTATATTTTTCATGTATCTTCATCATGGTTGAAGAGTCCTGAATAAGATGAAGGTCAGAACATTTTATAAATGTCAGGTCTACTTTTCCCTTTGTCTTTGTAGAGAGAAGAGCTTTCAACTTGATATTATTTTAGTTCTTCTCAATTCAGTGAACGTTAAAAAATGCCTACTATGAGTAGCATGGTACAGTGGAAAGAACATTTAACTTCCAGTCACAGTACTTGGATTCAGGTACAGACTGTAACTTACTCCCTATCGTATTACCTTGAACAACTCCTTTAGCCTCTCTGGACTTCAATTTGCCTGTCTGTAAAATGAGGGCTTTGTGCTAGATGGCTTTTAAGTTCCCTTCCAGTTTCAAACCTGTGCTTCTATGATCTCAGTATTCAACAATAGAAAGCCATTGGTATGGAAAGGAATTAAACATGATTAATTTGGATAAGAGGAGAAGCAGGGAGACATGTTAACAGTCTTCAAGTGTTTCCTGGATTGTCATTTGGTTGAGAAGCCAGAGTATTATTAGCAGGCAAGGATTTTAGGGGCAATGGACTCCAACCTTTCATTTTGCAGATTAGGAAGCTGAGGTTCAGAGAGTTTAAGTGACTGGCTTAGGGTCACATAGCTAATGTGTCAGAGGCAGGATTTGAACCCTGGGTTCCAGACTCCAACTCTTGCTACTACATGATGCTTCCTCTTTGTTAGACATTTTCTGTTTAGTCCCAGAGGGCAGAACCAGAAGAAATGGGTAAAAGGTACAAAAATGTCAATTTGAGCATAATGTAAAGGGAAAGAAAACTTCCTAACAACTGGAGCTGTCCAAAAGCTTTGAGACATAATGGGTAACTCTTCCTTGGAGCAAGGGTAGGACAACCACTTTCCTGTTATACAATCATTTCTTTTATGTATTCGGTGGTCATGATAGCCCTTGAGGTCCTTTCAACTCTCAGGCTCTGTGGTTTTGTGAGAGGTATAGAAAAGTCTCAATCAAACATATCTTTCCTGCTGTAAGCACACTCCTGGAGACTATGATGGAGTTGGAATTATTGCTGCTCTACGGCCTTTCTTCTGGCCCCTGTTGAAGGTAAGTGGTAGTAATGCTTCCTATGATATTTGGGGCCACTTAATATATAGAAGGAATCCTCCTACACTTCTCTACCAACCACATTACCTCTCCCATGGAATCATCATAGAGACTGAGGAAATTTGGGTTCCAGTACCTTTTCTAGTTTTCTGAGTAGGAAGTTGGGAGAGACAATAAAAACATCCTGTATTTGGAGTCTAAAGATCCAGATTCCAATTCTGACTGCTATTTAGTCCCCATAGGCTCTTGGACAAGTTACTTCCCTCTCTCAGTTTCCTTGTCTGTAAAATGAAGTGGCCACCAAGTGATGAATATTCTTAAATTATAGCAACCCCATAAAGTCGTGTCTCTTAAGACATGGAGAACCATTTCTATATTGTTAGTAGAGGGAATACATGTGTTTGTGAAATCAGGGGATTTGAATGATTTAAAATCAATGAAATGGAGGAGCCAAGATGGTGGAGTAGAAAGACACACACATATGCTAGCTCTTAACACACAGCCCATAAAATACCTGTAAAGAAGAACTCCCAACAAATTCTGGAGCAGTGGGAGCTGCAGAACAATGGAGTGGAGATTTCTGTACTAGAGAGACCTGAAAAACCAACACCAAAGGTCCATCGCACACTGGACCTGGAGCAGAGGCTAGCCCTGCCTTGGCCGTGTGGTACCAAGAGGAAGAGATCCCAGCAGACTTCAGGCACAGATTCTCCAGTGCCCGTGCAAGTCCCTCCACCCAGAGGCGCAAAGGTCAATGAGAGAGCCTGGTTGGCTGGGCGAGAGCAGAGTTGGGTATCTCCATAACTCAGGCCCCCTTGGAAGGCAGCAGTGGAGGCAACAGCAGACAGGGGCTCCTAAAGCAGGCAGGAGCTCGGATCCATTGTTGAAGGTCTCCACATAAACACTCTGAGGGAACTGAGCCTCGAGGGGGCCCTGCCCCGACCTAGGCAGCTGAACTTAATCTCATACTGAATAGCAGCCCTGCCCCCACTGAAAGCCCTGAAGCTGGGAAGTAGCATTTGAATCTCAGACCCCAAGAACTAGCTGGGTGGATCTGGAGGCAAGGTGGGTGTGGAAAGGAATCTCAGAAGTCAAGTAACTGGCTGGGAAAATGCCCAGAAAAGGGAAAAAAAATAAGACCATAGAAGGTTACTTTCTTGGTGAAGAGATATTTCCTCCTTTCCTTTCCAATGAGGAAGAACAATGTTTACCATCAGGGAAAGACATAGAGGTCAAGACTTCTGTATCCCAAACATCCAAAATAAATATTCAATGGGCTCAGGCCATGGAATAGCTCAAAAAGGATTTTGAAAATCAAGTTAGACAGGTGGAAGAAAAACTGGGAAGAGAAATGAGAGAGATGCAAGAAAAGCATGAAAAAGGGGTCAATACCTTGCTAAAGAAGGCCCCCAAAAATGCTGAAGAAAATAACACCTTGAAAAATAACAAACTCAATTGGCAAAAGAGGTTCAAAAAGCCAATGAGGAGAAGAATGCTTTCAAAAACAGAATTAGCCAAGTGGAAAAAGAGGTTCAAAAGCTCACCGAAGAAAATAGTTCTTTGAGGGTGAAAATGAATGTAAAAAGTTAAATAAATAAATTTATTAATAAAAAACCCAACTCCCCCCCCCCAAAAAAAACCCTCCAAAATCAATGAAATGGCAAAGAATTGGAATG
>CM053769.1:75926-122244 GCA_028658325.1 Potorous gilbertii
TGGCTAATTCTGTTTTTGAAAGCATTCTTCTCCTCATTGGCTTTTTGAACCTCTTTTGACAATTGAGTTTGCCTATTTTTCAAGGTGTTATTTTCTTCAGCATTTTTTTGGGTCTCCTTTATCAAGGTATTGACTCATTTTTCATGCTTTTCTTGCATCTCTGTCATTTCTCTTCCCAGTTTTTCCTCCACCTGTCTAATTTGATTTTCAAAACCCTTTTTGAGCTCTTCCATGGCCTGAGCCCATTGGATATCTATTTCAGATGTTTGGGATACTGAGACCTTGACTCCTATGTCTTTACCTGATGGTAAGCATTGTTCCTCCTCCTCAGAAAGGAAAGGAGCTAACATCTGGTCACCCAGAAAGTAACTTTCTAAGGTCTTATTTTTTTCCCTTTTCTGGACATTTTCCCAGCCAGTTACTTGACTTCTGAGATTCCTCTGCACCCCTGCTTAGATCCACCCAGTTAGTGCTTGGGCTCTGAGATTCAAATGCTGCTCCCCAGCCTCAGGGCTTTCAGCAGCAGGCCTGGCTGCTATTCAGGGTGAGATTAAATTCAAGTTCTCAGGTGGGGGCAGGGCCACCTCACAGCCTCAGTTCCCTCAGGGGGTTTATGCAGAGACCTCCTGTAATGGAGCTCCTGCCTGCTCCAGGAGCCTCTGGCCATTGGGGCCTCTCCTGCTGCCTCCCAAGGAGGCCTAAGTTATGGAGACACCTTGCTCCCCTCTCAGACAGCCCAGAGGTCTCTCTCATTGACCTGTAGTGCCTGTGGGTGGAGGGACCTTCACGGCCACTGGGGGTTCCGTTCCTGAAGCCTGCTCGGATCTGTTCCTCCCAGGGCTGCACGGCTAAAGTAGGACTGGGTTCTGCTCTGGTCCCGTGTGTGATGGACCTTTGGTGAAGGTTTTTCAGGTCTTTCTGGAGCAGAAATCCCCTCCACTCTGTTGTTCTGTGGCTTCCACTGATCCAGAATTTGTTAGGAGTTCTTCTTTACAGATATTTTATAGGCTGTGGTTTCGGAGCTAGCATAAGTGTGTCTTTCTACTCCTCCATCTTGGTTCCTCCCCGCTTCATCTCAGTTTCTAAGGCATATGTGCATAGGTGGAGGAAGATTGCGAGCCAATTAAATCAGTGATCCTCAAAGTAATAAACTGTGAATGTATGATGTTATGTATGATGATCACTGAAGTTGCTGATGACAAAATGTAAAGTCATACAAGGGAGATAATTACACCTTGTCATAGAGCTGTATGCTGTGGTGTAAGGTACTTGTAGTTGTAGTAAGAGCTTGTGGAGTAGAGTGCAAAGAACACTAAATGTTTATTAGAAGACCTGTTTTCAAATCCTGGTTTTGTTATCTGACCTTAGGCAAATCCATTAACTTCTGTGGGCCTTACTTTCCTCATCTGTAACATGAAACACACTGACTTCTTAATGTCCCTTAAGAAATAAATCCTATAATACACCAGAGAATTTCAAAATATGAATCCTTGTTATTTGTTGACTCCTTTAGTCAAGTTCATTATGAAACTTTCAAATGACAGAAATACCTGGTCACTAGGAACTATGGTCTGGATTTTTGGCATGATTAAATGTCAGGATACACAAGAGTCCTGAAATAACACAGTTTAGACATATGGCACCTCACTTCTCTGAAATATGTACATATAGGGCACCTATGCTTCATCCATTTTGTTTACAGACACAAACATATCTCTTATTTAGATGAATGGCAAAAGCAACATCTATGTCACAGTGACAACAGTTCAGAAAAAGGATCTTGTCAGGACAGACTGTCTCTTTCTCTCTTTCTCCACCCAGTGTGTTCCTGGAAATGGTTTTGTGAAGTGGATGGTTGCCAAGCAGACTGCATTTTCCCATAGGAACCCTGTCACAACTGGGGACTGGGGTGGTGATCTTGACCAAAGACTCCACATCAAAGAAGTCATGAATGGAACCAACAAATGTACTAAAAGCAAAGCCATAGTAACTACAAATCTCTTCAATTGCTTAAAATAGACAAGTTATACCCTCAGTCATGGAATTTTCGAGTTGGCTGAGAACCAGGAAATAGATGGGTAACAGGAAATTATGGCATCTTAGTGTTGGAAGCTCATCTAATCGGCTAGTCTCAACTCTTTGTCTTAAAGACAGAGCTGCAACTACTAGGTAAGGTGCCAGGACTGAACAGTGAACAATGAGATTTCTAATTAATTAAATTTAAATTGGGTTATTGATAAAAATGATAGCTAGCATTTACATAGCACTCTAAGAGTGGTAAAGTGCTTTTCAAATATCATATCATTTGATCCTCATAAGGATCTTGGAAGGTAAGTGATATTATTATATCCATTTTATAGATGAGGAAACAGAGGCTGAGAGAGGTAAAGTGACTTGCCTAAAGTCACAGAGCTATTCAGATTTGAACTCAGACCTTCCTGACTCCAGATCTAGAGCTCAATTTATAGTTGCACCTGTTACTTCAAGGCAACTTAATTTGCTATTGAAGCAGAGACCCTGGGTCATAAAGTACCACAGCGGGAGAGGCCCTAGGACACTATCTAGTGAGTGAGAGATGAGAGACCTTGGAAAATCAGACCCCAAGGGCAGCAACCCTCTTGATGCTGGTGTGGGGAACAATGTGGGGATAGGTCATAGAGGAACTCCTTGGGCTTCAGTGGGTGAAAACCATAGTATTCAGCGTCTTCCATTCTAAGCTATTTATTTTCTCTAACTATATGCTAAATGCAGTTATTTCTACACTGTTAAATGGTGCAAGTGATTTTTTTTTTAGCGCCTTCTAAATATTTGTGCTTTGGTGCAAAATACTATTGCCACAGTGTAGAAACAACTGAGTTTAGCACCTTAAATGGCAGGCTGAATTATTTGTATCTTATTCTAAAATCACAGAAGCTGCTCATCTTCCTTTGAATCCTAGTTTATTCTGTTTGTCTTTTCTCCTTTATAGACATTAAGCTGCCATGTCATCTTTATATCCTTACTTTCTATCACTGTGTCCCGTTTGTAGTAGGTTCTTAATAATAGATATTGCAGTATAGTGTAATTGTTAGGGCCCTGGGTTTGGAGCCTTTTGATTAGGAGAATGATATAGTCAGAAGAAGATTATTTTGGTAGCCATGTAGAAGATTAATCTGAGAGTGGCAAGACTGGAAGCTGGAGAGCAAATTAGCAGGGGCTACACAGAGACATGCACAGCTATGTGGTACAGTGAATAGAGTGGTGAACCTGGAGTCATCTTCAGGAGTTCCAATCTGGCCTCAGACACTTACTAGCTATGTGACCCTGGGCAAGTCACTTACCCCTGTTTGCCTCAGTTTCCTCATATTATGAGTTGGAGAAGGAAATGATAAACCTTTCCAGGATTTTTGCCAAGAAAACCCCAAGTGGGATCACAAAGAATTGGATATGACTGAATGAAAACAACATTAGGTCTGTGGGGCAGCAGAAAAGTTTTGAGATCAAGACACAATGTTTTTGTGGGCATTTACTTATCTGTGTGTTGAAAACATGAATTCTCTCCTGAATGCCAATCCCAAGTTATCATTTGCTCCTGGACATCTTTCCCTGCCTATCTAATAGGATCTCAGACGTGACATGTCCAAAATGAAACATTCCTTCCCTCATCACTCCTTCAAACTTTCTCATTTCTATGGAAGGTTCTACCCTCCTAAGTTCACTCCCTTGTCATCATCAGTGACATTTCCCTCTCCCTCAATACTCATAGATGTTAAGTTGCCAAGTCTTGTCAGCCCTGCCTTCACAATCCACTGGATCAGTTACCTTCTCTTCCCTCACTCATACTCTATCCGAATTTAGGCCCTCATTCTCTCTATTATAATAATCTCCTATCTGACCTCCTTGCCTCAAGTTTCTTCCCCTCTCCATTTTATTCTTTATGGCTCCAAAATTGATATTCCTAAAACAAAGATGCTATTATGTACTTACCCCTCTACTCAAAAAACTTGAACAGATTCACGATGTGTCTAGGACAATATTAACTATTTTCAGCCTATCATTGAAAGCTCTTGACAATCTGACTTCTACCTGCATTTCCTGTTATTTCGTATTATAACCCATCATTCACTTTCTATTCCAGCTAAATTGGCTGAATAACTTATTAACATATTTGATGTTCTATCTCTGGATTTTCCACAGGTGGGAAAAGCGGTATCCCATGCCTAGAATATACCCCTTATCTTTGTGTCACAGCATGGGAAATCACTTTTTACCACCTGTGGAAAACCCAGAGAAAGAACATCAAATACATAATTAACTAGTATATTTCTTTGAAAGGATATTTCTTAAATAAGACCTTTTCTGATCCACCCCAGCCAATGACATTTGCACTTTTGAAATTGCTTTGTATATGTATATCTTTTATTTACTCTCTGGTGTACAAATTGTATACCCCTGGTAAAAAAAAATTTCCTTGAGGTCAAAGGCAGTATTATTTTTGTTTTTGTATCTTTGGCATTAAGCACAGTTCTTCAAACATAGCAGGCATTTAATAAATGCTTATTGAATTGAATTGAAGGAAGGGAGCACATTTGGGCATAAGAAAGTAAACAAAGGCAAAGAAGTGGGGCCTTGGTTTGTAGCAGGGCAGAGCACTCTGTGTTCAATAAGGAGTTAACAAACATTTGTTGAATTTATTTTGGTAAGAGCAAAAACAGGACATGGAAGAAAGTAGCGTGACAGAAGGTTGAAAAAAACAAAACAGTTAGAAATGAAGGATTTTGTTCTGTATTTTTCTCCTTAAAATATAATTAGGGTTTTTTTATAGAGGGTTGTAAAAGATAAACTAAGAACTATAACAATGAGAAATAACCTGATGTGATGACTGACCTTTTCAGAAAGCCTGGGATTTTCTGAAACACCTACCACCCCTTGTTTAAATGCTTTCACACGCTGCTTCTTTCCAAAACATGGCACTTGCTGCCACTTGAGACGTTCTTCCTCCTTCTGAAGAGAGCTTCCCGTTGCTGCCAGGATGCATTCTAGTTAATTACATGTTTTCCCAGAAATCTTTTTATAGATTTGACTCCAAAGATAAGAGCCAGCCTTGATGCAGGGTGAGGTAGGACTCTCTGAATTATAAATGAAATAAACTCATTGCCAGTTCTACCAGAAGGGGTAGAAAATGAAGTTTCAGTAATTGAGAAGGCTTCTAGTGCTAAGGCTGCCTTGCCTTAATACTCTATCCATTCACGCCTCAAATCAGGCAGCAGGATTGTTGTTAGATGTTGTAAAACAAAACAAAATGAAAAACAAACCTATCAACATATCTTTGATTAGGCTTAGAGGGTCAGGATGGGGTAGGAGAAACATCACTGGCCTGGGAAATTTGGAGACCTGGGTTTCGATCCTGGTTTTGATACTTAGTGACTGTGTGATCCTCTGGAGATCACTTAACTTCTTTTTATTATCCATTAAATGGGGATGAATGGCAGCATGGCATCATGGATAGAGGGACTGACCTTGGAGGCAAGAAGAACTGGGGTCAAGTCCTGCCTCATACCCGACACAAAGACATATATAAAGCTGTGTGAGTGTGGATGGGCAGGTTACAATCTCTCAGTACCTAAGCCTCCAAGTTACAGATAAATTTGTAATCTACAGTGGTGGAGAGAATTTCCACATTGGAAGTCCCCTATACTGATAACACCACAGGTCTATCACGTAAAACTCTCCATGGGAATACTCATACTTGCATTCCCTATGTCATAAAGCTATTGTGAAGAAAATGCTTTATAAACCTAAAAATGTGACACAAATGATAGGGCAATAGATTTAAAACTGAAAGATACCCTTCAGTTTCATCTTGTCCAACTCCCTTGCGGGTAAGGACAAGAGAGTGCCTTACCCAAGGTCACACAGATAGTACACAACAGAGGGAGAATTCAGACCTAGGTCCTTTGACTCCAGACTCAGTCTTCTTCTCACTGAGTGCACCAAGGTGTTCCTAGTAACTACCATCACAACAATGGCAGTCAACCTTTAGATGATGTCATGAGGCTTTCAGAGCTACTCACATAGATGCACTTAAAATATGCTCACAGACACACAGTGACAGGTGAAGTCCGGGAGAAAGTTACAGACAAGTGCAATCTACCGACATTGTCCTGGAGGTAGCCTTGGGTTCTCAATGGCTATACCCATGTTGTACGTGCCCTAGGAGATCCTTTCAAGCTGGAAAGGTTTTGGGGAAAAAAAGATAGATTTTGTTTGTCATTTAAGAACCCATCCATCCATAAGCACTAAGAAGTTCATCACCCAGTGGACAGGTAATTATCTTTTTGGCCACAGTCACACATGAAGGCTGCCAACTGATGTGTACAGGACTGAAATCTGCACCAGTGGAGGGAGCTTGCACACTAGGGAGATCTTCCATTCCTTGGAGTGTTGAAATAATAACCAGGTACCTTTCTTACTAGCTAGTTCTAGGAAATTCCATTATCAGCTATTATGCAAGATACTACCACGTGCATATTTTCACTTTGAGAGAAAAGCATCTTTCAGTAGTATAAACCCTGGAGAATTTATCTTGTGATCCTGATCACTGAAGATACTCAAAGAGGATCATCCTGGCCTAAAATACCTACTAGATATTGCATACTCACAGGTGAAAGGGCAGATTCTGTGATCACATCCATCAAGGTTAAGAATGATCTTTTGAGGGATTTATGTGAACAAATCGGATGGACTCACAGCTTATCTCATCAGCTGGGCAGAAATCAATTGCTTCAAGGTCTGTAATTCTAAGTGGGAGTAGCTGACATAATTTCTGATATGAAATTCTTAAAAGTACTTAAAATTATTAAAATTCTTGCACAGTTGCTCTTCTAGGACCCTTGGAGCGAGTGTGCATTTTGAACAAACTTCATATCCCCATGTGCAGAGTCCCAAAAGGATTTAGGGACCCTTCCCTTATATTCCAGGTTTTGCACGGTTGATTGAGGAATTCTTTCCTTTGTACATGGTAATGACTGTTGCTTGTTTTTATGGTTCAATAACTAACAGAAAAATATTCTTAGCCCTCTATTGGGGAAGAGCTAAGTATGAGAAATGACACATAAATGATCAGAACTTGTGTGGTTCTTGGATTTTTGGTTCTTGGCCATAATCTTTGGAGTGCTTTAAGTCTTCAGTTGAGCATTTGATGGCACATTAATTGCTACTGAGTCACATGCTTAATGCATTGTCATATGTTTACACATAAGTATATATCCTAAGGTCATAGATTCAAAACTGGAAGAAACCTAGGAGGTCACCAAGTCCAGCCCTCTCATTTTAAAGACAAGGAAACTGAGGTTCCGAGAGGTGAGGAGACTTGCCTAAGGTTTCAAGATATAAATAAGAGGGCTAGAATTTGAATCCTCAGACTCTAAATCCAACACTCTTTCTACTGTCTCCCTTTGGCTGTCCTATCCTTCTGCCACATCTAAAAGTAACTTAAGTTGTGTGAAATGTGTATATAATGTTCCCTTGATAACTTGCATATTCCTTATCTTCCTCCCTCTTCTTTTGCACTATTTCATTATCTACTTTGGATAGAGCACAAGGCCTCAAACACTGACTTTGTGATCTTGGCCAAGTCACTTAACCTCTGCCTTCCTTGGTTTCTTCAACTGTGAAATAGGGATAATGATAGCATCTACCTTCTAAGGTTGTTGGGAGAATCAAAGGAAATAATATGTGACTTAGCACAGCCCCTGGCACATAGTAGGTTCTTAACAAAGGCTTGTTTCCTTCCTTTCTTCCTTCCTCCTCTCACACCAGGCTGTTTTCCCTGCCAATGTTAACTTTCCTTTTTGTTTTTTAATAATGGAGTTCTCTCCTGGTAAGTCTGTGTCTACATTAGCAAACCATCTTACAGTAGAAAGAAGCTTGGATTAGGAATCAGAAGTCCTGGATTAGTTTGAATTTCTATCCTGCTTACTCTCTGTGTAGAAACTTGCCTGCTTAGCCATCCATGGAAAAATCACATTCACTTTGGTGTACCCAATATCTTCTATTGTGACGAATTTGCAGTTGTCCTTGTAGTGCAGTTGTTTCAATCATGTCCAACTCTTTGTGATTCCATTTGGGGTTTTCTTGGCAGGAGTGGTCTGCCATTTCCTTCTCCAGCTCATCTTTTTCTCAGATGAGGAAACTGAGGCAAACAGAACGACACAGTAAGTTTCTGAGGCCAGATTTGGATGATGATGTCATCCAAATGGAATGATGAAGTCTTCCTGACTCCAGGCCTGGTTCTCTGTCCATTGTGCCACCTGTCCATGTGTGGCATAGGGAATATCATAACATCTCCGTGTAGCTCCAAAAGATAAACAGCAAAGTGGGATGCCTGATTCTAGGTGTCAGCTTTCTGTTTTTTGTAGAGCAGGATCTCCTTGATTCAAAAGTGACTTGTCCCCTGGAATGAGATTGCGGTAGGTGTGAGAGAGTAGGAAATGGGGAGAAACCTCCACTGGCTCTTACATCGGCTCTTACATCTTGTATAGAATTTGGAAAACAAGGGATAGATTATTTCTAATGAGAATTACTACCAATGAGTCAGATTTCCAGAGAGGTAAATTTCAGTTCAGTAGGAGGAAAACGTTTCTAAGTATTAAAGCAGTCAAAAAAATTAGGAGGTAGTGGGTCCCCTGTCACTAGAGGTATCCAAAGGGATGTTGGATGATGACCACATGTTGGGGATACTGTGGATGCTTCCTGAAGGTTTTGGATCTTAAGCTAAGATGCTGTTACTTTGTGATGTCAAGAATTTCCGCAAGTCAAGCTGGTGATATGGTCAACCTGTAGAGTTAAGAAAACTGATGCTCAATGAGTCCCATGTTATCAAAACCAGAATTCACAATTGTTTATAGTCATAAGTCATGTGGAAAATTCTTAGGTCTTTCTATAGAATATGAGGTATCTGAGGAAAGAAACTGCTGAATTTTTGTCTTTATGTCCCCATAATGTGCCCAGTTTTTCGAATATAGTATGCTATTGAATAGATTGATAGGACCTGAATTTATTTGGTTTTAAGGTAACTCCCTATTCTTTCCCCCTTCTCTACTAGAAAGTGCTGTGTTCCATGAGAAAAGTAGAATTGCTGTTCAAAAGAAATGGGAGATATGCAAATTCAGATATCTCCACTCCAAATGTGGACTATTTGTGCATGACCTATGGTAGAGCCTCCAGAGGTTGTATTGGTCTGATCAGCCACAGTCAGACACATTTACCTTGACTCCAACATAGTAATGATGTCAACAACATTTGTTTAGAAACCATTTAGTGCACAAGAAACATGAACTACTGAGTGTAAGGTATATAATCGTAGTACACTATGTCCCAGAAATTCACATCATTCCAGGTTTTTGATTATTCTGTGAAGGGAAAATTTGATATAGTAGAAATGAGCTTTATGGATATATAGGCATAAATGTCAATTTTCTCCTCAGCTTATGGCCTCTGCAATCTCTACATGACTCAAAGAGCTTAGAGATCATGTAGCCCAACTCTTTTCTTTTCCACAGATGAGGAAACTGAGGTAAAGAGAGGGAAAGGAATCAGCCAAAGGATATATGGCTAGAAAGTGGCATTGCTAGGACTCAGATCTTATAACTTAAGGTTCAGTGCTCATTTCTATTGGAGTTGAGTGTGCTACCATCTTTCTAGCCATCCAGATTTGCAATTAGGGTGGAGCCAAGATGGTGGAGTAGAAAGACTCACCTATGCTAGCTCTGAACCCACAGCCCATGGATTTCCTCTAAAAAGAACTCCCGACAAATTCTGGAACAGTGGAAGCCGCGCAGCAACACAGTGAAGGAGATTTCTATTCCAGAGAGCCCTGAAAAACCGATCCCAAAAGTTCATCGTGCCCTGGACGGGAACAGAGCCCGCCCCTGCCCTGGCTGTGCGGCAGTGAGAGGAGTGAGTGGATCCAAGCAGGCTTCAGGGATCGAATCTCCAGTGGCCACGAAGGTCCCTCCACCCACAGACTCACAGGTCAGTGAGAGAGACGGGCTGAGAGGGGAGTGGGGTGTCTCTGGGACTCAGCCCCCCTCGGGAGGCAGTGGCAGAGGCAGCAGGCAGAGGCAACGAGCAGAGGCAGTGGGCAGCCAGAGACTCCCAGAACAGGCAGGAGCTCAGCAGCAGCTCCATTAGAGAAGGTCTCTGCATAAACCCCCTGAGGGAACTGAGCCTGGGAGGCGGCCCTGCCCCCACCTGAGCACCAGAACTTAAGCTCCCATTGAATAGCAGCCAGGCCTGCCACCCAAACCCCTGAGGCTGGGGAGCGCATTTGAATCCCAGAACCCAAGCACTAGCTGGGCGGACCTAGGCAGGGGTGGAGAGAACTCTCAGAAGTCAAGTAACTGGCTGGGAAAATGCCTAGAAAAGGGAAAAAAAATAAGACCATAGAAGGTTATTTTCTTGATCAGATGATTGCGCCATTCCTCTCTGACGAAGCAGATTTGCAATTAGGAGGTCACATTTGATTCTTCACTTTTCTTTCTCATTAACCGAACAAATACAAGCTGTTGTTATATTTCATTATTTTGACCTTCAGAATATCTCTTGTATGAGTCCCATTCTTTTATTCACACAGCCCCCATCCTATTTCAGGCCCTTATCACCTCTTTGTCTATACTACTTAAATCCCCTTCTCATTGGTCTCCCTTCTCCAAGGCTTTCCCCACTGAATCCATCCATCTTCCATACAACTGGTGAAATGATTTTCTTAAAGCATAGATCTGACCATATCACCTCTTTACTTAATAAACTTCAGTGCCTAACTCTTGGATCAAATATAAAGTCCTTTGTTTGCTATTTAAACCTTTTCACCACTAGTCCCCTTTCTACTTTTCCAGTCATATTTTATTCTTTTTTTTTCTTTTATTCTTCGTGCACTCCACGATTCAGCTATGCTGGTCTACTCGGTTTCCTTGTACATGACTCTCCACATCCAGTCTTTATTGCTTGTATTAAACATGGATATTTTGACTTTTTGATCCCTTGTTATATGAAGAGGAGCCTTTCCATTGATTGCTGAGTTAGAACTGAGAATGTCATCAAAAGATACTAATGGGACAAGATAGTTTCTCTTTCCTGGTTGTGTTGGAGTGAGGAGACAAGGACTGCTATAGGCCTCCTGGTAGGGAGAAGGAGAACCCAGGACTCTGCTTCTCCATTTGGGCCACCACTATGTGGCTTGAAAGCACATAATTCCACTGTTGCTGCTCTGTTTTGTGTCTATTCTTTCCCACTCTTAGATGAAGAAATATTGGTGATGGCTATAACCTTGTGATCTTCAAAAAGTGAGATGAGGGAATGTCAGAAGTCCAAGAGCTAGAGTTTATACTAATATTAGCCAAAGCATAGATGAGTTAGCAGCAGAGAGGCCTGGGAGAGTGATCTGCTTGAACTTACTAGTGAGCTAGCTAAGATGCTGAGCTTGGTGGGTCAAAGTCCTGTTAAACTGCTTTAAGTTTGAGTCTACTTAGGAGTGAAGTGATAGATAGGGGAGGGTGGATCTCATAGTTGTTGGAAGGGGGTGGGAGATGTTTGGATTTCTACTCTTGGTTTATCTTCTCAGTAAATATCCCTTTGTAAAAGTAATTGATCTTAATTGGTTTAAACGGTATTGGTGAGCTAATGAACGCTAGGAATGACATGTTGGAGACTCAAAGTATAATTGGTGATTAATATTAGGAAGAACAAAGCAGAATGGGATCAATACCAAGCTGATAGCGCTGGAGGATGATTCCATATATATGCCCCAATAATCCCTTCAAGGCGCCTCTAAAATTCAGAAGGGGAGAAGTAACCTTGCTTGCTCAGGAATCCAACTCATTTGTGGCAATAGGAGCTTATAAAGGTCAATTACATACTGTCTCTCTACATGGAGGTAAAATCTTCTTGGAAAACAGGGGCTGTTTTTGCCTTTCTTTGTATACTAAACACTTAGCACATTGCTTAGCATGTAACAAATGCTTAATAAATGCTTTTTCACTCTCTTGACAGATACCACAACGGTGGTTCCAATGTGTGTGAGGCTTTGTGAAGGGCAACATGTAGGGAGAGGAATAGGCATTTATATGACATCTCTTATATGCCAGGCATTGTGCTAAGCTTTTATAAATATTGCATAGATTTTACAAATATTTCAGATGATTCTTATAACACCCCTGTGAGGTAAATGCTGTTGTTATCTCCATTTTACAGTCGAGGAAACTGAGGCAAATACAGGTTAAGGGACTTGTTCAGAGTTACACACCTAGTAAGGGTTTTAGGTCGGATTGGAACTCAGATATTCTTGAATCCAAGTTCCATCTTCTATATTACCAATTGCCTCTGGGATAGAAACAATCCTGAACTTGGAACTTAGGGTCTGAATCTTGTCTTTTACACCTGTTAGTTGTGTGATGCATCAGTAAGTCATTTAGTCACTTGTATCACAGTTCCCTTATCTGTAAAATTATGTTGATAGTATCTGTAGTACCTGCTTGTCTGGCTTTTATGAAGATCAAATGAGATAGCATGTACAAAGTGTTTTGTAAACATTAAAAGTCTATTTAAATGTCAGTTGATATATTTGGAAATGTCAAAGTCCCAGGTTCATTTAATCACATGTCTGAAAAAAAAGCAGGTCAGAGTTTCTCAGGTCCATTTCCCTTCTATTCCCCATCCCCTTCCTATAGTCAAGCATCTCCAGCAAAGGACAATTGTGAGAACACTTTATCGTATTTCTGAGGCCTTCCTGTAGATTCAAACCTATCATCAAAGTGGACCCATGATTGACACAAGGAGCATTTATAGAAAAAAAAAGTTTTGCAAAGATCTGGCAGAATTTTCTAGGCCCATGTGTTTCTCGGTTGGAAAGCCAATAGCCCGAAACTATTTGGAAAATACTAGTGGCGATGACTTTTAAGTGCTTTTTGAAATTGCTGTGTCCAGATTTCTAATTATACAACTATGCTTCAGCTCCTCTATTTCTAATGTAATCCTAAAAATGTCAACCAAGCATATAAAGGTGGTTTTAAAGGCACCGATGCTGTTGTCAGTGTTTTACTTTGACATTTGAAAATAATATTCCAGCTATGCTTATATTGTTCTCATTCTCTTTTCTCCTGTTTAGGCAATGTGGCTGTATGCTTATGAGTGAAAGATTTAAATGATTCCAGAAAAGGGTCAATGTAAAATAGTAGAAAGAGTTCTGAGCTATTGCTTTTGAAGAGTGGTGAGACCACCGCTGAAATCGCAGCAGTGTGGTTTTTTAATTCTGAGACCTTGGGTAGGTCATTTTAACCATTTTTGGGTCTCAATTTTCCTTTTTTTGCAAAATGGAGATAATAGCACTTGAATTACCTTTCTCTCTGTTCTATTGTAGTGAGTAGAATTAGTAAACCTCAGAGCATTTTAGAACCATGTGATATGATTCTCCTGTAAAATCTCTATTCTTTTTGGAGGGTTGGTCCTCAAATGTGATTTCATTCATATAGAGAATTCCCTATATGGAAACTCACTTCATTGATACAGATGGACAACTTCTTTGTAATTTCTGATCTTACTTAACTGTGTTCAACCCAGGACCTCTGACAACAATTCTGATTTTTAATGCCAGTGCTTCAGCACCTGCCTAAGCTTACGTAGGATGGCTTACAAATTGGCTATTTGTCACATTGAAAATATCATTGATAGGTATAATAGTGAACAGTATTTCCCTAGGCCATTCTTTTCTGTAATATACTATTTTGATGACATTGATATAATAGTCACTAATTAATTTCTGACAAATGGGTTTTCCAATATCCCTGGTATTGTTGGCAAACATTTGGATACACCCAGCCCAATGTCCATATAGGACATGTTATCTTTAATTCTGTAGGCACTTTACAGTGAAGTCATTTATTCTCTTGTGGAAGAGAAGGCATCAAGAAGAGAAAGGAACTGTCCAGCGTCCAAGTGACTGATGGCATTTGAACTGAATGCTTAGTTCCTTTCTCATAGACCCTTTTTGCTCAATCATAAATCCATCATCATTATAGGAATCTAAAAGGATTATAAACAAGTAACATATCTGTTTTTTACTTGAGAGGCAGCTTGATAGAGGGGATAGAGTATGGGACTCACTGCTAAGAGAACTGAGTTTGAATTCTGAGTGACTGTGACTATTGGTAAGTGACCAACTCTGTTCCACAGGAGCTGGGATGATGCTACTAATACTTGTGTTATATATTGGACAGTAGTACAGGAAGTACTTGGTGAACCTTCGAGTCCTATTCCCACAATCATCTCATTTACCTTTCCTCCTGGAGCATGGAAAATTATTTTGTTGTTGCCCCCTTGTCAAGATGGGAAGAGAAGGAAGGGCGCAAACATTTGTTAAGTACCTACTACGTTCCAGCCACTGTGCTAAGCACACAATGTGGTACAAAGAGGATGGGCATCAGGCTCAGAAGACCTGAGTTTGAGTGCCACCTCTTTTCTTCTCTGGGCCTTGGCGGCCTCCTCTGGGAAACAAACGAGTTGGATTAGATGCTCTCTAACTTTCCTTCTAGTGTTTACACTGGATTCAATGGTAAGTATATACAAGGTGCTGGGGACACAAAGACGAAAAAGATACAGGGAGCTTACAGTATAAAAGAGGCATATGTACACAAATAACAAGAAAGTCTCCTGTTTTTTTGGTACCAAATTTGTAATCTCATTGATGTGGAAAATTTCTGGTTAAGAAATTCCTTCTACCAAAGAACATGACCATTAATTTTTAAACTTAAAGTGTTAGAGAGCTTCCTTGGGGCACTAAAGCTTGACTTGAGTCCAGTGACTTGACCAAGGCCACACAGACAGCATGTTTCTTTCAAAGACAGAAGTGACTCCCTGACTTCAAGACTGTCTCCCTAACCATGCTTAAACACTGTCTATAAGAAATTAGCAGAATATACATATATATATATATATATATATATATATATATATATATATATATATATATATATATATATATATAGCAGACATATGTGACATATATAGCAGAATTTTCCTAGGAGACAGAATAGTATAGGAGAAAGCACATTAGAATTGGAATGAGAAACCAGGTTTAAATTCTATTCTGCCACCTATTCCTTGTGTAAGTTTGGACAAACTATTTCCCCCTGTCTGGGACTTGTTTTCCTAATCTGTAAAGGAAAAGGCTTGGGCCAGTTGACCTCTAATGTCTCTTTGGGGTCTAGGTCCATGGTTACTACAGCTAGACATGATCTTGCCCTTTTCAAATTTTTTTTGAAGCCTTTGCTTGGATGGTGGAGTGTGCTGGTGTCAACTCATGCAGGCTCCTGAGAGTTGATTGGTAGCCATCCCTGTGGGACTGACTCAGCTCATCTCACCTCAATTCAATTCAACAAGCAATTATTTTTTAGGATCCATACTACATTCAAGACTTGTTATTCTAAGGCACTGAGGATTCAAAAACAAAAATGAAATCACCCCTACTCTCAAGAAGCTTATAGTCTATTGGAGGGTGGAGGAAGAGAGAAGTAGACAGTCAAGTTAACACAAAATATATACAGAAGAAATTTGGGAGAAAAAGAGGAGAACATCAACACGTTTGGACATCAAAAATTACTTTATTTTGGAGATAGCATGTGAGTTATACCTTGAAAGGTTTCCAAGATTCCAAGAAGTAGGTCTGAGGAAGGAGAGCATTTGAGGCAAGGAACATAGGTCCATGACATGGTCCACAGGTATGTGATGTGGCTGAACATATATGCTATAGGAATAAGAGTTTTATAGCTATAAAGACATTGGTTTGGAGAAGAGAGAGAGAGAGAGAGAGATTAGTGGGAGAGAATTTGATGAGGAAACTATTGAAACAGTTCATGCTAGTGGAGATGAAGCCTTGTACTAGAGCTACTTACACCCTTAATAAGCTCTTGGGAACTCACTGGTTTTCCATTGGCCTCTCCGGCCCTTAGTTTCCTCATCTTTAAAATGGTAAAGTTGGAACAGAGGGCCTTTAAGATTCCTCCCAGTTCCATAAGTTCCATGAGAATAGGAACGGGTTTTGTCTTTATCTTGTGAAAGAGAAAGAGCCTAGAGATCAATGAATCCTGGGTGATTAATAGGTTTTTTGTATTTGTATTTTCATAATAATAGCTAGTATTTACATAAAATTTTAATATCTCATTTTATCCTGCCATCTGTAGGTAGGCGCTATCGATGACTCTAATTCTACAGAGGAGGAAACTGTGGCTGATAGAAGTGTAGTGACTTGCCCATGGTCATCTACCTAGTAAGTGTCAGAGACAGATGTGAGCTAGGCCTTCCTGATTCCAGGTCCACTATTCTATTCACCTTTCCGCTCAGATACCTCTTTTAAGACAATCATGATCAACACATAAGAGAAAAGGTTTAATTTGTTATTGTTTTACTTTGTGGGAATCTGGAGGGGGTGATTTTCTAAATGACAATATAACCTTTGAAAAATAGTAACAGCATGCATGGCCCAATACTGGAAGCTCCTGAAGGCTGCTAAAGGTGTCTGTAAATGTTTCACCCTTCTCTGGGAATAAGAATAAGGTAAGGTAAAAGAACCTTGAATGTAGAAGAGAGAGATAGCTTACCCCCTCTCCTGATTGGGCTGTTTTTGACTCTGAAGGGTCAAATCATTTGGGTTTCAAAGGGATTTTTTTTACATTGCATTTACTAGGAGATTTCATTTTTACAGGCTGACCTATTGGACCATGAAATGTTATTCAGATTGTAAAATAGATTAGATTATTGAAACACAAACTTTCAGAGTCTACCCTGACCCTGACTGTGAATTCCCTCTCCCACTTATCTCCAGTGATGGCGACATCCCTGTCTCTCAAAACAGCACATTTTGATTTGGAACTCTCGCTCTTCCTTCCTGCTTTGCTTTGGTAACATTAGGAGCCACTCAGGAAAAGGGAGCAGGTATAAAGGTGGCAGTGCAGTATAGTGAAAAGAATATTGAATTTGGACTTAGAAATTAATTGGGTTTGATGTTGGGTGACCATTGGGATGTCACAATGTCTTTGAGTCCATGTTTCCTCATATGTGGAATAGGGATAATGACATCTGAAGCACCTTCCTCCTGTGAAGTTTGGAAACCTTAAGGAAATGTCAGCTATTATTTTTATTTCACATCAATACACACATCATAAGTTGTCAATTAATGGTTGCTATTAATAATTAATAATTATTAATCATTGTGAATTGTTTGTATTAATAACTATTGTTACTTCTAGGTAGAATACATCCTTTTCTCAGACTCAGGTAGGTGGTGCATGGGTTGAATGCTTCTCTTGGAGTAAGTTCAAATCCTGCCTCAAAAAGTAAATGTATGAACCTAGGAAAATAATTTAGTTTCTCTTATCATCAATTTCCTCATATGTAAATTGAGGTGTTGGACTCAATGATCTCTAAGGTTCCTTTTCACTCTAAATCTATGATCCTGGGAATGTTATAAAGTCAATAACTATGTATTCATATAACACTTAAAAGTGTTTTTTTGGTTGTTTAGTCATTTTCAATTATGTCCTACTCAATTTAGGATTTTCTTGGCAAAGATATTAGGAGTGGTTTGGCATTTCCTTCTCCAGATAATTTTACAGATGAGGAAACCAAGGCAATCAGAGTTAAGTCACTTGCCCAGGGTCACATAGCTAGCAAGTATCTGAGGGCCAGATTTGAACTTATGAAGATGAATATTCCTAACTCCAGACCTGGTTCTTTATCTACTGTGCCACCTAACTATCCTTTTAAAAGTGTACAAAGACAAAAGTATTTATAGCAACTTTTCTTGTGGTGGCTGAGCATTGAAAATCAAAGGGATGCCCCTCAATTGAGGAATAGCTAAACAAGCTGTGTTATATGATTGTAATGGAATAGTAGTGTGGTATAAGAAATGACAAGTAGGATGACATCAAAAAAACCTGTGATGACTTCTATGAGCTGATGCAAAGTAAAATGAACAGAATCAGGACCTTGTCCACCAGCAGCAGTATTATACAATGAAGAATTGTGAATTGTGAATGACTTAGCTCTTCTCAACAATACTATGATCCAAGACAATCCTAAGGGACTAATGATGGAGCCTACTATTTACTTCCAGAGAAATAACTGATATTAACTAAATACACACTCTTTTCATTTTCTTTCATTCTTTCTCTTTTATTGTCTTCTTATAAAAATGACTAACATGGAAATAGTTTACATGATTGCACATGTATAACCTATGTTTACTGATTTGGGATGGGGAAGAGTGGAAGGGAGAGAGGTAGAGAGGCAGAGATAGAAGGTGGAGCTCAAAATTAAAAAAAATGTTAAAAATTGTTTTAACATGTAATTGGGGGAGAAATAAATTGTATTAATAAAAAAGTTTTATAATGTTGAAAGTTAAAGATCTTTTCCACTTATTAATGGGACTGCCCATTAAGGGAAGTTTGATTAGGGGAGATTTGTTTTATAGGAAGGCCCCTACCTTTTGTTAATTTCTAATGAGGCACTGGTTCTCAAGGGTTGTGATACCCTCTGGCTCTGAATAGTGTATATATACACTGAGGTGAGGTTTTGTTATGGGGTTTACTCATCAGAAGTGTTTGACCAGACAAGACTCTGGGAAGCTGCTAAGGAGACCCCTGATTTTGAAAACCCACATGTTGGTGCTTCTCTTTCTAGTAATTATGTATGTATGATCAACAGTTGGATCTGTCTGTTGATCTGTGATGTATGTATTGCTCATGGTGATACAGGAAACCCTGTCTGTTAGTCTTTCTGTTTGGAATTGCTGTTTGTATTTTCCCTGAAGTTTGGGGTGTTGACTTTTCTCTCTGAATTAAGTGAATGTGCTTGATTAAAGTAGATTGTTGACCCCTCAAAAGATGACTTTCTTTTAGAAATGCAGATTGAAGCACCTGTAGAGCAGGCCCTCCTGTATATGCCAGGGTCCTTACTGATAACAAGTGTATAAAGAGCTTTTTCACTATGAACCTTTGAAGTTGATAAATTAAGTATTATTTTCCATGTTTCACAGAGAAGGAAACTCAAGTTCAGCAAGTGTCAGAGCTCAGTTTGGGGCCTAGGTAGACTGCTTTCAGGACCAGTGCTCTGATCTATACAGGGTGTTACCTATGTTGACAAGGTCACATTTATTTAATGCTTTAAAATTTGTTCAAAGTCTTGAGCTAAAGTATTAAAAAAGTACTAAAGGAATGCTAAAGAGAAATGTCATAAATCTCATCATCAAAAAGTTTAAAATAGAAAGAAGAGATAGACATTCACACACACACATGCACAAAATACAATGTAAAATCATACATACCTTACAAGTACTTTAGGAAAAGGGCAACTGGGTGGCCCAGTGGATAGAATGCTGGGCCTAGAGTCAGGAAGAACTGAGTTCAAATCCAACCTCAGACACTTCTTAGCTGTGTGACCCTGGGCAAGTCTTTTAACCGTGTTTATCTCAGTTTCTTCGTCTATAAAATGAGCTGCACTTGGAAATGGCAAACCACTCCAGTATCTTTGCCAAGAAAACCCCAAAGGGGGTCACAAAGAGTTGGATATGACTAAAACAACTGAAAAACAAAGCATAAGGGAAAGCAGAACAAATTCTATCATTGCAGGAGAGCCAGGATGATAATAGAGTATCAACACTAGCTTTTGTATAGGTTTGTAAAATACTTTACAAATGCTATTTCATTCTCACAATAACCTTGGGAGGTAGGTACTGCTATTATCCCCATTGTTACATGTGAAAAAACAGGAGCAGATACAGAGGTTAAGTGACTTGTCCAAGGTCATATAGTTACTAGATAACTGAGTCTAGATTTGAATTCAGGTTTTCCTGACTCAGGGACCAATGCTCTATCCACTGCACCTTGAAGTTGTTTCAAATATTCCCTCTGAATGGGTTAAAAACTGGATTTAAAGTTAGGCTTGGGTTCTAGCCCTAGCCCTAGCTCTCACATTTACGAACTGGAAGGTCTTAGACAAGTTACTTCCTTTTCTGAGTCTCCATTTCCTTTTCTCTAAATGAGTAGGTTGGATGAGATGATCTCTAAATTTCCTTCCAGTCTTAAATCCTGTCCTTGGTGACATGATATTTGCCCAAGGCTCCAAATCTTTTTTCCTGTAGCAAATTGATGTTGACAGTTTCAAAAATAGCTCTCTCAATCTAGGTTACTGAAAAGTCACCATGTACCTGATAGGATGTCAGAGGGAAAAGAAGAAAATTCTCAATGGAAAAAGTCCCCCTCCTAGTTTGTAGAGCAAAGAACATTTTCAGATTCTTTTATTTTAGAAATAACTGCGTCAATATGAGAGAGAAAAAAATACAGAGGAAATTTATTTCCTTCAAATCATAACTTCCTTTCCCCCAAATGTTTATTGTATGTTTAACTGCCAGTTAATTGTTCTATGTTTTCTATTAATATCTGATGACAGACTCATCTCTGAAATCCACTTTCTTGGTAGTTGCCCTTATGACTATTACACACCTTTGCATTCAATTCTTCTCTGATTCTCTAGCATAAATAAATGTTTATTGAATTGATATGGAATTAAACTGTGATGGAGGTGACTGGAGAATTTCCAGATGCTGGGAGCTGAGTCCAGAGGAATACAAACTCTGATAAGACCTACCAAGAGGGAAAGGTTTCTAATGCCACCCTAGTAAGTGATTGTGGGTCTGTTGTCCCAAGCCCAGCTTTTCTAAGTTCAGGGAGGCTTATCACAAAATGTCTGGAGTATTTTTTCACCCACAATGTCTTGAGAGACCATCTACTTGGGCATAGTGGGGTTATATCTGAACTGATGAGGGAAGGTCCACACAGCTGAAATCAAGGACCCTTGAAACCCCAGATTCATAGAGTGTTCGAGCCAGGAAGAATGGTGGAGGCCATAGAATCCAACCTCTAACTGAACGAGGAGACAGTGTGGTGCAGGGAAAAGATCACTGGATTTGGATGTTAAGAGGTAATGCGGTGGGAATAATTCTGCATTTGCAGCCAGATGATCTGGCTTCAAGTCCCTGATCTAGTCTTTTCTCTGAGCCTCTTCACTTGTAACATGGTTATAAAAATACAAGCATTATATACTTCACAAGGACATTGTAAACTCAAGTTCTCCATAAACTGAAGGGCTACTGAAATGTGAATTGCTATTATTTTTATTAGTACTGTGGTAAGCCGTACCATCAGCAGTATGTAGATAACTGGACCTGGAGACAGGAAGACCTGAGTTCAAATCCAGCCTCAGACACCCACTAGTGGTGTGATCCTAGGATGACTGCTTCAATGTCTGTCTCAGTTCCTGATCTGTAAAATGGGAGGAACTGATAGCTCCTATCTCATGAGGATAACAGTAGAGAATACTGGTAAAGTGCTTTGCACTCCTTGAGCCTCTGTATGAATGCTACCTCTTGGTCCTATTATCCTGGGAGCTGAGGTTTATTAACTCAGAAGGGGATGGATGGGAGCACTTCTTTCTTTTTTGATCGAGGAACATTTATTTTTACTTTAAGGAGATAATGAAGTTCTATGCAATCAAAGCACAGGGTGCTTCCAGTTGCTCAAGCCAGCCAGCCATTGTTAGATAGAAGGAGGGATCACGCAAGGTGTGCTTGGGTGAAGAGAATGAATACAGAATAACTCCACAGTCTTGATTTCTGCCTTGAGTTCTTTCATCACAAACTTCAGTTTATTAGTAGGCCGTTGTTTATCTTTGTACTTCAATAGAGATATTCACAGAACCTGGACCTGGGGTGACTGGGTGTGCCAGAACACACCTCTTACTGGTACTTTATCTCTTACACTGACACATGACTCGTTTACCTCCTTTTCTGATTCCTCATTTAATAATTGTATGTTATAGGCTACTTCATTGCTGCAGATATGCTGAAACCTATTGAAGGAAGAATGCATGGAACACTGGACTTGGAATCAGAGAGAAAGACCTGAGTTCAAATTCTGTCTCAGACCTTTAGCTGTGTGACATAACCTCTATCTGTCTGACCAAAAGGAGGGTAATAATGTTTCAGGATTCTTTTGAAGATGAAATGACATAATATCAGTACAGATATTTACAGATACTTACTACCACTCCATGCATGCTTCCGTTGCGCTTCACATGAGTCACAATTTTGATTATTAGAAGATGGCACTGTTCCATGATTTGCAATCATGTAGCATCACCAGATTGGCTTCTATTTCAGCGAACAGCTTAAGAAATCTGAAAGTAATAAACAATTTCCTAAATGTTCGTCCTTTTGTCCTTTTCCTCCTTTTCAACACAAGAAGAACAGCCACCCAGGGTCAAGTAAACCCAGACAAAATTGGTACTAGAAGCAATGTAATCTTGAAAGTGTAGGGTGATCAAATTTAAAATACTTAAAAGCAAGGAATCTACCATACCAATGAGTCAACAAGCATTTATTAAATGCTCACTATGTGGCAGGCACTAGGCTAGGGATACAAAACCAAAAATGAAACAGTGTCTACTCTGAAGAAGTTTATAGTCTATAGGAAGAAACAACACCTACATATGTAAGTATACACATCATAAATAATTACTATTATAATCAATACAAGTTAATTAGAGAAGGAAGACAGTATTTGGTAGGCAGAAAAGACGACGTAGGAGGTGAAAGAAAGGCATGAGGGAAGTGAGGGCTTCTGTGAGGTGGAAATTAGGAAGGCAACTAGCAAGGCATGGAGGACAGTCAATAAAAAGGTATGCAGATAGGAGATGGAGCAACATATGTGAGGAACAGATGAAGGCCAACGTAACTGCAGTACAGTGTAACAGAAAGGGAGTGGTGTATAATGAGTCTGGGAATACAGATTTGCGCCGGGTTGAAAAGGGCATTAAAAGCCAACAGAACAATTTATAATTTCATCTTAGAGGCATTAGGGAACAACCAGAATTGCTGAGTAGAGAGAAGTAAACAGTTACTGTGTAGGGAGGCAAAATGATCAGGCCTGTGATTGAGAAAAATTGGGCAGTTGTTTGGAGCATGGACTGGCATGGGGAGGGATTTGAAGGAGAAGGTCATGTTAATAGTCTAGGAGAGAGGGAGATTACAGCTAATGTGTTTACAAATGATGTTTTGTGGAATTAAAACTTTTTGGAGTTGAAAAGGGCACCAGTGGCCATCTCTTCTAATCTACATTCCTCAAAGGGCCTTGTAGCACCGATGCAATACCCGCAGCAGCTGCCAGGGATATGCAGGCATATTTCCAGGGTAAATTTGCAAAAAAACCTCTCTTCTTCAAAGACAAAACCAAAATATTTATTTGGATACCAGACAGCCAATCACACCATGGTAACAAGGAAGTTTGTACAAATTACCAATAGAGGGAGGCCATCATCCCAAGCCTTCCTGAGGCAAAATGCCCCTCTTTCACTCATAGTAGCTGCTCTTATCTGCCTGCTACCTCTTTCAGCTCCACCTCACTCTTTCTTCCTGCTGCACCATTCCTGCTCCACCTGTTCACCAGCTCCTCTCACCGTGGGCTTCATGTGACTCGAGCTGTGGGCTGGGCCAAAGCTCAAAGAAGGTCACATGGGCCTATTAAGGGGTAGGGAAGATCTTCCAATTACCTTACCAATACAAGCCTCCAGCTACCAATACAAACCTACCAAGTGGTTATCCAGCTTTTGCTTGAAGGCTTTTAGTAAGGGAGTATCTACTACGGTCTAAGGTAGTCTAGTACATTTTTGCACAGCTATAATTATTGGACAGTTTTTATTTACATCAAGTCTAAATTTATACCATTTCTATATGATAGCCTTTCAAGTCCTTGAATACAATTTCTTGTCTTTGGATGCACATTGAACCTTTGACCCAGCATTACTGCTTCTAGGACTCTATCCCAAAGAGATCATAAAAATGGGAAAGGGTCCCACATGCACAAAAATACTTATAGCAGCTCTCTTTGTAGTGTCCAAGAACTGGAAATTGAAGGGATGTCCATCAACTGGGGAATGGCTGAACAAGTTGTGGTACATGAATGTAATGGAATACTATTGTACTATAAGAAATGATGAACAGGAAGATTTCAGAGAGGCCTGGAGGCCCTATATGAGCTGATGCTGAGTGAAAGGAGCAGAACCAGGAGAACTTCATACACAGTAATAACTACAGTGTATGAGGAATTTTTCTGATAGAATTTGTCCTTCACGGCAATGCAAGGACCTAAAAAATTCCCACTGGACTTTTGAGGCAAAATGCTTTCAACATCCAGAGAAAGAACTATGGAACTGGATCACAGAATGAACTGACCATTTTCTTTTGTGTTATGTTTTGTTTGGTTTTCATGATTTCTTCCATTCATTTTAATTCTTCTATGCAACATGACTAAGGTACAAATGTATTTAATAAGAATGTATGTGTAGAACTTACATAGATTGCGTGCCATCTTGGAGAGGGAGAGGGGAGAGAGAATAGAAGATAGGGGAGAGAGAGGGAAAAAAATCTAAGATATATAGAAGTGATTGTAGAAAATTGAAAACAAATAAATTAATTAATAAAACAAGAAACTAATTCTGCTAACTCCTTCATCTGCCTGTAAAAGAGAGCCTGGGAGATAACTTTCCATTTAGTTGCAACTTCTTTATGCCTTCTGAGTTCATACATGCCACGTTTTATTAATAGAACAAACATTTCTAAAAGATGATTGAGGGGCTATTATTAACCACCAATTAATATGTCTATTTGATAATCTTTATAAAATCTTTGCAAGAATGTTCTATATACCTATTGAGGGTATCTTGCGGTGAGAGTCATTTTCAAATCCACTGTTTGTATGCAATAAGATTGTTGATTTGCTAGACAAGAGATCAAAATAAATACCAAGTAAGAGATGGGATATAGATGAGAGGAAAATTTGTTACAGTATTCAATTTTGACAACTTTAACCTTATTTTTTTTAAAACTATTGATTTTTAAAAGTGGGAAATGGATAAAGGAAAAGACATTATTATGGACAAGCTTAACTGGCACAAAGCAATTATCCCATAGAGTATGTCAAAAGATTCCCAAAATGTCCTCATTCAGCAAAAAGTTGATCTTTCTATGTGGAAAGACATGGCAGCCACAGATAACCTCAATGTAAAATGTAAATTCATCTGCAAAATCTTATACAGAAAGATGGTAAGAGATTATAAGTAGTATCAGATCACAGAATAGTGGAGAGCAATGGGAATAAAAAATGAGTCTCCAAAAATCTTGGTAGGACACCTGATTAAAAAAAATCATCCCAAAAGCTTTTATAGATGAAATTATAATAAAGAAAATAAATAAATAAAAGATGGAATAGATTGTCAGCATCTCTATAACTAGCAATTTCCTTCATCAATTATAGTGAAACTGCCATATTTGGACTTTAACATGTCAGATTCCAGCATGCTAGATGATGAAATTGATATGAATATACCCCTATAATAACAACAGTTGGACCAGTCAAATATACACAGGAAGAATTCATGCCATAGAAAATATAATTTTGAAAGCACTGAGGGAAAGATTTTCAAGTTCTCTGGAAATGAGAAAGGTAATGAATAATTTAAAAAACCTCCATGCTATTACTATCCAAAAGAAGGGTTATTGATAGAACATAAATAACTACTGATCTATATTTACTCTCTCTTATCTATCAAATAGATGATTCATGAGAATCATCTATGCATAGGTATCCTTGAAGAAGAAATGAGAAGGAAATAGGCAAACTTCCACAAACTGTGGATTCAAAGATGCAGGGAATACAAGATCCCAGTGTAGTAATTTGTGGAGTGAACAGAGCAAAGTAAAGTGTTACAGATTTCCCTTTAACAAGGTTATCTACCGTGAATATCTTAGGATCATACAAGATTTCGCAGTAATTACAGTAACAATTATTTTTGTTCTATTATAAGTGTTAAGGGAAGCACAAAACAGGGAGCTCCTTGAGAGCAGGGACTATCTTTTGTATTTCTTTGTATTCATGCCTTTTCGTACCGTGCCTGGCATGTAACAGTGAATGCTAGAAGACTGACTGACTTCCCAAAGGCATTAGCTACGGTTTCTGAGGATGTCCAGCAGCAGAGTGTATCAGACAATATCAACCTGGGGTTCATGGATCAATTTCAGGAGGTTTGTGAATTTTGATGGGGAAAAAACTACATCTTTATTTTCTTTAACTGAGATTTAGAATTTCCATTAATTATGAATTAAAAATATTCCGAGAAGAGATTCATAGGTTTTACTGTATTGTCAAAGGGTTCCATATCACAAAAAGTTAAGATCCTTTGGTCTAAATGGAAAAGGCATTTTTCTGTTTGGGAATGACATTGTAGTGATTGCTTCAGGCTTTAGAATACAATAGAGGCACCTAGTTGAGATCTACTACCACTCAAAAGAGTTATTCCTTAACAAAGTAGGAAAAACCAAATGAATGGAAAACGCTAATTGTTCAGACTATGATCTATAGTTGGATTGATACCCCATAGAGTTAGTACATAACATGGAGAGGTACTGTAGATGGGCAATGTGCTGTACCGTTAATCAAAGAAATGATCTGGATTGCATTTGAGAAATTATGTAGAACTTTCAAGAATCCCAAATTGCCCCTTCAACAAAAATCCATCTTTGCAACATGAGTATTCTCCCATTGATGCTGTATGGTGCGAAAATCTGTGAAAAATTAGTTTCTTGTGACCCAAAGGTCAATGGAGGGAAGCATAAGAACTTAAATAGGCTGCACCTTGTTATCAACGGTGGCTTGCATGCCAAAACCAGAAAAAAAGGTAGGGCAGGCATGTAGTGAGAGATATGATAATGTAAGTGTTGTACTGGTAATCCCTGTAATCCTCTCTAGAGAAGGGGTTCCCAAACTAAGATATAGGTACTTCCCAGATGGCATGAGATACCAAGGACTGTGGAGAGTCTTTGATAAATGACCGTATTATCCTACTTAAATTAATCTCTTTTTAATTTGTTATATGCATGATAGACTCTAGAATGTGTATATATATATATATATATACATATATTTCATATCAAGGAGAGACATATTGTTTACTGTAAATTAAGTGGTATAAGAACCCCCAGATTTGGGAACCCCTCATCTAGAGAAAGACCTGAATTTCTTTTTTGAAAGACTTATGGGAAGATGAGAATTTCTTGGGATAAAAGTGTATGAACAGATTGTGATTGGTAGAAGCATCCAATGAATGAAACTGTGACTATAATGAAGTCTTGGGGTGCACAGGAGAGCTCAAAAAATGACATGAAGGATTCAAAAACTTAACTTTGAGTTGGAGAATAGGGAAGCTTTTTGGAGATTGTAATTCCAGAATCTTGACCTGAGGAAAGATGATTTGAATTACATGAGATATGCGTGTATGCAAATAAATGCGGGTCCTTTCCAAGCAGGGTGAGTTGCATGGGGAAATGCTCAGAGGTGGTAGAGGGAAGTGTAATACCAGGAGAACAATCAGTTCAGTTTGACTGTAGGAGAGTATGAAGAGGAGTAAGTCTGAAAGACCAGAAAGATGAATTGGACCCATGCTGTAGAGAAACTTAAGAAGTTTGTGGTTTATTCGGTTGGCAGCAGAGAAACTACTTCAATTTGAGGGGCAAATAGAAAGTTATTATATGAGGAAGGGCAGGAATTTTTGTGGGGAGGAAGGTGGAAAGTTCAGTCAGGGCATATTAACTTGAGAATTCAGGTAACAAACAAATGATTGAATTTGTGTATTCTCCTATAAAACTTAATTTTTCTTCCTTTACTTCTTCCCTATAGCACATGGCACCATTACTTTGTGTTCTGGTTACCCACAATTCCACATAGTGATGCTTATTCATATCTTCTTTTTTCCAGAAGGTTCCCCATGACTCAGATCTTTCCTGATTCTTTCAAAGTATATTAGTAGCATCTATTGTGTGTGTAGCACTGCTCTATTCATATACTTATCCTGTGTTCCATTACTTTTGGTCTCTGCTCTTAGCGTGTTATCTGCAAACAAATCTAACTGTACAATGGGAAAGAACTCCACCTCTGGAGGTGGAGAACCTGGTCATTCAATTACTATATGATCTTGGCCAAGTGACTACTCTCTCGGTGCCTCAGCTTTCTCATCTCTAAATTGAGGATAGCCACACTTGCATCATCTACTTCACTGAATTTTGAGGAAACTTCTTTGGGAGGACAAAGCTGTAGTAACATCATGAATAAACCAAGTGCTCTAAGCTATACTAGTGTGTTGATGAGTATAACTGTATTGGTGACACTGATTCTCCCAGAAGGGTTTTAACAAGGGTCTTCTTGAGACAATGTCTGAACTCAGAGGAGTGATTCCGAGGGTGGGCGTTTCAGGTACGATGACATAGAAGTGGAGATGTTTTGGTTCAGTTGGGACCTTGGAACCTCGAAGTAGGACTAGCCCTGATAGTGCATGTGAGCTGTTCCTTGGTCACAGAGTGGGCACCCATGGCCCTTTGGAATCCTTCCTAAAGTTTGACTAGACTTGAGTTTATGTTTGGTTCTGAGCAGAGTAGTTGTTGCTGTGGTTAGCAGGTCATGTGTGTAAAAGGCCTGATATTTAATCACTGCTATGGTCTTCCTCTAAGACACATGTAATAGGCAAGTGTCACAGACTGAGTAAAGGGAACTCTTGCTTCTCTGATCATTGGAAACCTGTTATTGAGGAAATACTTTTTTCTGCTCTCTACTAATATGTTAATGGAAAAAACAGTGTAATATAACGAAAATGTCCAAAATGCCCATGACAGGATTTGAGTCTCTTCTTTAATATTTTCTGAGATTTGTCATTTCATCATTGTGAGGAATGCCATCTGTAGATGCAAACCTCAATCCTTTCTATGTCTATGTAGATGGTTTCATAGATTGATATGGCCTAAAAATTTGTCACCTAGTAAATCCTCCTCCTTTTCTTCCTCTTTTCTTTAACCCAAGATTCTATGAGCAGACTCTGAAACTGACATGTACAACTGGGGTTCTGAGCTCCTCGTAAGAGTAAATGTACCCTCCTCATACTTCCTAAAAACCATCGAGAACAGAACATCAATCTCTCCTATCCTTGCATAGATAAAATTCTTATTTAAAATGCTTTGAAGATAGTCTCTTGAAATACAGCCAACATAACTGGAATTGTCTACCCATGATTCCATAAAAACACTTTTTGAAATGAGTTCACAAAAGCTGATTGAACAACGCATGAAAACGGAAGAACATAATGTCATCCTGGGTCAGATCAGGCTGCTGGTCTACTATGTGCAGTATTATTTCTGACAGGAGCACCAAGTGTTTGTGAAAAGGTATCAATGAACTCCATGATTTCAAAACTAGAAAGGTTCATTATGCAACTTAAACATCCCTAGCCATCCTTAAGCTACATTTGGGTAGTATGCATCCCCAGGAATATATACAGGGTAAACCACCCAAGGACAGCTGAGTGCCCCCTACTTTGACCCCAGAATCACATTGCTGTGATATGAAGAATTCAGGATTGCCTCTCTTTCTCCTTCCATGACCAACAGCTCTGAAACAATACCATAGGGGTACTTACTATTTGTATTATCTTGGTTTCTTTTCATAAAGGACTGACACAGCTGAAGGGAGAAGGCATTAACATGGTATAGTGAAGATAGTCTGGGTGTTGGAATCAGAAGACTTGGTTTTAAGTCCCACTTGTCATATTTATGGTAGCTGTATGTCATTGATTAAATGATTTAAGTACTCCAAGCCTGTTTCTTGAACTAGACAAGAGTAGAAGGAGGAGAAAGAGGAAGAAAACCCTGACAAAATCTTAGAGAATACTCAGTTAGGGGACAGGACATATAGAAGTAGTTGACCCTAAACCTCTGTTATGTCAGATGCTATAGAAAGGGTAAAAAGGATAGGGATTTAGAGTGGATAGAATGATTATTGAATTTGGCAACTGAGACCACTGGCAATTTTGAAGAGGGAAATTTCAGTTGAGTGATGAAGTGAGAAGCCAAGCTGAAAAGCAAATTATAGTAGCAGAAATGGAGTTAATGGGTGTAGATAGCTTTATCTTAGGAATTGGTTGTAAAATGAAAGAGATAGAGTACAACAGTTTGCAGGGTTGATAGTGTCAAGTAAATATTTTTTAATATTATGGAAGATATGGCTGTTTGTGGGCATCAGGGAAGGAGATAATAGGAAGAGGTTGAAAATGAGAGAAATACGGAATATGACTGTTGGGACAAGCTCCCAAAGGAGACAGGAAAGGCAGATATTAAAGCTATAAGTAGAGGGGCTGGCCTTGAAGAGAAATCTCCTCTTCATCAGATACTAGAGCAAGGAGGATCTAATGGGAGATGATGTCACAGGCTTTTGAAATGGGGAACAGAGGAGAAGAGAGAATTCAGAATGAATGAACCTTACTTTTTTTTTTTTTGTAAAATATGAAGCACAAATACTGAGAGGGAGAAGGGAGTGAGTGGATTAAGAGGCTTGAGGAGAGAAAAGAAAGTTTAAAACAGCTGTGTTGGGAAGTATGATACAGTCATAAGAACTGCATTGAAATGATGAGGGTGAGTACCCAGCTGAGATTAGATGATGTGTATACTGTCTGGATACAGATGCTTGGATAACAGCTACCCTGATGCCTCAGTTGCTTTCTCCCCAGTGTGACAATGTTTGTGGAGTCACTGTGACACTGGTGATCATTGTGTGATGATAATGAAAAATAATGAGAACACACCCTAGGACTTTGCAGAGGGACATATGAATCATTTATGATTTTAACACTTTGATTTAAAAACTAATTTTCCCCAGATAATTATCTCTCCACTAAAATCTTATTCTAATACCTCATTATGTCATGGGAATGATTCTGGGTCCTGAAGGGCTATGGAAAGTGGAAAAGTTGCCAGCTAGGATGTCCATCTGGTGGCTGTTTCTATTATCTCATGATAAACAAGGGTTGGAGAGATGCTTTATCAAAAATTGGGCATCAGGTGATGAGCTTGTTTTAGTCAAAGCAACTCCAGGGTGCAGAGATAGTTGTGAGATCCTTTTTGGTGGAGGGATTACCCAAGCCTGGAAAATCTTTTGAAATTTTGAAGTAATTAAGTCCAAGGGGAAACGACATCTGGCTTCATAAGAAGTAACTCCTTATGATGTGAACCGCAAATTTATGTTCCTTTGGAATTATCGAGTGACTTCTATGGGCTAAGCACTGTGCTAAGTAATTTATAAATATTATCTCATTTTATCCTCATAATAACCATGGGAGGTAGGTATAGTTATGATCTGCATTTTACAGAGGAGGAAACTGAGGCAGGGAGAGGTTAAGTGACTTGCCTAGGATCACATAGCTAGTAAGTGTCTGAGGCTGAATTTGAACTCAGGCTTTCCTGAGTTCAGGCCAAGTGGTTTAATAACTGCTCTAATTGCTTCCATGATAGTGTCAAAGTATGCATGGTGGCAGGGTTTGAATATATCTGGGAAAGGGGAAAGAGTTCACTCAGCTGAATGTAAGGTCCAAGGGGCAGAGTGGAGTTCCAGTGAGAGGAGGAGGAATGTTAACCACTTTTCAGTACTAGATCATTTTCTTTTGTTCATGGATTACATAAGACTCATGTTTAATGATCTGTGAAACTGGCAACCTAGAAGAAGGTAGAAATTGTTTTCCCAGGATGGTGTGATGCCTTATTATTCACTGAGTTTTTTTAAACCCAAATCTCAAGTTTTTTCGTCAGAAAGTAGGTACAGATCATTGTGATTAAAAAAAGAAAAAGATACCCTTTCTTCTCCTCTCCTCATATTAGAGGCTGTGTTTACATCATGCAAAACAAAATATTAATAAAAATGGTGACTAATCTGACAGATTGAAAAAACAATGAATTTCAACAATGTCCACTAGCATGAGAAAACAGACCCTCTATTTACCTAAAGCTGATATCAGACCCCTAGCCCACACCCCCAAACTCTGCTGAGCATTTTGATCTGCCAGTGTCAGCTTCCCATCCCTCCCTCATTTTTAAAACTTGCAGCTCTTTGTAGACGAATAATACACAGAAGGAAAAAAAATATTTTAAATAGTTGGATGTGTTTGTACAAGAATCAGCTCCAAATACTGTGTTTAAAAAAACCCCCACAAAACCCAAATCAGAGAGGATGCTTGTTAAAATTCAAATGGGCCTTCCTATCCTTTTTCCAATCAATCAAATTAATCAGCATCTACTATATGCCATATAGTAGTATATAGTGAGAAAAGTCCTTGCCCTCAAGAGTATTTGCATTCTACTACAAGGATAGAACATGTTCCCAGATAATTAAATAGGGCATGTTTATATGTCTATATCAGCATCTTTATTTGACAAAAATGCATTGACAAAAGTCAGTTGACTGGGAAGGTTGCTGTATTTCAAACAAGAACTGACTGTTTTAAAAGGCTCTTTCAAGACCCCAGGATAACCGAGATAATAACAGACAGAAGCACAAAGACCAGTTTGACATTTTTGGAGTCGTGACTTTCTTTTTTAAATTGAATTCATATTTATTAAAGACTTGCTGCATTCCAGACAGTTGCCTGGGTGGTGGGAGTACAAAGACAAAAAAATGAAATTGTACTTGCTCTCAAGGAGTTTACAGTCTATGGGAGGAGGGAGGGATACAGCATGTATGCAGAGAAATATAACAAGATACTTTCAGGAGGAAGCAAGCGCTCAGAATTTGGGGGCTTGGGGAATTGATAAAGGATACTCCTAGGAGATGGCACCTGGCCTTGGGCTTAAAGCCAGTAAAGGATGTGAAGAGTAGGGGAAGAGGGAACTCCTATCAGACATGAGGGACCCTTGGTACTAAGGAACTCAGAATGGGAGACGGAATGCTAAGTCTGGGGGAGAGCTGATTGTCTGGGATGTAGAGTCAAGTCAAAATAATGAATATGTAATAAAATTGGAAGGGGTAGTAAGATTCAGATTGTGGAAGACTTTAAATACCAGACTAAAGAATTTGTATTTTATATGGAGGCAATAGAGAGCCATTGAAGAATTTTAGGTCAGACTTAGGAAGCCTTAGGAGGATTAATAATGATATTAATGACTGGCATTTATATAGCATGCTAAGGTTTGCAAAGCACTTGACACATATTAGCTGAGCCTTACCACAATTCTACACGATAGGTACTATTATTTCCCCCATTTTGTAGATGAAGAAACTGAACCTCAGAGGTGTTAAGTGCCTTGCTCAGGATCACACAGCTGCTAAGCATTTGAGGCCACACTGGAATGAAGGTCTTCCTGATTCCAGGTCCAGACCTCTTGTTACCAAACTGCCTCAGATTTATTTGGTAGCTATGCGGAAGAGGGATTGGAGATGGGAGAGAGGAGCATTGATAAAGAAAGCCAAAACAATTCCAGGAGGCAGAGCCCATTATCTTTGTGGTTTCCTTGGCACTCATACTCATGCCTTTATCTTGTCATTTGATAGGAAGACCCAGATTGTTTATGCAAAATGTGCCAGCTATTCTAATGGTGCAGACTTACGGAAATCACTTTGAGCAAAATATGGAACAGTTCACTTGTCTTTGAGGAAGGATTTTAAAAATAGTCAAATGTGTTCTTTGTGTAATGGCTGGGCAGGAAATATGGTTACAAGGTCACCAAGAAGGATGAGATTTGAACTAGATCCAACAAATGTTAAGAGGAAAGTCATACCTCCCTGACCTTCTTACTGGGCTAACCTTTGTAAATTAATTCAGCCTTTGAATGTTTTTAAATGGAAATTTTCTTCTTGACAGTGATAACTGAGAATATTAGTTGGTAAGTTACTGCCCAAACAGAATCAGAGAGTGGGGAGGGACCTCAAAGGTCACCTAGTGTGAGTTATATCTGCTCAGGAATTCTTTTTGTGATATCCCATAGTAGCCCTAGCTTCATTGCAAGCACAGCTCAGGCACTTAGACCTTTCCTGATTATGCCAAATTATTAGCACTCTCCCTCTTGAAATGACATTACTTTCCTTGGTGTGTTTTTACAACACCTCTCAGGAATGAAGGCTAGTATGGAGAGGAATTTATAGCACCTCCTAAGAAGAGAGGACAATAGCGGACCATTGGCCACATGGAGATTGGTGATCTCAGTAAAGATACTGACAAAAGAACAAAAAGAACAGCTTGGTACAAATACGTACAGAGAAAAGCAAAGCTCAAACTTCTCTCTGCTAAGGTTCCGTCCAGGGCAACACTGAACGTTTCAGAGATTATCTGGGCCTCTGAGAGAGACTGGCCTGATGAGGACAGTGTCTGTCCTGACGTACTTGGATAACTTTCAAGTCTGTTATTTAAAACAGAATGTATTTTGATGGCTATATTTTAATATAATTGATTTCCTTTGTAACTTGTATTTTGTTTTATGCAATTAAAATATTATTTTGAGAAGGGACTTTACCAGGCTGGTGTCTTGGGTCACACACAAAAATAGGTTAGAACCCTTGTTCAGTGAGCTCATAGGCAAGTATTTTTGGGACAAAAGTTTGTCTACTTGGACTCTCCTTGAAGAACTGTTGGATAATGAAGCTCCTATGTCTCATTTCAGACGAAATGAGCAAGAAAAATGAGAGATTTCTAAAGTGTACCAATGCTGAGCCTTGGACACAAGGGCTATACAGGCATTATCATGATTAATCTGTCTAACCCACAGGGTTGTTATGAAGATCAAATGACATTTTTAGAATATGAGGTCAAACTTTTTGTATTGTGTAGAGTTCAACAAACATAAGGGGTGTGGTTATTCTGTGTATTACTCCGTACTAAGAATATGTTATCCTTAGTAGGCAGAGGTCTTGCCACAGTGATGTATATCAATAGAAAAGCACAATTTCATCCTTAGAAGGATCCCTTAATGTGAATATTCTTCTTTTTCTCCTCATCACCCATCATACAAAGAGAAAGTAGATGGTTCAGTTTTTCCCTCTACAAAGTAAAAACCAGGCTGTGTACCCAAGAGTTCATCTCTTATCTGGGTTCTATAGCCCAGTCTCTGGTCAATAAATAGGAGAAATAGGCTCAATATTTGTGATCAGTGTAAGAACATTACCATGCACAAGGCATTGAAGTTGCTGAGACACTGTGGTAATTAGAAGAAAACCATGTAAGATCACATAATAGGGACAAGTTTGTATTGGTCTTCCAAGAAGTGGGCCAGAATTCCAAGGCTTTGATCAGCATGAACTAAGAAAAAAAAAGATTTTGCATAAATTGAATATGCTTCACCATTACAGGCTGAAACACTACTTGAGTTGAGAAACAATTCGAAGGAGCTCTGTGCTGAAGAGGAATGCAGGCTGGCTTGATATTTCAGAATCCAAGCATGAGAAACAAAACAGAGTTTTATGCATTGCATTTATACATATCAGCATATGTATATATATGCCAAGCGCATTTGATATATACATAAAAGAAGAATGCATAGAATAGATATTGGTAACCTTTCACAAGTGGAAATGGATAAGCCTAGAGACTGAGAAAGTACCAAAAATAGCCAACAACATTTTACTTTGCATGAATAATAAGGTACCTATTGAATTCAATTCTTGAATTTAATTCAGTTCAATGTATATATAGCCTGAATTGTTTGCAAGACACTGTTTAAGACACTGAAGATACAGAGATGAAAATGACATGATGCCTAGTCTTATTGAGTTTGTAGCCTAATTTGGGGAAGAGGCATATGCTAGATAAAAATCAGATGAGATAGGTATGATATAAGGTTGACAATGAGGGAAGTGAAAGAGAAATCTTGTACTCTAAGTATTCTATAACAACTGTAAACACTTTTAGCTTTTGGGGTCAGGGAAGGTTTCTCAGAGGAAGTGGAACCTAAGCTTAATTTTAAAAGAAAAGAAAGATTTTTGCATAGGTAGAGATATGGAGGGTATATGTTTAAGGCATGGGGAAATCTTTATGCGAAGGAGTATAGGTGAGAGATGGCAGAGAGAGTTTGGGAAATTGCTAATAGTTCAAGGTGGCTGGATATATGAAAGGTAAAATAAGTTGGTAATATAGAGCAAGGCCAGAGCAGCCCCAGAGTAGGAACAACTCTTGAAAATCAAAGGATTTTGTATTTTATTTTATGTGCAACAGGGAGTCATTGCAAGTTTTGGAATCTGATCAGTCCTACGGCATAGGGAGATCATTTTGCAATGCTATGGGAGATGTATTGAAGTGAGGGGAAGCTGGAAGGAGGCAGACCAATTAGGAGGCAGCTAAGTGGCGGAGGGCCTTGGGTAATAGAAGTGAAATTGAATCGTGCTTTGACATGACTTCATAACCTCAAGCAATTTGTTTAACCTCTTTCTGCCTCAGTTTTCTCGTTTATAAAATGGAGCTGATGACAACCATAGCACTTACCTCTCAGGGCTATTGTGAGGTTCAAGTGAGAGAAAAAATGCTTTACTTTTTATATTTTTATTTATATATAATATTTACATTTTACCAATATTTATATATTTTATAAAATATTTATATATAAACAATATATGAATAAATATTTTATTTTTATGTGAATTATATATGAGTAAATATTTGTACATTTATATATTATATATATTTATAAAACATATATTTTATATAATTTACTTTATATAAATAAATGATAATAAATAAATGAAATAAAAACTTTATTGGCTACTTTTTTTTGCCACCATTTCAGTCTTTAGTGGAAGATTGCGAATACTGTTCTATGCATCCTTCTTTTATGCACATATCACAAGAGTCCGGCATAAATACACATGCTGATATGTATATTTGCAAAGCACAGAACTCCATTGTTTCTCATGCTTGGATTTTGAAATATGAGGCCCTAAGCCCTCTCTAACACAGATCTCCTTCATTTATTCCTCAACTCAAGTAGCATTCAGGTTGTAATGGTGAAGCATTATCATTTTATGCAAAGCCTTTTTTTCTCAGCTCCTGATGATCAAAAATGCTTAGCCATCCTTAAAACATGGTATACATGCTAGCTTTTACTATGATTGCAGTTCAAGTAATAGGTGATGAAAGTTTGAAGCTGGGAGGTGACTGAACAAATGGGAAGAAGAGGACAGGTGAGTGAGATGTTGGGGAAGTAGAAATGTCAACAGGTGCAGCTGACTGGATGGAGGAGTCAAAGCGGGGGGAGATCAAAATGTGACAGAGATTTCCAGTTTGGGTGATTGGGAGGATGATGGACCATCAGCAGAAGCAGGGAGTTTTGGAAGACGGGCAAATTAGTTTCTGGAGGAAATAAAATGAGTTCAGTTTTCAAGATGTTATTTTTCAATGCCAGCAGACATCTTGATGGAGAAAATCAGAGTGAGCTCTGCTCTCTTTGTCCCTATTCAGGATATATTTGGAATATTGTGTTCAATTTCAGGGGCTGAATTGTAAGAAGGATATTAACAAGCTCTGCTGGGTTGATAAGGTGGTTTATGGTACACCTGTGAGAAACATCAGGCGAAACATGGAATTCTTCATCTGAAGTAAAGAAAATTTAAGAGGATCAAGATAGCTATTTTTAAATATTTGAAGACAATGTATGAAGGGTTTAGGAAGGAAGGAAATAAGCATTCATTAAACACCTACTATGTGCCAGGCACTAGGTTAAGTGCTTTACAAATATTGTGTCATTTTATCCTCACAGCAACCCTAGAAGGTATCATCCCTATTTTATAGTTGAGAAAACTGAAGCAGACAGAGGTAAAGTGACTTGTTAATGGCCTCGTATCTATTCAGCATTGGAGATGGGATTTGAACTCTGATCTTTCTGACTTCAGATCTCTGTACTGATACCTAGCTGGCCAAGAGCATTGAGACATTAAATGGTTTTCCTAGAATCCCCTAACCATTCTATATCAGGCATAGGATGTGAGCCCATTTCTTTCCTATATTTCAAGGCTAGCTGTCTATCCAATAAGGCAAAATGCCTTTTGAAGAATATGTATTCTATTGAGAAAAGTACCATATATACATATAAAAAATGCTATCTATATCTATATCAATCTATACATACACACACATACATACATACATATATATATATATATATATATAGAGAGAGAGAGAGAGAGAGAGATAGATAGATAGATAGATATAGATATAGATATAGATATAGATATAGATATAGATGCTGTAAGCACACCCAGTTCTACCATGCAATGGTCCAGACCAATCTGACAATTCTGGTGGTCAGGAATTTTTCTCTTCTCCCTTTTTTGCAGTGCTAAACTCGATGTCCCCAGGAAGGTAAAACTATTTTCTCAGAGGAGGATATATGGTCACACCTGAAAAGGAAGTTCTTATTTCCGTGAACCACAGAACACGAATTCCTTGATGCAAAATGGAGAAATGAGTGAGACTCCAAGAAACATTAAATAATAACGATGATAGCTAAAACGTGTGCTATATTAGGGTTATTATCTCATTTCATCATCCTGATTACCTTGAGAGATAAGTGATATTATCTGCATTTACTAAGGCAGAAAGAGGTTAAATGACCTGCCCAAGGGCACACAGCTAGTAAGAATCTCAGGTCAGATTTCATTTGAGGGCTTTGTGAGTCCAGATTATAGTGCTCTATCCACTGCCCAACCTAGCTGCCTTCATTACTTTATTTTTTCTTTTTCACTGTCTCTGAGCCTCTGTTGGCTGGGAAGAACATTGGTGGAAATTCAGCTACTAAAGCTCTGTCCTGCTTTCTGTAATTTAAGTTAGAGAAGGTGGAGGTATCTCATTTCCCATGAGATAAAAGAGTATATTGGTATGTTGTGGGAAAAGCATCATATTTGGTGTCAGATCATAGGTTCAAATTCCAACTCTATTACTTACTGTGTGGCCTTGGGTATGTCATTTAACCTCAGTTTCCTTTTTTAATAATAAAATGAGAGTATTGGATTGGATGATCTTTATGGCCTATTTACCTTAGATTCTAGAAATAATGAATGTAGAATTTTTGTTGCATAGCTCTACAGAACTATTCATGTATGTATCCGTAGAGTTCATTCAGTTCCTCATACTGGAGAGAGTCTGCACATACCCAGAGTCACCTGCTTAGCTACAACTGAAGTCCAACAATTGATCATCAGACACTGCATTTGAAGGATTGTATAGAATGATATTTTATTGATGAGAAATATTTGGGTGCCTGTCCTACTCTGCTAGAAAGAATCAAACACTTCCAGAAATTGTTCACAATTCTTCCCTTTTAGCAGGATGGCAACTAAACTGAAGATGTGAATATACAGCTAGTTATTATGTGTCTTGGGAATTGAAAGCATATGTTGTTTACATGGTCAGAGTGAAGGGTGTTGGCAGATGAAGAATGATGATGAATTATAAACAGAATTAACAGTTTACTCCAATACAGCTACTAGAAAAACAGTTTGGTCACATTAATGGAGAATTTCACTGTGTGTAATCACAAGTTCACACTTCAAGCATCTGTAATTTTGTAGGAGTGGGTCCCCAATTCAATTCAAATGAAACATTTATTAAATTCCTTCCCTGCAAAAGGAATGTGCTGGGAATTAAAAAGCAAAACCAAACCAGCTGGAGCCCTCAAAGAGCTTACATGCTCACAGATAATTAAGGTGCAAGGAATATGAAGGAAGGAGACGATGCTAACAACTGACGGAATGAGGCAGGGATTCGCAGAGTTCGTGCAGAGCCTCAGAATTTTAAAATAAGGACTCAGTAGAAGAATGGAGGGAGGAGAGCATAATGGCTGTCGGAAGGTCTTCCTTTCAGCTTCTGACTGTTGTGATTATTTAGAGTCAAAGAAAAAATCCAAATATGAGTCACATTGCAAGAAAAAAGCAGGCACATAAGCCACATACTTGACCAAGGCCAAGCAGGCCTTAAGGCTGTATGCTTTAGCTGTTCATTTGCTTTTGAAAAACTGGAGAACTTTGGAGTTAAGAAGTCAGCCCATGAACAAATATCTATTGGGTACCTATTAGATGTAGGCATAGTGAATAGGAGGCCTGGAATCAGGAAGATCTGAGTTCACAACTGGCCTTAGATACTTACTAGTCATGCAGCCCTGGGCAAGTCATTTAAATTCTGTCTGCCTCAGTTTCCTCAACTGTAAAATGGGGATAATAACTGTACCTAACTCCCAGGGTTATTGTGAGGATCAAATGAGCTAACATTTACTGGCACAGAGTAAGCACCAATAAATATGTAAATGCTTCTTCCCTCCTCTTCTCTTGCCCCTCTCAACTGTTCTTACCCCTTACACTACGTGTCAGGCATTGTGCCAAGTGTTGGGGATACAAAAAAGGGAAAAGGCAGTCACTGTTCTCAAGTTGCACAGACTAATGGCGGTGACATTGTGCAAGTATATGCAAACAAGATACACACATACAGGTATATACACATATAGGTGTGTATGTATGTATGTATACACACACACATATATTTTATATGTATATATGTTCAACAGAAGTAAGGAGGATTGAGAAAGAACTACTGCAGAAGATGGGATTTTAGCTGAGACTTGAAGTAAGCCAGGTCTCCAAGTTAGGAGCTCCTAGGTTCCAACTAAACTGTATTATTAGCTGTTTTATAAACTTGAAATTCTACCTTCCTCCTCATATGTTCATTTAAGCTATCTCCCATTGTAACGTAGTGCAGGTGTGTACCATCCCCGGCTTTATCCTAGGGTCTTACTTTCTCTGGATGGAATAATTTCCTCTTAATCTATATTTATCCTGACAGGTTTCCCAAGAGAAGAGGTTTCCTAAACATTTACTACCCTTATGGTTCCAGCAATAACTGTGGTGGACTACTGTTCCTACCAACCTTCACCTCACAGATGTAGCTACCATGAACAAATCAGCCAGGATGACTCCATTAACTTAAACATAACATTTTCTACATGGAAGGCCAAGTAAGGATAAAAATTACATAATAGTCTACTCACAAATATATGACACACTCTCCCCACAAATGCATATAGTGTCCATAATGGAGAGTGGGCTCAAAATTAAGCCAATTTGGTTTAATTTGATTGGCTAGATTTCTTTTTTAAGGACCATACCTTAAGCCCAATTCACCCTGGCTCTCGCTGATTGGCCAACAATAGGTCCCAGCCCAAGCCTCACTTGGTCATTGTTTTTGAACCTCCTCCCCCCTCCCCCATTGCCTTCCTGATGTCATGGTCCTCTCCAAGAACCAAGGACAAACCACAACAAACAGACTTGATAATTAGGTACATAAGTGGGAACATGTGTTCAGGACAACTCATAAATCAGGAATGGAAAGCACTAATGTCCTTTCTATTTTTCGGGAAAATTCACTATTTTAAGAGCTGTGTGGAAGATGAAATAGAGAGGAAAAAGTAGAGGCAAGAAGGCAAATTATGAGGTTATTACAATGCTTTTTCTAGGTCAGAGTTGATACCAGCATGAATTTTGTGAGAGCTATGTGACTAGAGAAAGGGACAGGTGCAAAGAGATGTTGGGAGGTAGAATGAAAAAATACATGTTAACAGAGTGTTAACCCTAAAAAAATGGGGGTTAAAAGAGAGAGGAAGAAACTCGGACGAAACTGAGATTCTGAAACTGGGAGACTAGGAAGATATTTGTACTCAGTAGAAACAAGAAAGTTTGGAGAAAGGGTGAATTTCTTTTGGGGTGGGAGAAATCACAAGTTCTGTTTTGAATATATTAAAACGAGATGATAATGGAACATAAAGAAGGAATTCAGCTGGCAGCTGATAATGTTGGATCAGAATTAAGGAAAGAAAGTCAGGTTGTTAGATTGATTTTGAAGTTATTTAAGCAGAAATGATGCTTGAATATATGGGAACAAGTCAGATCATCAAGGAACAGAGCGTGGAGAGAGGAGGGTCTGAGACGTAATCCTGTAAGACTCTTCCTCTTGGGTAGTGTCCAAGTCTCTGGTCTTTTGGGCATTCAGTCTGGGTTCAGGGTGACACTAGGCCTTAACTTGAATTTCTCCTCTTTATGGGGCCAGGGATGGTGTCTAGGGCCCTAATTAGGGGGAGAATCCATTTTTGCCAAGGTCTCAGACTTTTTTGACTCCTTCCACCAATGTAGTTAGGGATTCCTTTGAAAAATATTTCAGTGTCAACATATTACCATATGTTAATTTATCAAATTAAAAATCTATCACCTTGGAAAATAGAACCTTGGAAAAGGAAAGTGCTTTGCAAAACTCAAAGCATTGTCTGAGTGCTAGTGTTTATCACTCCCATTTTATAGCTGAGGAAACAGGTTCAGAGAGGTTATAGGATCATAATGAAATAGCTTGCCCCAGGACACATAAGTAAGTTCTAGGTCAGAGAGAGTAGATTGACCATGAACTAATGACTGTATTTGGTTACATGAAACCACCTGCTAAGGTGTTCATCTTGGCCTGAGTAGAAGGAGAACTGATCTGGCTAACATCCCAGAAGGAGTCAGATTTGTGCTAAGTCTAATTCATTTCCTTTTCTATGGCTGCTTTATGAAGCATAGTCATTGCATGGTTCAGTGACCTGACTAGTGATAAATGCCTCCTGGAATATTTATTTCTTAAACAGCTCCCCAGATTTGTGTTTTTCATTTTCAAAGAAAATATTAGTCATAAGGTTTGTTGCTCATTATATTTTTTATGACGAACAGGAATAGCTCAGGCTAATAATGTTGATTTGGATACTGATCAAGTGGTTCTCTTGAAATCTTCCCGTAAAAGATATAAAGACTTTTCCTCTGGAGGCCCATTGGAGCATCGTAGTATTGTGCAATGATAGTATGTCCAGAATCATTTAAGATAACTCCTAAACTAGAGGAAGCAAGGCAGATCACTAAGTGAGGTACAGAAAATAGTTCTCTGAAAAACTGGATTTCCCTTAGAGTGGATCTAAATTCAACACCTAAACCTAGGTTGGCAGCAGCAAAAGGAAGTCTAGCTCAGAAAAGCAAAAAAAAATTGCCTAAATTATATTTAGACATTTCAAATAGGATCAGGTGTTTTAGTCTTAAGAAGACATAGAAATGACTCAGTTCTGCATCTTGAATTGTATAAGGATGCCTGGAATAGGGTTGTGTCTCCATGATGACCAAAGAATGGGAAGACTGAGTCAAATGAAATTACTAATTAATTCAGGGTAACTGTTTTAACTGAATTGATCAGTTTAATTGAACTGATGGATAGGTTTATTGATAATTCAGGGGGAAATGCTTTCACTGATCAAGAACATCAGTCAGAATGGTGAAACCAGTTTTTGTGTAGAGACATAGATCAGCTTCTTTGAGCATCTGTGTTTTTTAAGCTATAAAATGGAGATGGTAATACTTGCCCTATCTACTTTAAAGAGTGATTATGAAGAAAGTGTCCTATAAACCTTACAGTGATATGGAAATGGACTCAAGGATTATTATGACTGATTATCTTATCATGGTTGTGAGGGCCAGGATTGGTGGGATGGAGGGAGAGAAGGAGGGAAGAGGACATGAGAGAAGAGAACGTAAGGATAAATGAGAGACAGAGGGACAAGGGAAGGAAAGGGAGATGAGGAAGAGGGGAGAAAAAGAGGGGGGAAATATATATATATATATAGAGAGAGAGAGGAGAGAGGGAGAGAGAGAGGGAGAGAGAGAGAGAGGGAGAGTGAGGGAGGGAGAGAGGGAGAGAGAGAGGGAGAGAGAGAGAGAGGGAGAGTGAGGGAGGGAGAGAAGGAGAGAGAGAGGGAGAGAGAGAGGGAGAGAAGGAGAGAGAGAGAGAGGGAATTATGAAATAATTATGCAATTGGAGCCAAAAGGCCTGGGCATGAATTTCATTCCTGCTGTTTATGATCTGAGAACACTGAGAGGAATCGTTTAACTTTTCTGGGGCCTCCATTTTCTTCTATAAAATAAAGGGATAGTAGTAGATGGTAGCTACTGTCCTTTTCTAGGTGAAGCTAGTGCCTGACCTAAAGTCAAGAAACTGCATCCTTCTGAGTTCCAATTCTGGCCTTACACATTTACTAGTTGTATGACCCTGGGCGAGTCACTTAACCCTGTTTGCCTCAGTTTCCTCATATATAAAATGAGCTGGAGAAGGAAAAGCAAACCACTGTATTATCTTTGCCAAGAAAACCTCAAATGGGATCACAAAGAGTAGGTCACAACTGAAAAATGACTGAGCTTTTCAGCTCTATGTCCCATACACATACACCTTGATCAGGCATATTTAACTTGCCGAAGATAAGGAGATGGACAGTAAAGAAAAGGTTGGACAAGAAAGATCAAAGGTAAAAAAAAGTCAGGGAATATTCCATAGTCATTTGCACATTTTCACAAGTGAAGAGGACAGTAGAACTAGAATACCATTCCCCCTGGGCAGCTAAGTAGTACAGTGCACAGAGTGAAAAAGACTTATCTTCCTGAGTTCAAATCTGGCCTCAGATACTTACTAGTTGTTTGACCCTGGGTAAGTCACCTGTCTTTGTTCACCTCAGTTTCTTTTTTTTTGTAAAATGAGGTAGAGAAGGAAATGGCAAACCACTCCAGTATCTTTGCCAAGGAAACCTCATGAGGAATCACACATGACTGAACAACTGTTCCCCTTTCCTCACTGCATAAGGAGGACCTCTCTACATTATGTGACTGCTACTCCTGGACTGGGTTCAAATTTTGGGTTTGCTACTTCCCAATCTGACCTTGAGTAAATCATTTACCCTGTGAGAGTTCTGGTATTTTTTTCCTATAAAAAGAAGCTGTTGTATTATGATCTTGAAAGTGCTTACCATGGAGCTTGGCTTACTTACAGGTAAGTAAGTAAACATTTACTAAATGCATATTGATTGATTGAAAGCCCACCAGTGTGTGGACACTCTTTCTTCCTGTGAATAATTAAGACAACATTTTTGTCCCTGTATCCAGTTCTGATCTCTATGTCTGGCATCAATCTCCATCAGTTCATAGATACTTGACTAATATTTTCCAGGAATGACGCAAATGAATCATAAAAATCAGCTTCAGTTGATTAGACAAGATTCCTATTGGGTGAGAAAGTATCCTTTTTCCTGCCTAAAATAAAACATGACATTCTCAATACTAGGTTTAAATTTAGGCAATATGTTCCCTTTGGCACTTTTCAGACCGTTAACTTAGTAATACAGTGAATCTCTGCTATTACCTGCAACTCACCAGACCGTCTCTTTTGGTATATGGCCATTTTGTACTCTGTCCAGTGGGATTTATTATAGGAAGTATTAGCAAGGCCTCATTATCAGATCGATTGTGTGCACATACATTGGTGACATTATATTAATAATAGTAACAACACTAACATTTATTTATTGCTTCACAGTTTATAGGAGCATCTGGGTGGCTCAACGGATACAGTGCCAGGTCTGGATTCAGTAAGACTTATGTTCAAATCTGGCCTCTGACACCTATTAGCCATGTGACTCTGAGGAAGTTACTTATCCCTGTTTGCCTCAGTTTCCTCATCTGTAAAATGAACTGAAGAAGGAAATGGCACATCACTCCAGCATGTTGGCCAAGAAAACCCCAAATGGGGTCACGAAGGATTAGACATGTTTGAAATGACTGAACAACAGCAAGATATAAAGCAGGGAAGGAATGGTGAGAAAGTACCTGAGAAGGGTCAGGAATAGAACCTGGAGTGAATGAGGACCAGTCAATTCTTATTAGTTAGGCTAGCAAAACCTCCACAGAGTTCTTCTCTGATTTCTCACCGTAGTGTAGAAATGACCCTGAGATCTTGAAAGCCAACGCTGATGGAATGAAAACACTGACGAGAATGACAGAAGACCATTGAGCTTCCTTCCAGCAAGTTACAGTAAATATCCCAGAGTGTTTAATGTTTGTGTTTGTTGCATGGCCACATGACTACTATCTATGCTCAAAGTGCAAGGTCTTTTTTCTAGAAGCAAAGCTAGAGGAGTCCTTTTCTATTCTCTGAGTTATCAATTCAGTTTTTTCAAAAACAGAAAAAAGACTTCAATGAAAAGACAAATTTGACATTTAGCTCTCCAATGCCTCCTTTCCATTTTTATGTAAGGCCTTGGAATTAACTCAGAGTGCAACATTTGAGTTGTTCACCAGATGGTCTATGAACATTATATTGTCAGGTTCATTCAGGAAATATAATTTGTGTCCATGTAAATTCCCAGAAGTAAATAGTAGTTAAGTCATTAGACAAGTCATAAGTATCTGTCATGTCTGAGATACATGGCCCAAACAGACAATAGATCATGTGTAGTTTTGTTATCCAAACAAATAATCTCCCCAGCATTTATGGGGAAAGATCATCTTTC
>CM053769.1:122744-169873 GCA_028658325.1 Potorous gilbertii
GAAAGATGATCTTTCCCCATAAATGCTGGGGAGATTATTTGTTTGGATAACAAAACTACACATGATCTATTGTCTGTTTGGGCCATGTATCTCAGACATGACAGATACTTATGACTTGTCTAATGACTTAACTACTATTTACTTCTGGGAATTTACATGGACACAAATTATATTTCCTGAATGAACCTGACAATATAATTTATATATGCTTCTTCATGTATATATGAAATATAATTATATTATGTTTATATACATATAATATATACATATTATATACATATACTATACATATGCATATACACTGTATACTTATACCTATATATACATACTTATGTACATACATATACATATATGTATATATGCATGTGTTATATGTACATATATGAATATATAATTGATAATATAATTCAGTGGAAAGGACATTATATTTGGAGTAGAGGCCCTGGTCTTAAACCTAACAGTGGTTCTATCACTTAATATTTGTATAACTTTCTCTGTTAATCTCCCTAACCCTCAGGCTCTTCAGCTCTTAAATGGGGGCATTGATATAGGTCACTTCTCTGATCCCTTCCAGCTTCATATGAATGACCATAATTATAATTAACAAACATTTATTAAGTGCTGATCACATATCAGACACCAGGCTAAGTGTTGAGGATATAAAGAGCATGCTCCTTCCCTCAAAGAGCTCACATGCCAAAGGGAAAGGCAAACATGAACATAAATGTGTAAGTGCGCAAATATGTACATACAAGACTTCTTGCAGAAGATAAGAATAAAGTTGAGTTTTAAAGGAAACTAGGGAAGCCTGGAGATGGAGGTGAGGAGGGAGAGGGTTCTAAACATGGGGATTATTCATTGAAAAGAGAGCTAGAAAATGAAGTGTCATGCTTGAGGAAAAGCAAGAAGGTAGGAATATCTGGTTTATAAGTGTACATGACGTGGAGTAAAGCATAAGAATACTGGAAAGACAGGAATGGTCCAGGTTGTGAAGGACTTTTAAGGCCACATAGGAGACATTGTTCCTGGAGAAAAATGGGAGCCACTGGGGTTTATCAAGTAGGAGGTGATATGGTCAGATTTGAACTTCAGGAAAATCACTTTGCCGAATGAGTGGAGGATAGACTGAAGTGGGTGGGGAGAGACTTGATCACCAAGTCTTGGGTAAGAAACTGAAGGCTTTAGGGACCCAGATACTACTTTCATTCCAAGTGCTTATTGAAAGCCATGAAATGAGAAAAGGAAGGCAAATCTGGGAAGTTAAGCTATGTTAGGAAATAGGAATCAGATTTCTAAGCTTAACAAAAGGAATGATGGGCTTCTTTTCAAAGATGGAGCTCACTTGAGAATGACTGATAAGAATGGTTATATCTTTCTGTTAGTTGCATATGTATTTTATATATCAGATCTTCATCACCTTTTATATTTGATAAAATGATTTCCCCAGTCAATTACTTCCTTTCATATACTAATTGCATTAATTTTGTATGTGCAAAATCTTTTCAATTTGGTGTAATCAAAATTAATAATTTTTTTTGTATTCTCTTACTGAGAATTTACTCCTTAGCCAAAGAAGTGAAAGCTGCTTGATTTGATTCTCCATGAAATTTTTTTTATGACACGATCTTGAAGATCAATAGCTTTTCCTTAAATAGATGTGACCAAAGGTTATGAACAAATAGTTCTTGAAGAAGCACAAATGATTAATAACCAAATGACTGCATCCTAAATCTCTTGTAAAAAGAGAAACATGAAGATCAAAGCAATGTTCGAGTTTCACCTTACATCTAGCAAGTTGGCAAAGATGACAAAGGGTGGGAATAGTTGATGTTGGAAGGTTTGTGGAAAGATGGGCACAGTAGTGCATTAGTGATGGAGCTGTGAACTGGTCCGGAAAGTAACATGGAGTTATGTGAAGAAATTGATCTAAATATTAATATCCTTTGACCCAGATATTCCCTTACAAGACATATACTCCTAGAAGGTCAATGACAAAAAGAAAGGACTCACACATAAAACACTTACAGGAGCACTTTTAGAAGTAGTAAAGAATTGTCACTGAAGTAGATGCCCATTAATTGGGGGATGCTAAACAAATTGTGGTACATGCATGTAATGTAATATTACTGTAAGAAATGAATACAGAGAAGCATGAAATTTATATGAATGGGTGCAAAGTGAAGTAATCAGAGTCAGGAAAATAATATATACCACAACTACAATCATGTAACCCAGGAATTCCACCAAAATCTTGACCCTTGCTTTCTCTTCACCAGCTATCATATGCCACTCTTAAAGACTGCACAGATTTTGGAATTTTTGTTTGCTTGTGTATTTGAGATAAGTGGGAATGAAAATAATTATTTTCATGTGGGTATTACTTTGAACTTTTGTTCCAATATAATTCTTTGCTATTTAATCTGGGACTCCCTCATGATCTGTGAATGAAGAGTGTTCTCTAAAATGAGGGCCCCACCTATGATTCATCTAATTACAATTACTCCCAGATAACTCAACCTAATCCAAGGAAGTGGGGGGTTCTTATTTCCTGGGAGCACCTACATTACTCACATAAGATGAAATTGAGGACAGGTAACAGAAGATGACTCTAAACATTTGTCATGGTCATGTAAGGAGTGCTCTGAGTTGGATGACTATTTGTTGGGTATATTTTAGAAGGGATTCTTATTTGGGCGTTGATTGGAGTTGCTGGCTTGACATCCCTTCTAATTTTAAGATTCTGTTAGACTGTGAGACTCATAGATGGTAAGTGACTTGTCTGGTATTACACTTTTAGGAAGGATCAGAACCCAGAATAAAACCTATGTCTCCTGGCTCTGAGTCAGACACTGAGGAAAAGACATCTTCAAATTTCAATGTACAATTATAGAGTTTTGTCAGATTACTCCCATTGTAACACAAAGTGTTAAGTAATAGCTCAGGCAACAAACCTTTAATGGAATTACTGTCAGTGGACAAACAGCTTGATAATTAATTGTAGGGTTATGACAAAGTTTGATTACTTCATCTGAGGAAAATTGGAACTCATCTTTCTTTTGGTACTGATTTTTAAAATCATTTTTTTCATCAAATGCAATTTAAGTTTAACTTTTGTATTGGACTATTTAAGAACCTAAATGCTTTTCTTCCACACAGCATATTTTACCAGGTATCTTTACTTTTAACTCTTCTTAGAATATTATTTCTTTTTTTGATCCAGGAAAAAAGGTGGAACCCCTAGGCATAAGAATATTTACTTACCCTTTTAGATTACCTTGCAATTTACAAAGTGGTTTCCTCATAAGTCTTATGAGGTTCGTAATCCAAGTTCCCTGGATTAACTCTCAACCTCTGACTCTTAGAATCTCTAGTTTCTTTTAAGACTCAGCTCAAGACATTGCGTCCAGGAGCCCAGTACATACTGTGTTGTGTGTGTTCACACACAGATAGATATAACCTTCTGGGTTGGCATTGTTTTTTGCTGTTTCTTTTACTTTCCAGAATTAAGCAGTGTGGCACATAGTAAGCACTTTATAAATGCTTTTTGATTGATTACATAGGAGGAAAGGGAGACTCAGAAAGTTCAAGAGACTTGGCCATGATTACCCAGATTTCAAATATTAGAACCATGATTCTGACTCCTAATTCCAACACTTTTTTCTACTCTCCAAATCAGGTCAGTTGGAAGTGGCTTACATGCTCTATAAACAGAAAATAGTGTAATTATGATATGATGACTAAGACACTGGTATCAAGAAGTCTCTAGTTCTCTCAATGTGTATATAATATCTTTACTTGCCTTAATAAAAACACACATACGAATAGAAAACTTAAATACAAGATATTCAATTGCTTCTTGCTACTTATTTGAATGACTCATCTAATATTATTTGGCACTTGTGTCTTATAATTTATCTATTTGACTGTTAATTGAAGGTTCTGAAACATTTAGTCAATCCAGTTGGGAAAACCTGTTATCTAGTCACTCTTCCCAGGAAGAACATCTCATTTCTCACCTGGCTGCATTACCTTGAGACTTCTCTGACTGACTTCTTTACCATGTCCTAGAAAACTTATTATTGGAATAATGTCACCATCTTAGAGTAATAGCATTCCATCTCATTTTACCCTCTGCCTCTCTGGAGAGTGGGGCAATGGAATCCTCCAAACATCCATTTTAGGAGACATCTTCTTATTTTTCACCTGGCTCCAGTTCTTTGAGACTTCTCTGACTGACTTCTTTATCATGCTCCCTCGTGGAATACCTCCTGTCCCCCTTCCCCTCCCTGCTTTTAAGCTTCCTTCTATGTCCCCTTTTCTCCCATTAGAGTATAAACTCCTTGAGGGCAGGGATTGTCTTGTTTTTGTATTTGTATCCCCATAGCACATAGTAGGTGCTTAATACATGTTTATTGATTGATTAAGAAGCTCCCTTGAGTAAACTACACTCTCTTATGCTCTCTTTTATTTGGCTGCTCTTAGAATCTTGCTAAATGTCCAATCAACATTGTTAATCTACTCTAGTGCCAAGACTTACCCTTATCTTTGCCCTCTTCTTTTCTTTTCTATTCACTTAAATCTTCTGATTAATTCCTTAACATTAATTTATTAATATACATTATAAGGGAACTAGGGAGATGGTTTATGAGCAGTTAGAAAAGAAAGAAGTAATTTGTGGGAATTAGCATCAGTTTATGAGAAAATCAAGGAAATCATATTTCCTTTTCTCTTTTTGATGAGATGAGTAGGTGAGTGATGGTATAAATATAGGGTATATTGATTTCAGTAAGGCATTTTACAAAGTTTTTAATGGTGCCTTTGTGGATATATCAGTAATTTGGATGGAGGCAAAGAACATGACATGAAGCTGGAGGGATAATTAACATTTTTTGATTATGTAAGCAAAATTCAAAATCTATCCATAGGTTACAATGTTGAGTAAAAACCAACAACAGCCCACTCAAAACAACGTCAAGTGCAAGTCATGTCATTACTTCTCTGATGGCATGGTCTTCTTCAGCAACGAAGGACAAACACACACACACACAAAACTAGCAGTATTAAATTTAATAGATGTACATGTAAATTCCTATATTTAGATTCAAAGGACCAACCACACAATATGTGCCATGACTTAATTTGTTGCTGTTTAATTTGAAGTTTATCATTCTTTTTGTCTTGACATAATTTCATTCATTTGGGAGCTACCTTCTGTCAAAGCAAATTCACAACTCATCTTTGTCATACCAGAAGGAAACAGGAGCTAGGGGAGGGACTTGTAGCTGTAACAAATGTCATTCTGTCCAATGGCAGTACCAATCCTGTGAGTAAGGAGGGGCCATTATTTAGTAAGCCACATTCACAAAAGAACACAATCTAAGAAAAGAATTCTTGTGAGACAAGCTGTCATCTTAATATCTGCTACTTTTTAGTGCTCTGACATACTTTGCATTGATTTCATAGAACTACTGAGACATAGAACATGAAAATTGGAAGAGACCTCAATGATTGCCTGGTTTAATCCACATCCTCAAAGATTCCCTATTATAATAACTGTGACAAGTGGTCAGCTTAGTGTGTTTGAAGATCTCCAAAGAGGGGATCCCATCATCTTTCAAGGAAGCTCATTTCCCTGTTGTAGCCTTCATCTTTGGAACTGTTATAGCCAACTGCATTAAGGTTTTCCCCTTACCTTTGGATTTGGATTTCTGGTGAGCTTTTTTTGAGCATGGCCTGGTTTCTGCTTTATACTTTCTGATCATGACTTGCACCCTTCCCTTCTCCCTACAAGGGTTCAAATCATCATGGGATCATAGATTTAGGGCTAGAAGGGCTTTAGAAGCCTTGTAGCCCAATCCTATCATTTTGGAGTTCAGGAAATAAGCCAAGGGAGATCAAGTGATCTACCCAAGTTTACACAGGTAGAGTTACCAGGGACACGTTGTTTTCTTGGAACCTGATGATTATCTTTTATCATGAGCATGTGGTTAGCAACATGAGCCAAGAAGACCTGAGTTTGAATACTGATTCTGATTCTCCTTCATACGTGTGATCTTGGGCAATTCACTTAATCACTGTTGAGCTGTTTCCTTATTTGAAAAATGAGTTGGTTGGACTACTTAATTGTCAATGTCCTTTACAGCTCTAAGTTAATAATCCCAGGTGATGAAGATTTGACATGTACATCCTCAGATGATTGCAGTGCTATCAAATCTTCTTAATCCAAACCAAAACAATTAGATTCTACGTCCTCTGGAACATTTGATAGCATTATATCATCTCAAACATTGCAATAATAATAACTAGCATTTATATTTGTTATTTTAGAGTCATTTCACTTATGTCCAGCTCTCCATGGTATTTAAGTTTTTTTGACAAATATACAGGAATGGGTTGCTATTTCCTTTTCCAGATGAGAAACTGAGGCAAACAGGGTCAAGTGACTTACCCAGGATCACACAGTTAGTAAGTGTCTGAGGCCAGATTTGAACTCAGGTTCTTATGACTCCAGGGCTGGTGCTTTATCCTCAGCACCTAGCCACTTAGCTGCTCCAGCACAGCTAGGTAGCACAATGGATGAAGTGCCAATGAGCTAGAAACAAGCTGGACAAAGAAATAGCAAACCACTCCTGTATGTTTGCTAAGAAAACCCCAAATGGAGTCATGAAGAGTTGGGCACAACTGAACAGCAACACTGAGCTACCCCTAAAAAAGGTGACCCTATCATTTTGTTGTATTTGTCTATGCCATTTTAATTGATTTTCCAAGTATTTGGAGTGCACTGTACATTCACTGCTTCAGTGTAGAAGGTCAGCTTGACAACGAAAGTCATTCATTATCAGTGTGAAGTTTAGTTTTTTAAGTTATCTCAAGCATTTATTAAATGACTACCTACTATCTGGAACAGAATGTGTTAGGCATTAGGGTACAAAATGAAATAACAGTTCCTACCCTCAAGAAGTTTATGTTTGGCTTTCATTCTGTGTAGTTTTTGCCCTGTTTGTTGAAGAATAAAGATATAAAGACAAATGGACAAATTTCGTAATTTTGAACCTGTCTTAGTTAAAACAAACAATGAAATATTGTGATCATGAAAGTAAATCTCCTCCTTTTAAGGCAACTACATGACTGTCCAGTTGCCAAGGTAGATGTTTTAAGAAAATATGATCCAGATTTAGGCACTCTGCAGTTCCTGTCTCCAAATATATAAATGTTCATTATAGGTTAAATGGATATTCAAACAGACACTGGCAGATAAAATGAAAAATAAGAGCAAAAAGCTATATGGTTTTTTTTCTTGAAGACATCTCATTTTATTATTAATTGTGTTATAAGTGGAAAAAAAGTGAATTCATCCATCAAGAAAACCAATTTTAAAACCGAGTTTAAAAAGGTCTTTGATTGCTGGGTCTCCTGAAACCCCTTTGGAGGGAACTTTCCAGGGATGTACACAATGATAACGAAGTTGACACATGCATTGGCAGAGCTTGGGAATCTCCAAAGACAAGTGCAAAAGAGAGGTATTAGACTGATGACTAAACTGAAGGTCTACAGAGGTATTGTGCTGACCTTGTTGCTGTATGCCTGTGAAACCTGGCCAGTACATCAGCACCATGCCAGAAAACGGAATCACTTCTATATGCTAATTCTTTTGTATGTGCTTGGCAACATGGTGCAGTTGAAAACAATACTGGTTCTGAATTCAGAGAACCAAGTTCAAATCCTCCTCTGATGCGAACTAGTTGTGTAAAGTAGGTACATTCCCTAGGCCTCAATTTTCTCATCTGTAATAACCTTTGATACAATGATCTAACTTTATTCTTCACCTTGATAGAGTATATTTAGTGTGGGTGTAGGTTTACACTATAGGTGAATCAATTAATTTAATTAATTCACACTTTAGCTCCCCAATTAACACATCATTCGGTCAATTCTGCATGATGAAGAATCATTAAGACAGAAGAACTGGTGGAGTTCAATAACTTGTTGAAGAGTGCATAATTCAGGTAATGTCTAAGTTAGGAAATCCTTAGAATTTTTTTTTTGTTATGAATGAGAAACTTTACCTTCCTTTTCCTGAAATTTGAGTCTATATATTGTGTTGAGTGCTTGAGATTCTATTTATTTTAAAACAATATCCTTAGAAAGTTAATATATTATTATTTCTTTGGTGTAAGCTCTTTGGCTCATAGGAATATAAATCTAAAGAGGAAAGAGGTTTCAAAGCCCATCTCCTCCAGCCTCCTGGTTCTATAGACGAGGAAACTGAGACCTAGAGAGGTTAAACGACTTGTCTATTGCCATACAGGTTGTGAGTCCTAGTTCTGGGATTTGAACACAAATCCTTTCATTTTTAGAGTGTAGTCTTTTCATTGTACATGGGAGTTCTGGATGCCTGGGGTGGGGTGGGGAGAGGCACTGGAAGGAGGAAGATGGATGGAGGAAGGAGAGCAGATTGTTTAGAAGACCAAAGCACAAAGACCTAGTTGTCCACCGCTGCTTCTGTACCTGCTTCTCTCTCAAGGATGTCTCCCTACTTGACTTACCATGTTCTCTCTGCTTCGTTCCTTCCCTCTAACAACCTCCAGGATACTTCCTCAGTCACAAAAGCATCTCCCTCCTGGTCTGTTGGTGACCTCCGCACCTTCAAGTTACCTTATTCATATTTTAGATATTTTAACATATGCCAGTAATAATATCTCTTTTTTGTCCTTCTACCTGAGTAAGAGAAGTGTGTTCTTCCTCCCTGAGAAGCTTAGTCCATTACCTGTGCACCTGAAACGTCCTCTGAGACCTTGCATCGTCAATCTTCTGCTCTCTCAGCTTTAGTGTAACTTTCTCTACTGGTTCTTTCCAAAGAAAATTCTTCCTTAACTCCACTCCTCAAACTACCATCCTTTCCCTTCCCCAACTCTTTCCTTTCTGTCACTCCATGTTTCCTATGCAAGTTTTCCCCCATAAGGTTCTTTTAAACATCCAGTAGCACATGCAATCGAACATATTTAATCAATGTGCATGGTTTTATCCATGTACTTTCTTTCCTTGAGCTTCTCTGAAATAGGCAATGATAGGTATTCTGAAAAGGATACCATGCTGAAGACAAAGTGTTCTTTAAAGGTTGCCCAAAGTCCACCTGCCTTTTAGTTCTAGCTGAATTTGAATAGAATTTGTGTCAGACTGCTCAACCCTGAACAAGCACAAAGAAATGGGAAGAGTGATCTTGTGTGTATAGTTTTTCTGCTAGCAACATGTAAACAGATTTTTTCTTGAAAAAGAATAAGGGATCCTCAAGTGATTTAGCCTTAGCTTGGTCATGCTATTCCATGCTCCAATAAGATGTAGAGGGAGTTCCATAAGATGCTATTGTGAAACTTATTCTCACGCAGCTGCATTAAAGCAAGATTTCTAAAATGTTGTGGAAGGTAATTAGATCACTGTTAAAATTCTGTACAAAGCAGAAAAATCAAATTGGAGGAAAATGTGTTTGTTTTCGCTCTTCCTTGACATTGAGGGAACAATGGACACCATTGTGACTGGCAGGAAGAAGGCTGTAATTTGAATGGCATGGTATAATTACCTAAATAAGGTCTATTTTAAATTAAAATTCTTGTTGTGCATGTTCTGTACAGCTTATTATATTAGGTCTCACTTCAAGAAGCACTGAATCCCTTTTTGGGAATTTGGCATGGGATTATTTCTACTGAAATCCTAGTTTCAGGGGTTCAATAACTCAATAATCCAAGATAATGTTGGACTTTTCTGAAATGATAAGTTCCTGAGAAGGCAAACTGTGGTTGTCTGAACAGGATCTCAAGTCCATCCTGCACATGGATTCTATATGAATTTAAAAAATTTTTTAAATTAAAAAAAACTGATTACTAATTGTATCGCTCCTGCTATGGTCCTAAGCCTGATGCAGTGTAATGTTTTTATTCCTTACTTATCCAAATTTATTTTTGGCTGAGGAAATTGTTGTGATGAAAGAAACTCATTTTGGAAGAAATGAGTGCAGCCTCTAAGTTTAGTTATTCTGAAGACATTAGAGGGCTCTTGCCTGTTACTGATAAACTATAAAAGTTTCCCTGTTGCGCATTGGCTAACAAATGAAATTTAAACTCCTTAGTCAATCCATTGCAGCCAATCAACAGATATTTAGTCTGTTGTAAAGGCAGCTAGGTGGCACAGTGGATAGAGCACCAGTCCTGGAGTTCGGAATTTTCATCTTCCTGAGTTCAAATTGGCTTCAGACACTGTGACCCTGGACATTTCACTTAACCCTATTTACTTCAGTTCCTCATCTGTAAACGAATGGGGGAAGGAAATGGCAAACACTTCAGTATGTTTGTCAGAAAACCCCGAGATGGGGTCATGAAAAGTTGGGCATGACTAAAATAACTGAACAATAAGGAAGTACTATGCTCTGTGCTAGGGAGATAGAAATGCAACACCCATAGGTGCGGGTGAGGCAGGAGTGGGCTAATTAATAAATGTTTAACAACAGAATTTCTAAAAAAAAATTTACACAGTAAGTTTTCACTTACTTTCTTAAGTTTAGACACTCGACAAAACAAAACAGAAAATCAAGCCTTGATTTGTATGTTTGCTGACTTAGGGTTAGGGTTAGTGATCTGGGCTGTCTCCAGAACACTCCTCAGAGGCATCCTTGGACCACAAATAGGCATTGTGGTTTTCCATTAAGGATGTGGCTTTGATTAGCTGTTTCTGGGTGCTCCGTCCATACAAGTCACCAGATGATGTTGGAAGACTGAATTACACCAGCTCACTGCAAACTGAGCAGATACATTCAGTGCTTCCCAACTTCTAAATGTACCTTGGTGCTTGGGGTTTGTATTTATACCTATGGACAGATTAATTTCTTAAGATGACAACATTACAACTGCCCTAGTTCTCACAGCCTTGGTGCTACCCTTATGTTGGTGCTTATCCTTTGTTTTCAAAGAAGACCAATGACATCAGAAATGAGTGATATCTTGACTTGCCCATGAGTTAAATTTAAGTGAGGCAGAGTTGCACAAATCATAAGCCTCACTCTCTCTTCCAGAATCACTGAAGTCCAGTGGAAAGACAAAATTCAGTACCACTGGCAATAGCCCTGAATGTAGTAGGTGACCTTGGTATCTTTGATGTCTGACCAAGTTCTAAGCACTCCACAATCTACTTTAGCTGCTTTAAATTGTTCTCACCTGCTTATTCAACTAGATAAAGTCTTCCCATGCTTGATCCTAACTTTAACGTTAACCAATTTTAAAGCCTCTTGGCTACCCTCAAACTGTTTAGACCTCACTACTAGCATTTTCCATTCACTCTAATTCTTCTAATAAATTTCCTAAATATTTTAGATCTTTTGTTTTTTCTAATTTTGTTATGATTTTATCAAGTTCTATAAAGTATACTTTTGATTATTTGACATGTATGGTACTAAAAGCACAAATTAACTTTGGCATCAATGTCATTTTATATTGAATATTCCTCTAGCTCATTAAGTTTTGATTTATTTTAGGAACATTTTGTAATTGAATCTGTACAATTGTTTTGTGTGGTTAGATAGATTGAGCTCCAGATTCTTTATGTATTTATTTGGAGGACAATTTTCTTTTCTATGGTTGACTCTTGGATTTTGTTATTATTATATAAAAATGTACTTGACTTTTTTAGAATTTATTTTATAGCCTGCAACTTTGCTGAAATTGTCTTGAATAGTATCTTTGCTGATTCCCTAGGATTTTCTAAGTAAACTATCATATCATCAGCAGATAAGAATAGTTTTATCTTCTCCTTACCTATCTTTGTCTTGAATTTTTTCTCTTATTACTATTTCTAGCATTACCAGAAATACATAAAATAAGAGTAGGGAGAATTGGAATCGTTGCTTTATTCTTATATTTAATGGGAAAGTTTTTATTATATGATGATTGCATGTGATTCTTATTTTTGGTTTTATATAGATGTTTTCTATAATATTAAAAATTCCCCTATGACTACACATTGTAGAATTTTCAGCATAAATAAATGCTACATTTTGTCAAAAAGTTTTTTCTGCATTTATTTGGTATAATCTTGTGGTTTTTGATATTTGTGCTTTTAATATGGTCGTGTTGATTGTACTTTGTAACTGGTTCTAATTATTCTTTTTATTTTTTTGATTTTATTGTGATTTCACCTGGTTCATTGCTATTTTGTTGATTACTTTTCTGCCCTCTTTAAGCAGAATGGCTGCAAGTTTATCATTTTTATTAGTCTTTTCAAAGAACTAGCCTTTAATTTTGTATATTATTTGAATAAGTTTTTTAAAATTTCTAGCTTGTCTATTTCCCCTCTAATGTTTAAATGTCTCTTCTTGTGCTTATTTTAGGTTTGTTTTAAATTGCATATTCAATTCATTGAACCTTTCTTTTCTATGTTGTCAGTTTTCAGGGACTTGATTTTCCCACTGAAAATCAATTTAGCTGCATTTCCAGAGTTTTGTTAGGTTGTTTCATCACCACAATTTTATTTCACATAATCTTTAATTGTTCCTACAATGTTTGTTGATTCACTCATTATTAATGGTTTCATTATTTAATCTCCATTTGGGTCTATGTTGTTTGTTTGTGGGCCTTGAACTAATGATTATTTTATTGCATCGTGGTCTATAAAGAGTATATTTACTGTGTCTGCTTTAAATTTTTTTGTATGCATTATCTCTATATCCTAATACATGCTTACTTTACAAAATTTCTGTGTGGTGCTGAATATATCCTCTAGCAGTCATATTTAGAAGATGACATAAATCTTTAGTTTTAGTTGATCCAGTGATTTGTTCAATTCTATATTTTCTTTTTTGCTTATCTTTCTGTTAGACTTAGCCACAACTGAGAAAAAGATCTCAGTGTTTCCTTTCTGAATTTAGTTGCTAAAGCATTTGAAATACAAAAATTCAATATTAATTTTGGTTTATAGTTGCAGCACAATGTTGTTTCCTTGTTTATACCTTTTAATGCTTTGAATACTTGTTTTTGCTTTGTGTGATGGCATGATTAGAATTCCTGCTTTTTTGGATTTCCTTGATGAATGGTAATTTTTTTCTAGCATCTCACTTTTATTCTACGTATGTCTTTGCTTTTGAAATGTGTTTTTTTTTCCAGTAGCATATTTTGGGAATTTGTTTTCTTATTTATACTGTTACTTTTTTAATGTAATGGATTGTTTAATCTTTTCACATTTAAAGTCATGAGAGTTAGATTTATATCTTCCTCTATATATTTCTAATATTTATTTTCCTAATTAGAATTTTCCCCCTCTTTATCTTTATACAAAATAATATGTTTCTTCAGTTATCTTAGTATAAGCTTTTAAAAGACCACTTTTATTCTTGCCGACTCTTTCTCCCTCTCCTTAAGCCTTTCCTGTATAATTTGTCACCCCTTTCAATAGTTTTGGAGTTTTTCTTGTTTGTTCTTTATCTTTTGATTTTATGTAGTTATTTAATTCTTCCGCTCTTTTCCCCTGTCAGTCAAGTAGTCAAGTAGACTTCTTCCTCTATTATTTCCAACATCTTATTAGTTTAAAAAATTTCATTTTCTACATATATTTAAAAAAGGATTTATTTCCCTAATTTTATTCATTATTTATCTTTCTTTTCTATCTATACTTTTATTCTTTGAGCAATGACATTTCTACTTTTTAGCCCTTCTTTAGTCTCTGTATTCCTTAAGGAGCAAAAACTTCTAAGGTACTTATTGTGGTTACGGTTAGGGTTCTTCTAAAGAGTTTCCATTTTTTTTTCTTTTGTCTTGAAGATATTGCTCCAATGACCCCATTTTTTTCTGCTGTGTTTCACTCTTGGCAATATCCCTTCTTGTAGGTGATAAAATGGATAATGCTCCCTGATAGCAATTTTCCTATGTTCCTGATTGTGTGTTTATTTCATTATTAATCTTTGCCCTCCCACTGGGCATTTCCCTCCATTTCCTTCAAAATTTCCTCCCCATCCATGGCTCTCACTCTTTGGGGTATTAGTTGCCCCCAGAGCTGCCACTCTGGGAAATGTTCCATTGTCCTTCTTCTGTGGCAGGATGAGTGATCTTTTCAAGCATCAAATCTCTGCAGATAATACCCATGGTAAGGTATGCTGCTCCTTTTATGGAAAATCTCCTTTTCCATAAGAACATTTCTGAATGTTTCTTCCTTCCATTACTGAAACAAGATTTCTCCCTCCCTCCCTCCCTTCCTTCCTTCCTTCCTTCGTTCCTTCGTTCCTTCCTTCCTTCCTTCGTTTTTCCTTCTCTCTCTTTCTTTCATCCTTTTTCTCTCCTACCCTTTTCCTCCTCTCCCATTCTGCTTTGGCTTTCTTCTTCCTAAGAGATTACAGGAGTTATTTCTCTTACATTGTAAGCCTTTAACTTGATTAGGGTACATGTTATAGTACCCCTTTATCTCTTTCACAACCCCCTGTTATGTACCATCCCCACCCCATTCCATATTTTAACTCCACAAAACTTCAACATTGATTCATCTGTAGGCAAAGGATTGTGAGGTTTAGTCCACAATGTTTCAGGACTGTTTCTCTACTCTCACTCATATCTAGCTCTGCTTTCATCTTTGTCTCCTTCGGTGCATTTAGAAAGAAATCTCTTAGTAATTTCTCTTGTTATTTGATTATTGTTTTTGTTTGTGGTTGCTTTATTTGTTTATCCTTTTTGTATTTTTATTGTCTGATGTGTTTCAGACACCAAAAAATTTATTTTGGTCTTGGGAGAGATCTTTTAAGTACTAGGCAGTTGGTAACCTATGATAAACTTCATGAAATGTCATTTGTAGAATTTTTATTATTTTAATCTTCAGGTCTATCAACTGTGGTTGTTTGAACACTAATATAGCATTACAGATTTTGGGACTGTATAAGAACAGTACTGAATTAACTGCTTGAGATTTCGCATGGCATTTAGAAAATCGTTAGGAACGATGCCACATGGATTTTGTGAAGCTCTCTTGAGATTCTCCAGATCAACAGAGAACTTTCTAGAATGGGAGACATAAACAAATGTACTACATGTACCACAAATGATTTACCGAGAAATAAATATTTAAGTTGGAGGAAGAGTGTAATGGATGACCCTCCTTAGTCTCTTACAATACTTAAAAAAAAAAAAAAACAACAACAAGAGGACGAGTTCAGGCTCTAGTCCATCTTGCTAGGAGCTATGGATTTTAAGGAAATTTTTTAAATGTACAGAATTGAGGGAAAGGTAAAATTCAGTGGTCTCACCAGTAGTTTCACACTCAAATATCTCACAGTTAAATGTTTTAAATTTCAACCTCCCAGTAGACTATAAGAGTTATATGTGACTTTTTAAAGTATTCTTTTCATTAGTAGAGAAACCATACCCTGGAATCTAATTAAATTGTTTGGGGCTGCTCTTAGAATCAATCTGGGCTCTACTGATTACATCCTCAGTGTGACATTGAAAACCTTCCACATTATGACTTCTACCTAACATCTCAATCATTCATTTTATTCTTCTTTATTTCCTTTTCATTCTACTCAAAATGATATATTAAACAGGTCAAGGAATTAGAGTTAGAGGATAGTTCCTTATGCACAAGCTTCCAGCTCTCATCTCTGCAATTTTTGCATAGAATTGTCTTCCTTACTGCCACTTTCCTTCCTTCAAAGTAGTGTTCAGGTGCTACATCCTACAGGAAGCATAGTAAGTGAGTAATGAGAGCCTGTTAATTGGTGATCGCCATTGTTGCTAGTTCTTTCCGTCTCTTAAAATATTTTATTTTATGCATTTTGATGTATTTTTTTAACTTAATGGTGTATGCGTTTAACTGCCCCTCCTCATCCCAGTAGAATATAACCTCTTTGAAGGCAAGGTTGGGAGGCAGGAATAGCTTTATTTAGCTCTGCCTGCTGGTCTCTTCTGACAACTCCTATTTTTCTTCCTTATCAGAACTACTTCCTGTTGAGTCTTCAGAATGGTTGGTTTAACATTTTCCTGATAGCTCTGAAATGGATGAAAATAACTATTTGCATATGAAAGGCACTTTCTTTACAATAAACCTATGGAACAGGTAGTGAAAATACTATTTCCCACACTTTGTAGATATAACTGATGTGGGGTATCAAAGACTTTATTTTCCAGGATAGAGGAAAAAAAATATGCTCAGGGAAAAATTAAGGATACTCTGGAAAAGAAAGGCAAGAAAAAGAAGATTTCTGGGAGACTGATGCTGTTCATGTCAGTTCCATTCATGTCATCTTCTATTTTATAATGAATATACTTACTTTAAAAATAACCATGGATGAAAATAAAATACTTGATCTCTAACAAATGAATTGATTTAAGTACTCTAAAATTGAACCAAGTCAAGATGTTCTTATATTTATTTGGGTAAAGGTACCAACCATGATATTATTATTTCTAAATCTCCAAGACTGAATCAGCTCACATATCCTCACCCAAAACATGGGTTGCTGGTATCAAGAAACTCAGGTTCAGAAATATTAAGTGATTTGCTTATGCTAATAGCTGGGACAACTGGTATATCAGTAACAGCATTGAATTTAGAGTAAAAAGTGCTGGGTTCAAATCCAGCCTCTACTGACATTTAATTTCTCTGAATTTCAGAGCCCTCACCCCTAAAACTAGGAGCTTGGAGTAGTTGAACTAAAGGTTCACTTTGAACCCTACATCCATGACCCTGTGAAGTACTAGGATTTGAGCCTAGGTGTCTTAATTCCAAGTCAAATACTTTTTTACAAATATAGCATAATGCCTCATGCCTCACACTGACTCTTAGAGAACATCGTGTGACATTTACAAAGGTTGGAGGGACATAATTTCTGGATAAATTAATCATTTTATTAATAATGCCAGAATGTTTATCCATAAAATGATGGTCATTTGGCCATCTCTCTCTCTTAGACCAATGACAATCATGGCAGCAGATTCACAGTTTATATGCCCTTTTGGAAGAGGAGTGCTCTTGAGGGTGGTAATCAAATCTGATTGATTAACAATTAATGAGAGAATGAATATTACAGTGAGGGGGTAGACCTGAACTTTGATTATGTCATTTACTTGTAAGTTAGCCTTAGCTTTGGGAAATCTGTTCTAAGAATTTGTCCTTGCTCAAACCTGAATTGAATATGACTGGCCCATTTGAGCAGGGGCTGGGTAGAGAAGAAGGTTAGCACAGCCTTCAGAGACTGAGGTCTTGAAAAGAGGATGAAAGAAAAAGGGGGATATCTGAATCTCCCCAAATCATTGGTTATGAACAATAATATCTCTCAGCCCTGTCTCTTTAGGAAGAAAACCAAACAAAAAATCCCTGCTGCCTTATGGCTAGAGAAGGAAACTTTCAGGAGAACTCTGTTATTTTAGATTTTTTGTGTTCACTGATTTAAAGTGGGTCATTCTAGAGATACAGCTGTGGGATGTGAAAAGATCACTGTATCTGGTGTCCCAGGACCTATGTTTAAATTTTAACCCAGTCACTATTTAACTGTGGAGTCCCGGACAAATTACCTTATCTCTCTGGGCTGAAGTTCACTCATTTCTTAAGTAGGAATAATGGTATCTTCACTTTCTAATTCACAAGATCATTGTAGGGAAAGTATTTTGTAAAGCACTATGTAAGTCTGAGTTCTAATAAAGTCATTCCTTACCCTATAGTTCGATTTCCTCATTTGTGAAATAGGATGTCACAGTGAAAGGTAAGTCTGACTTACTCCAAAGAGCTGCTGTAAAGATGGATAATGTATATGTGCAAAGATTGGCGAAATGATTTCATATTAACCCAAGTGATTGAATAACTTGACATCTTCTTCAAACCCTGGAGGGAATTTGCATTATCATTTTGTCCATTAGCTCAATCCTGCTCCTTGCTGAGGTCTCATTGCTGTTTCAAACATCATCCAAATGGTATCTTTCTATATTCATGTGACTATCTGCATGCACAATCCCTACTTTGACATTTCAGTTCTGCATTTGTATTTCATATGTCCCCAGGGGGATTAATTAGGATGATACCAAAATGAAATGAAAATGAGATATTTCAGTAAAAGAGGAATGCTGGATGCTTGATTCATATGGTCCCCAGGGGGCTTTTGAGGTACAGAGCTGGGGAATTGGCTATAACTACTTGAACCTGTATATATTTTTGGCATGCTAGAAATGGAATTTTGGATTGTAATATTGACTTCTGCCAAGCTTGGTCATAAGTATTTTAATTGTTAAGTCTTATTCTCCTTTCTTTTACTTTAAATCATTTTAGATTTTGGAGACTCAAAATACCATTGAGCTATTCCTGTTTTTATATGTAGAAAATCTCAGGGACAGAGAAGAGGAAAGACTTGCCTAAGGTCATATAGAAATGGGCTAATGGCAGTGCTGAGACTGAAGTTCACATCTCCCAGTTTTGTATTTTTTCCACGCTGTTCACCATACCAAAGATTGGAATAGCTATACAAGGATAAGAAAAGTTAAGCTAGGCATGGGAGAGTATATATTAACATATTAGATACATTATAATACATAGTATCATAATATATTGTATATACATAATCTCCCTATCTGGTGTGTATATATACGCACTTTCAAACTCTAAAACTAAAATTAAAAGATAGGAGAATAAGATTTAAAAGTTAAAATATTTGCACATTCATACGTATGTATATGTATACATATGTGTGTATATACTCTAAGATGTTATGTGTGCATTATTATATACAATTTGAATATATTTGTTTGGCATTCAGAATCCTTTTCAATCTTACACTACCTTTTGAGCATTGTCTCATAACCCACCCTTCCATGAATCTCATGGTCCAGCCAAGTTGGATTACTGAATATATCCTTTGTTCTCATGCCTCAGCTTCTTCACTCATATGCTTTCCTATATCTGAAATATCTCCTTTCCTTCTCTTTGCCTATGCAATTTTTTTCCATCCTTTAAAGTCATCTTTTCCAGGGAATACTTGCTGATTCTACTGTAATGGATAGTGACTCGCCCTTCAGTCTTCACATGGAACTCTATTATTCACCTCTCTAAGGTCTTTATTTTGTAATATTATGGAGTATGAATATCTGTGTTTGTGTTTTATTTTTTTTTTTTACTAGATTGTAAACTCCATTAGGTCTATCTACACTTTTTATCTCTCCCAGCATTGAGCTCAAGTATGGGCACTTAATGAATACTTCAAAATTCATAATGAATGAAGGACTGAATGAATGTGGCATATGTGAAAAGGACAGTACAAGATAAGAAGGCAGGGGGCTTTGAATATCAGAATAAGTTGTTGATACTTTATTAATAGGCTTTATTAATGATATTTTATAAATTGGAAAGCACAGAGGATTTTTGAATACAAGAATAAAGTGGTCGTGGAGATGTATTATTAACATTATCTGGTCAAAACTATGATGGATGAATTCTGTAAAAGCTCCAATGGGACTTAGTGAAAAGAGTTCTACTTCAGGTATCAAGAGTCCTGACTCAGTACTTAGTTCTGTCACGAACCAGTTATGGGAATGTGGGAAGCTCATTTAACCACTTTGGGACTTAGTTTCCTCATTTGTATGAAGATATTGTACCAGATCAACTTAAAGTTTCCGTCCAAAATACAATCTGTATATCTAATGCTAGAACTGGAAGCACAGGCTATGAGACTATTATAATGACTTAAGTGAGGGGGATGAAGATATAAACTGGGGTAGTTAAAATGGAAATGGAAAGGAGGCAATGGATATAATGGCTGCTGTGGAGGCAGAATCATATGGACCTGGTTAATGATTGGATATTTGTATTTGAAGAGGGGGAAGTGAGGGATTAGGAAGAATCAAAGATGATTTTGTGAGTCTGGTTGACTGAGAAGGATGGTTATGCCATCAGCAGAAAAAGAAGTTAGAGAGAGGTGCAGGTTTAGAGAGAAGGGAATTGAGTCAGTCTTTTTATTTTATTTTATGTTGAAATTCACAGACATCAGAAAAAGAGCACATTTCCATACAGAAAGTAGAACAGAAAAGAATTATATATGCAAATGTGAGTCTCTTTTACATACAGTTTGATTTTTAAGAAAAGTGTGTGATAAATTTAACATATTATTTTTAAAACCATCCTGCTTGTTGATCTTTCTTTATGAATTTAGTTCATATCTTTTTCTCACTTAAACAATTCTTGAATGATCCTCTTTTCTTTCTTTCTTCTTCCCATTTCTAACATTAGCTACTCCTACCCCTTCCAAATAAAAAAAAGCATATAGAAGCAAAAGAAATCCATAAATTTGCCATGTTTAAAAACGTATCTCTCATTTTGCCCTGAGTCTTTCACGCTTTTCTCCATGGATAACATGCTTCCCTGTCAGTCTGGAATTGTGGTTGGTCATCGTTGATCATAGCCCTTGTCTTTTTTTTTTTTTTAAAGAAAAATCCACTTTTTAATTTCCTTAAAAATTCATTTATTTATTTTGTTTTCAACATTTCCACAAAATTTTGAGTTTCAAATCTTCTCCCCATCTCTCCCCATCCCCCATGCAAAAATACCTTGCATTCTGATTGCCCCTTCCACCAATGTACCCTCCCTTCTAACACTCCTCCCTTCCGTCATTCCCATCTCTCTCTTGTCCTATAGGGCAAGATACATTTCTATACCTCATTACCTGTATTTCTTATTTCCCAGTGGGTATGCAAGAATAATACTCAATATTTGCTTCTAAAACTTTGAGTTCCAATTTCTCTTCCTCTCTCCCTCCCCATCTCTCCCCACTGAGAAGGCAAGCAATTCAATACAGGCTATATATGTGTAGTTTTGTAAATAACTTCTATAATAGTCATGTTGTGTAAGACTATATTTCCCTCCATCCTGTCCTGCTCCTATTTCTTCTATTCTCTCTTTTAACCTTGTCCCTCCCCAAGAGTGTTTACTTCTAATTGCTCCCTCCATCATCCCCTGCTGCTTATCCCCTTCTCCCCTTCTTTCCTGTAGTGTAAGATAGGTTTTCATACCAAATTGAGTGTGCCTATTATTCCTTCCTTGAGTCAAGTGTGATGAGAGTAAGCTTCACTTTGTCCCTCTCACCTCCCCTCTTTTCCCCTCCATTGGAAAAGCTTTTTCTTGCCTCTTTTATGATAATCTGCCCCATTCCATTTCTCCCTTTCTCCTCCCAATATATTCCTCTCTCACCCCTTAATTTTATTTTTTTTAGATATCATGCCTTCCTGTTAAACTCACCCTATGCTTTCTGTCTGTCTGTCTGTCTCTCTCTGTATAATCCCTCCAACTACTCAGATACTGAGAAAAGTTTCAAGAGTTACAAATATTATCTTCCCATGTAGGAATGTAAACAGTTAAACTTTAGTAAGTCCCTTGTGATTTCTCTTTCCTGTTTACCTTTCCATTCTTCTCTTGATTCTTGTATTTGAAAGTCAAATTTTCTTTTTAGCTCTGGTCTTTCATCAAGAATTCTTGAAAGTTCTCCATTTCATTGAATAGCCATTTTTTTCCTCTGAAGTATTATACTCAATTTTGCTGGGTAGCTGATTCTTGGTTTTAATTCTAGTTCCTTTGACTTCTGGAATATCATATTCCAAGTCCTTTGGTCCCTTAATGTAGAAGCTGCTAGATCTTGAATTATCCTGATTGTATTTCCACAATATTTGAAATGTTTCTTTCTAGCTGCTTGCAATATTTTCTCTTTGACCTGGGAACTCTGGAATTTGGCCACAATGTTCCTAGGAGTTTCTCTTTTTGGATCTCTTTCAGGAGGTGATCAGTGAATTCTTTCAATATTTATTTTTCCCTCTGCTTCTAAAACATGAGGGCAGTTTTCCTTGAGAATTTCATGAAAGATGATGCCTAGGCTTTTTTTTTTTTGATCATGACTTTCAGGTAGTCCCATAATTGTTAAATTGTCTCTACTGGACCTATTTTCCAGGTCACTTTTTTTTTCCAATGAAGTATGTCCTATTATCTTCCATTTTTTCATTCTTTTGGTTTTTTTTTTGGTAATTTCTTGGTTTCTCATAAAGTCATTAGCTTACATCTGTTTCATTCTAATTTTTAAAGAACTATTTTCTTCAGTGAGCTTTTGAACCTCTTTTTTCATTTGGCTAATTCTGCTTTTTAAAGCCTTCTTCTTCTTATTGACTTTTTGGACCTCTTTTGCCAATTGAGTTAGCCTGTTTTTAAAAGTGTTATTTTCTTCAGCATTTTTCTGGGTCTCCTTTAATAAGCTGCTGGCTCACTTTTCATGATTTTCTTGCATTGCTCTCATTTCTCTTCCCAATTTTTTCTCCACCTCTCTTACTTGATTTTCAAAATCCTTTTTGAGCTCTTTCTTGGCCTGAGACCATTGCATATTTATTTTGGAGGTTTTGGACGCAGAAACCTTGACTTTTATGTCTTCCCCTGATGGGAAACGTTGTTCTTCCTCATCTTAAAGGATGGAAGAGAATACCTGTTTACCAAGAATGTAACCTTCTATAGTCTTATTTTTTCCCTTTCTTGGGCATTTTCCCAACCAGTTACTTGACTTTTGGGTCCTTTGTCAAGAGCAGGGTATATTCTGGGGACCTGTAAGATCTCAGTTCCTTCAAGGTGGCACAATCAAGGGAGAGGACTTTATTCACTGGATGGGCTCACAGTTGAGGATTTAATCAACTACTCAATTCCCCCATGTTTTAAGCTGAGAGCTTCAACAATGGAAGATGGTTGCTGCCTGCTCCTGCTGCCAGGGTCAAGGGTTAGAGGAGGACTCTTCTCCTTTGTGACAGAGGTGAAAAAGCCCTGTCACTGACCTTTGAAGTGTCTTTGTCACCTGTGGGTTGAGGGATCTGCTGCTGCTGAGGATTCTGCCCCCCAGGCCTACTCTGGTTGTGCTCCTCCCAGAAGCATGCAGACCAGGCCAGGCCGTGCTCTGCTCCTCTCCAATGAGACAAACATTTCCTGTTGGCCTTCCAGATCACCCTGGACTGGAAATCTCCTCCACTCTTTCGTTCTGTGGCTTCTGCTGCTCTAGAATTTGTTGAGTCTTTATTTACAAGTATTTTTTGGGATATAGGGGAAGAGGTAGAGTATGTGCATCTGTCTACTCTGCTGTCTTGGCTCCACCCCCCTAAGTCCTTCTTTAGAATTTTATAGTTACTGTGTAAATTATTTTCTTGGTTCTTCTCATTTCACTCTGCATAAATTCATACAAATCTTCCCATATTTCCTTTATGCTATTGCTTTTCTCATTTTTAATGTGTAATAATATTCCATTGCACTTGGTTCAGTCATTTCCCAATTGTTGGGCACTCTCTTAGTTTCCAGTTCTTTGCCACTACATAAAGAACTGTTATAAATGTGTTTGTTCATATGGCTCCTACATGTGATTGCTTACATTAGCCCTGAAGTTTTAACATCTACTTTTATGTATTCCCTTGACTCTATGATGATGCTATATTAAGTAACAGCCAATACTTTTATTTATTTCATTTCTATAGAGTATAGGACTAGTATTTCTTTTTTTTTTTTGATGGAGCAAAAAATACGGTACGGTGTAAATGAATTTTTGGACATGGTTCCAAATGGCTTTCTAGAAACTCTTCTCAAAATCCTTTTTTAGTGTTTTATAAATGGGGGCTGTTATATTATTAGTGTATGAGCATTCTAATAACATGTAACACTTTCTATGGAGCAGGCACTGTGTAAAACTTCACAATTATCGCATTGATCCTGTCAACAACTCTAGAAGATGAGTGCTGTTATTATCCCATTTAAATACAAGGAAATTGAGGCAAATAGGGATTTAGTGACTTGTCCAGGGTCACACAGCTAGTGAGTTTCTGAGTCTAGATTTGCTAGGTTTTCTTGACCCCAGACTTGGTGCTCTAGCCACTGTTCCACCTAACTGCCCAGTAGCCCCACATGAGAATTGTTGCAGGTGTATTTCTGTAGTTGAGTAAGATTTAATCTCTTATAGAACGTTTGTAAACCTTGTGGCATTTTATGTTGGGAAAATATAACTTAAGTCATGGAAGGCTTTTGATCACAATACATTTTATTTCACTCAATTTGTGGAGTGCGAAGATGAGGGCTTTTGAAATTTTATTACAGAAATGACTGATGTTACCCATCTTCTGTAGCCACAGTTCATCAAAAATGTAAAAAATCCATGAAGTTAGCTAAATTTAATTTGTTTCTTGACTGAACTTACACTGATGGCATAGAAATTTCAAAAGAACAGAGTTACACATCAAAGACAAACATATCACAACAATCATAAAAAGTAGCATTGAAATTATCTCCACCTGACTGATAGTTTGGCTCGATGAGGTCAGCAATGGTAACCTGGGAAAAATACAAGGAGATTGAAACTGGGAAAATTAATATTATCTTTGGGACACAGGAAGACTCAAAATCATCTGCTAAGAGATCACATTTGCTGCCAGTTTTGTGTACATGTAATTGCTTACATTAGCCCTGAAGTTTTAACATCTACTTTTATATATTCCCTTGACTCTATGATGATGTTATATTAAGTAACAGCCAACACTTTTATCTTTGGTTGTAGGAGGAACAAATGGGTACTCAGGTAAGGAACAGTGTCATTTTATGACAAGAATGCGCATGAACAGGGGATGGCAGACAGAAATCTTATAGGTAATTTATTATAGGAAGAGACAAAGAATGGGTCCCAGAGTAAAATGATGGGGAACAGATAGATCACTTGACTTAAACATCTAATTGGGTAAGATGACCTCACTGGTATGAGGCAATGGGCATGAGGCAATAGGTGTTAACTTCTCCTTTTGCATAAAATAGAGATGGTTACTATACAATCAAGCTACACATTTATTGTTACTAGAGATGATGGGACAAGTAAGATAATATAGGTCAAGGAAGGAACAAATCTCAGAATTAAGAGGGTTTTTGAAGTCCAATTGGTGTTTGAATAGCAATCTTTTGTATCAGTCACTCAAGAAGCATTTATTAAGTATTCACCACATAAAAGTAACTATGCTACGCTTTGGGGATGAAAAGGAAAAATAAATGTCTCTGCCCTTACGTTCTCCATTGAAGACAAACACACAAAATAGTTGTCAGATATGTGGTACAGTTGGTGGAAAGTGCTGAACCTGGGATCATGAAGACCTGAGTTCAAATCTTGCCTCAGATACTTACTAGTTTTGTGACCATGGGTAAGTCATTTAACTTGGATGCCTCAGTTTCCTCATCTGTAAAATGAATGTAATAAAAGCACCTACCTCCCAGGGTTGTTGTGAGGATAAAATGAGATATTTCAAAAGTACTTTGCATTTCTTAAATCAATTCCTTAAAACAGAAATATTGTTGTTATTATAGAAGTATACAAAGGGCCCAAATAACCAAAAGATCAGGAAAGGCTTCATGTGGATGATAATGCTTGAGCTAAGGCTTGAAGGCAAATATGAATTCCAAGAGGTGGACAAGTCATTATCCAGCCTTGATTTGAGTAATGATGGAGAATTCACTACCTTTGAAGGCAGTCCATTTCACATTTGGAGAATTCAGATTGTAAAGCAATTTTTCCTTATTTGTAGACTAGAACTGTCTCATTGCAACTTTCCCTAAGGGTCCTAGTTGTTTCCCTAAGGAGACAAATAGAACATTTTCACGTGATAGCTCTTCAATCTCTTAAAGACTGCTAGCATGTCTCTTCCTTCCCCTTACTCCAAGTTTTCTCTTTAATTCATTCTTATATGGCAGTGTGTCCAATTCCCTTCCTTTTCTTTTAGTGCAATCTTGTATTTATATTTTTTTCAATTTATAAAGTCCTTTACTCATGACAACCTTGTTGATAAACTAAGAAGTTCTCAATTATTTAACTTTGCCTCCACTCCAAATGGTGATAAGTATGGAGTTTTATATACAATAAGTGCAAAACAAATATTTATTAACTCCATTACTTTATTTGCTTCAACTAGGAGCTAAAAGGAGTGGGGAAAATGACAATTTTATATTGCAATGTTAGAAATGATATCTTTTTTCCTGTCTCTATGCCCCAAAATAGTTTATAATACAGATTATGCCAGTAACTCCCAACCCTTTAGGCATAATTATCCCCTTTTATCAATTTTTATTTTGATAGTATTTTATTTTTTCTAATTATATGTAAAGACAATTTTCAACATTCAGTTTTGAAAGATTTTGAGTTCCAAATTTTCTCCCATCCTCTTTCCTCCCCCTGCCTTAGATAGTAAGCAATTTGATATAGGCTATACATGTACAATTAGTCATGTTGTAAAAGAAGAAATAGAACAAAAGAAGAAAACCCCACAATCCCCCACCCCAAAGTGAAAAGAGCATTCTTCCATCTCTTTTTAGATTCCATTAATTCTTTCTCTGGATGGCATTTTTCATCATGAAACTTTTGGAACTGTCTTGCATCATTGTGTTGCTGAGAAGAACTAAGTCAATCATAGTTGATCATCTCATAATGTTGCTATTCCTGTGTACAATGTTCTCCTGGTTCTGCTCACTTCATTAAGTATCAGTTCATATAAGTCTTTGTAGGTTTTTCTGAAATCTGCTTGCTCATAGTTCTTTATAGCACAGTCATATTCCATTACATTCATTTTCCATACCTTACTCAGCCATTCCCCAACTGATGGGCATCCTCTCAATTACCAATTCTTTGCCACCACAAAATGGCTGCTATAATTTTTTTGTGCATATAGGTCCTTTCCCCCTTTTCATGATCTCTTTGGGATACAGACCTAGTAGCGTTATTGATTGATCAAAGGGTTTGCAAAACTTGATTGTGCTTTGGGCATAACTCCATATTGTTCTCCAGGATGGTTGAATCACTTCACAACACCAACAGTACAGAAGAGTCTCCATTTTCCCAATCTTCCCCAATATTTATCATTTTCCTTTTCTGTCATGTTAGCGAATATGATAGGTATGAGGTGATATTTCAGACTTGTTTTAGTTTGCATTTCTCTAATCAATAGTGATTTATAACTTTTTTAATATGACTATAGATAGCTTTGATTTCTTCATCTGAAAACTGACTGTTTGTAACCTTTGACCATTTATCAATTGGGGAATGACTTGTATTCCTATAAATTTGACTTAGTACGCCTTCATAAGAGACACTTGCTGTAAAAATTGTTTCCCAGCTTGGTTTTCTTTGTGCAAAGGCTTTTTAGCTTGATATCATCAAAATTATATAATCCCCTCTTAATGTAAAAAAAATCACTTATTCTCCCCTGCTCTCATGGTAGGTATTCTAATAGAATCTATTAAGCAGATATTAAGAAGGTAATTAAAAAGGTATAGACTGATAAAAACCCATTTTTGGAGTTAATTTTACTATTAATTATGTTTTCTGATGAGTTTTTCACATCATTAATCACAACAATATCCATTTACATTCAAATAATAGTGATACTCATATCTGTAAGAAGTTATTTATTAAACTAGGCCCCCTTCCCCTTAGTCATTCTCATCTCCTTTTATGGTTTCTCATACCATAGACTTGAATCGATTTGCTGACATCAAATATCTGTGTTCTGGGTTTTCAAAGAGTTTTTTTTGTTAAATTACTTATTATGTTGTCTTTCTGCATATTTTATGGAAGCTTAACAATTTTGATGTATTGATGGCTTTGCAGATCCCTTGAAATTGCTCTGTATCCTGCAGGGGTCTTATACCCATAGTTTGGGAACTACTGCCTTTCACTTAATAATTAATACTCTCCATTAGAGACTGGTGATGTAGAAGAGAAACAATTTGTACCAAATATGGTGCTGTCTTGGCATCATCAAGGACATCAGGAAGTTGGAGATGAATGTCTCCTACTTGGAGTGGGTCCACACTCTCATCTGTCATCCTATCAGTGTACTTTTTCTTGGCCTCTAAGGAGTTTGCTGTGACTCTGTGGATGGGGGGGGGCTATCTTTAACTGAAAACAATTCGAAAGGGTTTGTGGGGAGATAAAGCTAGGAGAGTGCCCTTTGGTGTCTGCCATGTGTTATCAGTGCTAAACTAGGAGATCTTGGCTGAGATGGCAGAAAGAATACGAAGACTTTCAGGAATGGATGGCTGTGTTACAGAAACCTCAAAATAAACACTCTAAGGTGATCAGTGTGAAGTTTTTATTCTCTTGAACTATTTCATGTTCTTCAGAGAGGGCAAGATCCTGATGATATTTCCTCTGAGTGTTGAGAAATTTTGGCTCTTATAAATTTATCTACCTTTCTTTGTTTAAATGTCTAGATAAGCAGTTATGATGAACTACTGACCACAAACCTTTCTAATCTGAATATATTTATTTTGAACACAATTGAGAGGACAGAATTAGGGAAATGCAATCTGGGAGGAGGAGAGAGATTTAGAAATGTGATATTTTGATAGTTGATATATCTGGATGAGAGAGAGCGAGAGAGAGAGAGAGAGAGAGAGAGAGAGAGAGAGAGAGAGAGAGAGAAATTGTGGATTGCACGACCAGCCAGTAATGAAAGTGGTAGTCCTGTGACTTGGCCTAATATTGGCACAGGTTATTTTTTGCCATTTTTGCCAGCTTTGATTTGAGAAGAAAATTCCTGCCAGAGGGGAAGAGCTAAGGGATTGCTTGGATAGATGGTCACAGTCAAGGGAAGGAGTAGTCTGGTCCTACCATTACGTGAGATGGGTAATGAAGGGTGAACAACAACTGTATCCACTAACACAGCACTACACTAGTAACACACCATTTATAGTCATATTGGACTTCAACCTGGATTGAATTTGATCTCAACTTTCTCATGAAAAACCAAAACAAAAAACTGAATAGCAAGGAGAGGTAACATTTATTTTCCATTTCTTGATAATATCTTAATATGTAGGTGAGTAAACAAAAGCACCAAACTAAAACATTTAATATACATTCTTGTTCTAACAACCTTGTGAAATTTAAAGGCAATTTCATATTGATGATCTGAATGATCTAAGTGAGGACAGTGTAAATCAATCAATTCATCAATAAACATTTATTAAATGTCTATCGTGTTAGGTACTGGGGATAATTACAAATGAAAAATCAAACATTCCCTGATATCTTGTAGCTTACATTCTAATGAGAGAGGCAACATACAGACATATAAGTGTACACCACGCAAATACAGACTATATACCTGCATAATAAATGGAACCTTATTTATGAATTTGCAGTTAGCCCTTCCACATTGAGAATTTCTCCATTGCAACTTCTATATATTGTGGGTTGGCATAAGAAATGAAATGGGAATTTTTTGAGAGTTTTGTGGAAGATGCAGATGACATGCCAAGGCTCGCAGATAACACAGAAAAAGTGTAGATTCAGAAATGTATAGAAGACGTATATAATATTGCATAATATCAACAAATTTTATATTTTAATCCCATAATAATTCAGACTTCTCTTGTATGAAGGGAAGGCCAAAAGTTTTTACATGGATTTTCTATATTGCATGGGCACTGTACCCCTGAGCCCTACGATGTGGAAGGTATATTTGAACTCATCATTCTATTTCATCAGGAAAATGAGAACTCCTTTGGTGGCCAACACAAAGAAATGTGAATCTGCTTGGCTGGAGTAAGAATTCAGGGCTTTTAGATTCCCTTTAGCCAACTTGATACAGGAAAATTACAGATAGACACCCAGGGCATACTTGCTTTAGGAGGTGACAATGATCGATGCCTCCAAATGTGATGGGGTTGGATGTGAGTCAGCTTCAACACAGAACCAAGGACAAACTGGGAAGAGTAGGAGTGAAGGATGCTATCAAGAAATTATGAGGCAAGGAAAGAAAGTGGACTGCTCATGTGACAAGAGTAAGGGATGAAAGGTACGTCACTCCACTGCTACCTTTGTGATATTGGGAGAAATAAAGGAAGGCCTTCAGCACATTTGGTGGATGCCCTGGGGGTAACTTTTGGGAGACTATGGACAAGAGTCACGTGGAATGGCTAGGTACAGATGAGTTGGAATATGGATTGCTGGAAAGAGCTTCCAAATAGATAAGATCATAGATCCATTTGAATCTGATGTATTTTATGACAATTCAAAGATAGATCACCAGTCAGGGTGAGCACCTTTGCTGGGTCTTTATTCTATTGCTAATAAGACTCTAAGGGAGGAATGCTGAATGAGGTGCCCACACAACTGGGCATCTGTGATAGAGGAGCTGGTTTGTTATCCCTGCTTCTGCATCCTCTCTAGCCTTGCTCATTGCTTGGTTACTGTGAGAATGCTGTTTGCCTTAGTTTCTTCATCTGTAAAATGAACTGGAGAGGGAAATGGCAAGAAGACCCCAAATGGTGACACAAAGAGTTTGGCATGATTGAAACAAGAGAATGATCACAACGGTGGTAATGACGACAGTCCCTCTCTATCAAGATTCACTACTGGAAAATCTCTCTGGACAGGGATCAGAGATTTAGAGATAAACAGGAACTCAGAGGCATAACAATGCACTTTATTTAATGCTTTAAGATTTACAAGCCACTTTCCTGAATCATGTGGGTAGGACATATATTCTTATCCTCAGTTTACAAACGAAGAAGCTGAGAACCCAAAGGGGGTTCAATGATTTGCCTAATCATACAATACTTGGGATTTGAACTCAAATCTTTCAATGGTGAGTCTAGTGCTAGTTCCACTCTGGTACACTGTACTGGGAAATCCAGAATTTAAATAAATCTACTTTCTGATTCCCCAAGATTCTTGTGCTGAGGTCAATTAATTAACTTCCCTGAGCCTCAGTTTCCTTATTTTTAAATGTGGATCAAAACACTTGCATTGCCTACTCCCATAGAACCATATGGAATGACATCTGCCCAGTATAACATGAATTCTGAAGTGCAATGTAAATGTATGCTTTTTATTGTGGGTGTAACTATTCTTTTATTTATATTAAATGTGTGTTATTGTTATTAAGGAAACCTTAGTTTTTGTTTCTACTCTTTAAAATCTCCTCATCTTTCTGAAAGTCACTCTTTACTAGTTACCTCTAGCTTTGGGAGAGTTTTATCTGTATTAATTGAAGAGAACTGTCTTCACTACTGCTGTGGGTTATTTGCAATGATGTACATTTGGATACGGGGCTGGGAGTGAGAATTCCGTTCCAAATCAATTACAGAAGTAATGGTATGAACACCTGGAGGAGGGGAAGGAATTAAAATGCCATTGGATTTTTTTCTTTTTTCCCCCCTTTTTTCCATAACTGATCCAACATCTTAGCAATAAAAATGCAATGAGAATGTCAATAATGAGTCACAGAATGTCAGAGCTGGGAGAGATCTCGGGACAAAATGACTAAAGAGAAAAACCTTTCAGGTAGATCCAGGAAACAACATGAAGATGGAAGAAGAAAGATGAAAATACCCATGATGGGCCAAGTGAATCCTATTGTAGAAGTACAATGGCCTTAGAACTGGAAGTTTGTCTGCTTATGGGTGCCATTGAGTGGAGAGGAAAGGAGCCTAGAGGGAGGACAAAGGTCTTGTCTCTTTCCTCTGTGTAGACATAGTGGGAGAGAGTCATGCACAACACTTTCCAAGTGCCAGTTGACTCTTAACTAACCCTAAATAACTGAGTTGTCTACATAAATGGCATTTGTTACAAGGAGGGAAATACAGAGGACTGCGTAACACATGGGGGGCATTCTTTCTGGTATTTGTGGTATACGAAGTCCAGCTGAGGTACACATTGCTGATTGAGTCATTGTGTTCATGAAAGCCAAGTCAGAGTGGTTCAGTTCTTTCAAAGCTCACCAATTTCACCAGTGTTCTGTGGCCAAAAACATTCATCACTTGGTGGTCGAAATCTTTGGTGATGGGCTTTTTTATATCAAACCAGGTTGGTCAGCCAAAAATCCACATAGTTCACTTCCAGGTCTACATTTTTAGACTGTCTGATAGGATCCAATAGAACTGCCATTCCATTGCCATAGCCATTGAGAGCTGTGAGTTACCATGATGAGGCATTATATCTTCGCAAGAAGTATTTCACAAATAGAATACAAGCTTCTTGAAGACAGGACCTGTTTTTTCCTTTTATGTTGACATTCCTAAAACCAAGTACATAGTAGGCCCTAAGTAAATGGTGTCAAATCCAATCAAACTTCAGTGGGGGTGGAATTATTTAGTATAAAATAGTATATTAGTAGAATAGTATATTAAATAGTATGTTAGTATATAGTAGCATAGTATACATAATAGCATGTTAGTATATTTTGTATAAAATAATATATTAGTAGTATAGTATATTAAATAGTATGTTAGTATACTTAGTATAAATAGTATAATAGTACAAACATTTTAGTATAAAAAGAATTTCTTGCTATCTACAAGTTCTTCAATGTTTTTGAGAACTCTGTTTTGGAGTTGGAGTTTTAAGGAGTTGTAGAAATCTATAGGGGTAGCAAGATGGCGCATTGCAGAGAGTGCTGGGCCTAGAGTCAGAAAAACGCCTCTTTCTGAGTTCAAATCTGGCCTCATACACTTAACTAGCTGTATGACTCTGGGCAAGTCACTTAACCCTGTTTGCCTCACTTTTCTCATCTGTAAAGTAATCTGGAGAAGGAAATGGTGAACCATCTAGTACCTTTTCAAGCAATGGGGCCATGAAGAGTAGGGCATGAATGAACAACAAGAAACATGTGTTTTCATTGTGCTCCATACAGTCCTCTAGATATTAAAGAAATGATTAAAGCCAGGTCATCTTTGCTCCTCATGCCAGAAGTGCCAGATTCCATCTGACTTTTCATTGGTTGGAAATGCTAAATTTCCACACTCTGCTTTTGGGAAGCTGGTCCCTTATAATTTAGCCCTGATCAATAGCACTGGATCCTGCAAGGGTTATTGCCTTATCAAGAAAAGATATGTACACATCTAGTAAAAATAACTGTTTAAATATACTAAAGAGGAAGACAGTAAACAGTAACTTTGAGAGTGACAGAATTGCTAGAAAATGCTTAAAGATTATTAATTGAGCTCTTAGTTTTCATCATTAAATTCCAGATTAAAATGAGTGTTGCAGTAGAACTCATTTCTCATTTCTTCAGATTTCACAAAGAATAGTTTAGTGACAGATGATTCTGGTTCTGGGCCAGGAAACTTGACGGTTCTGACTTTGCCAAGTGTGATTTCTACGTGTCTTCTGAAAAAATGGTGTGTGATATTTTAGCTGAAAATCATGGCTGTGTGTTTCCAATTCATCAACTCTTATGAGTGAACAAGCATTTATTAAACATCTGTTATATTCCGGGCACTGTGAGAGGCCCTGGAAAATACAAAAACAAAAATGAAATAATCCTGGTCCCCAAGGAACTTACATCCTCTCCAGAGAGAAACTATTCATATAACATACCAATTTCCCAGGACTCAGTACTATTATCTGAATTAGGTTTTCACTGGAAGATAATTACAAAATGCGGGCTGCTGAAAAATCTCTGTATTGCTTTCTTTTGGACTTGTACAATCTTTGTAACTCAATGAGCCTGCTTTCTAAGTAAGACATTGGGCAGAATCATGTACTTGCTCTGGATAGCTACCAAGGTTATTTTCCTATAGTACAGGCCTAGCTATATCACCCCATTATTCAGTAAATTCTTAGTATCTCCTTTTTTATCTTTAGAGTCAAGTAGGAAGTTCTCAGTTTCCCTTTAAGATTTTGAGAGGGGGTGTTTTAAGTACATTATTCCAATCAAGATTTTTCATGACCCAACCCCTTTCTACCATTCTTGTCTTCTTACACATTATTCTCCTCTTCATACATACTTCATGGTCTAGCCATGCTGACTTACTTGCTGGTCCTTACACACGATCAAGTGCTCAATCGTTTGAATTTTGGAACTCTAGTAAATGGAGTCATCCACAAGGCAACTCTTGAAATTTGTTCTGTCTAGGAAAGGACCTTAGCATAATGCCTGGCACGCAGTAAATGCTTAATAAATGGTCATTATTCTTTTTAAAAATGTTAGTATTTGTTAACTTTTTAAAAATTTTGATTTCTAAATTCTCTCCATCACCCATTGAGAAGATATGGAATATATCAATTAGACATATGAAGTCATGCAAAACATATTTCCATATTAGCCACATTGCAAAATAGGCAAGAAAAATAAAGTAAAAGAGTATACTTTAATCTGCATTTAGAACTCATCAGTTCTCTCTCTTGAGATGGATGACATTTGTCATTATGAGTCCTTGGGAGTTGTCTTGGATTGTTGTGCTGATTAGAGTAACCAAGTCTTTCATATTTGCTCACTGTTACAATATTGCAATTCTATATCTATTAAAACATCTAGTTTATTGACAGAATGAATGAAATCTCTCTTTGATAGCTAGAAGAATGAAAGGATATCCTGTATGCTGAGATCACTGCCTAAGGAATTACACATTTCCTTACCTCTACATGAGAGATTGGGGATTGGAATAATGTATTTCAACACCACTTCTCCAGCTACATGTAAGAAAGGCACTAATATACTTCTAACCATCTAGATTTGAAACTTCAGTTTCATCCTCAACTCTTCACTCTTACCAGATAGGTGTAATACATTTCCTAATCTTATTTCTACCTCTACAATATCTCTCCGTATGTCCTATTTTTTCTGCTCCTGTAAACATGTGATGGCAAAAGAAGGCAGATATTCCTGTTGGTAGAGAGCTAGGAGTAGACTAATGTAATGTTAACTAGAGTTAAAGATCTCCCCCATCATTAATAGATCTCAGGTGGAGCCTATTAAGAGGAACTTTATTAGGGGAAGCTTGTTTTGTAGAAATGTCCACACCTTTTGTTAATTAATGAGGCACTGGGTCATGAGGGTCTTTCCCACCAGCTCTGAAAATTATATATACATATACTCCGAGGTGAGGTTTTGTTTTGGGGGCTTGGAAGAAGGTTCCTGCTAGGTGAGATTCTAGGTAGCTGTTCCCTCACTCCCCTTTGAAAACGCAGATGCTGGTGCTTCTCTGGTAACTATGTAGGTATGCAATGGTTGGACAGTTGGATCTGTCTACTGATGTAAGTAATGCTGATGGTCAGACAGACACTCTGTCTGTTGGTATATGTGATTTAAGAAGATTGTTGACTTTCCTTTTAGAAAAGCAGATCTAAAAATAAAAAGCTGGGCAGCAGCCCCTCCTATATATGCTGAGGTGCTTGCTGCTATAGCCAACTCCTCCTCTTAACTTTGTTGTGTGTTGGAGGGTGGAAGAGAAGAAACTGCCGGCCTTGGAGAAGGTGCTAAGACATGTGGTGTCTTCTGGAGAAAGATAGGTGTGAGTAATTAGAGAGGTGTGAGGTATTTTGGAGGAAGGGATTTCCAATGAAGGCAGTGGAGTGTTAACAACAGAGGAGAGAAAGCACAATGGAGAGGAACAGCAGAAGAGGAGAGGGATTGAGAAGAGCTAATACTGATTCTACTATGGCAAAGGGGTTAGAGGAAAGTGGATAGTTGATTGTAGTTGTAGCCCTGGGAGAATGGCATCTTAGGGAGACCCTAAGACATGGCAGCCTGGAGCCTGAGTCAAGGAGTGGGCCTGTTAAGTGACTGGTGCTCCTCCAAATAAAAGAGATGCCTCCTTCCTCCCTCCCCAGGAAGCAAAGCTCAGGGCAACTGTTCATTTCTAGTTCCAAGAAATCCATTAATCAATCAGATCAGTGACAAAAAGACTGATTAGCTGTTTGGCACATAAAATTAAACAACCTATAAAAGTAATCAAAATTTTCATTTTCAATTGCTTTGGAACATCATATAGGCACAATCTAATTTGTCTCATTTTCTTAGTCATCTGAATATTTCAGATGAAAATTATCTTTGTGTCTGAATTATGTACATAATTATTTTCATCCTCCATTTTTTTGATATCCTAATAAACCCTTAATGGGATAATAACTCATGGAAATAGTCTATGCATGGTTAAGGATGAGATAAGAATGCTGGTTTAATACAATTCATCATGTCAGCAGTCTGGATTTTTCCATTCTTACGGCCATCACCATAGCTCAAGTCCTTATGACGTTCCCCTGGATAGTTACAATCATGATCTTTAAGGCTCCTTATAGCTCAAAGTGTGTGATCCTAATAGCTTTTCAGTGAGTCTTTCTCCTGGGGCCTCTTTCCCCTGCTCTGCATCCTTCAGTTAAATGCCAGATTAATCTGATTTGATGATGACCCCAGCATGGAGCAGGTCTAGCATTCTAAATTAAGTGGGCAGGGTATTCAATGCCTCAGCCAAACTCAGATTCATGTTTTAGTTTCTCTAGGTTAGAGTATCACAGAGATTGTTTTTAGAATTTTTTCCTTATTCTTTTTCAGCTTCCATATTAAGTAACACCTCCTGAGCTATTTTATTTTATTTTTCCTTTTGAAGGCAATTGGGGTTAAGGGACTTGTCCAGGATCACACATCTAGAAAGTATCTGAGGACAGATTTGAACTCAGGTCCTCCTGACTCTGGGGCTGGTGCTCTCTCCTTATGCCACCTCATTGCCCTTACCTCAGCTATTTCTGTATAAGGATGACTTGAGGAATCACAGATATAGAACTTGGAAGGGATCTTGGACATCATCTTGTTCCAACTCCTCCTTTTACAAATGAAGATACTGAGACCCAGAGATGAGATGATTTGCCTAAAGTCACAGGTAATAAGAGCCAAGGGTTGAATCCAGGTCTTCTAACTCTAAATCCAGAATTCCTTTTTTTCCAACCACTATTTGTTATTTCCTTGTTTCTCTGTGTCCACTTAAGATGACAGGCTCATCCATTTAGAACAGAACAGGATCTCAGAGGTCATCTTGTTCCATTCCTTTATTTCACAGTTGAGGATGAGGTCCACAAAGGGATAAATATAGCTAAAAGGGATAAATGTAAGTAAGAGATTTATAGAAAGTAAGACCCATAAAATGCCATATAAGAGTTGCCCAAGGTCATGCAGGTAGTAGGAAACAAAGCCAGAACTGTGGTGGCAATGAGATATTTCTGTCACTGAATAAAAGCATGGGCTAGAAGATAGGTCAAATTCTAACATAAAATTGATCCCTGCTGCTTGAGCAGCGCTGCTCAGCTCATTTTATTTCACTGAGGACCATTAATGGCTTTCCATTGTGTATAAAAATAATACTAGCAGGATGTGGTGCGACAGAATAAAGAGATCATTAGTTTTGGATTCATAATTGTTTAAAATCTCTGCTCTGCTGCTTACTCTCTGTGTGATCTTGGGCTCTGCACGTCATCTATGAGGCCTCAGTCTCCCCAAAGATAAAATGGTAAGGGCTGGACTGAAGATTTTTCAGCTCCAGCATCTGGGAAATGATGATTGTGGCATTCAAGGCTCTCTATAATCTGCCTACCTCTCCAGCCTTATGTCTTATCGTGCCTTTTCACATACTCTGCTCTAGCCACAGTAGATTGCCATCTATTCTTATCTTGCTTTTTCCATTCTCCATCCTTTCGCTTGGACAGCTAGGTGGTACGGTAGATAAAGCACAAGTCTTAGAAACAGGAAGACATCTTCATGAGTTCAAATCTAGCATCAGACATTTACTAGCTGTGTGATCCTGGGCAAATCATTTAACCCTATTTGTCTCAGTTTCTATTCTGCAGAATGAGCTAGAGAAGGAGACGACAAACCACTGCAGTAATTTTGCTGAAAAACCCAGAGTAGGACACAATTAAACAACAACATGCTTTTCCTCAATCTCTTTTCGATTGGACATGAAATTGATGGGGCACCTTGTGAAATTCAAAAGGTCAAGACAGCAAGCCGGAAGAGGTTTGGGAGCTGTAGTCAATGGGAGATTTTGGGGACAGATGAGACTGGAGAGGAGCAAAGTCTTGAGTCTTCATCTGCTTAATTCAATATAGAACTGGACTGAAGGCAGACAGGAGGGAGTCATAGAGATTTATCCATGTGGACCTCATTTGGGATAAACATTGGATTCTTCACATTTGCAGATATCCATTTAAGAGATTCTCTACCCAGAACTTTAGTTAATGGATTCCCTAGTTTGGGGATCCATTAGGGAAAAAACAGGCAATTTTGCTTGGTTTTTCAAATGTAAATGTGCCATCTTAAATGCCAGTTTTCTGGTGTGTTTCTGGTATGTTATAAGTCAGAATAGTTTTTTGGGGATAATTTCTAGAGGTGAATGTGTAAGCATGGATACCTGCTGTATTATGGAATCCTGTGTGGATTTTGTAATACATCTTCACTCAGGCCACTAACATGGCCATGTTCTGTCTCAGTTGTGTCTATTCTTTCCTGTTCTTAGAAGGATAATTAGAGACAAAATGGTTATAGTTATGACCTTGTGAAATTCAAAAGGTTAAGGAAGAAAGCCACCAGAAATTTGGAAGCTATATTTCAATATAATTGGTTTCCTTTGTAACTCTATGTATTTTATTTTATGCAATTAAAATATTTTTCTGATAAGGGATCAGTAGATTTCATTGGATTGTCAAAGGAGTTCACAACATGAAAATGATTAAGAACCCCCAATCTATATATTCCTTCTTCTCTTGCCTGACACCCCCTCCCTCTTTTGAACTCTTTAACGTCTGCAGTTTTTCATGATAACCCTTTTCATATCCTATGGTAAAACTCTGACCTCCCTTCCTGTTGTATCAGAGGCATTAAATTAATCAGACACAACTGATTGAGACTTCCCCCCTTCCCAACATTTCTCCCTGTAAAACTTCTAGTCCTCATCTGCAAACCTCAGCTGCTCATGAAGGATCCCACCAAATCCCAGCAAACCCGGGAGGAGTGATAAATTCTGGGAACAGTCCTTCAAAGGAACATCGTAGACTTCCTTCTCTTCCTGCCATGACCAAAAGACCAATATACCCAAGGCTCTGCTGGAATCCTTGACTGTGTTCTTTGCCAGACCTTTCTTGTCTTATTTTAAAGGTATTATCTATTATCCTACTTTTGGGCACAGGACAGATGTTCCCCTACTTTTGGAGGCATTGTCTGCTATTCTAATTTTGGGACATGGGTGCTGCCCTAGTATCCTTCCCCTGTGTTGTGGGACCACCAATTAAACCAAGTAGGATGGGATTGGAATTGGACCAATGATTTCTTTGGTGTGGGGACCTTCTGGATGAGGAAAGTCCTTCTTTTGCAGTTTATCCACAATTTAAAATGTCGGAGACTTGCCTAGAGTCATAAGAGGTTAAGTGACTTACCAGGACCTAGATGTTCCCATTTCTGAGGTCAGCTCTCTATCAACTATGCTATGATTGCTGATAAACTTGACAAATAAGGACCTCTTGCTTTCAGCATAGAATGTCTGGTTAATTCTTCTGAAAAGCATCCTGTAAGTCCGAGATGAATTGGGACAGCTTTGCTTATACTTGCTATTTAAGAAATAAATAGAATGAACTGGAGCCGGTAATGCATTATAGCTATTTCAATTCAAGGTGTTGGGCATGCAACCTCCTCCCCTCCCATGGCATTTTAAGCTGCCTAACAAGCATATTCTTCTACAGCCAACTTCAGATCTTTCCTGTAATTGCCAATTGGCTCTCACTTAAAAACTCAGTTTCAGATGGGAGATGGGGAATTCCCAGATCAATGGAACCAAAGCTTGACTTCTCTTTCTTGTCAGTCAACTTCTTGACCTCATTTACATCCAGCAGCAAGAAGTGTTGCTTGGAAATTACAAGGCAATACCTTGCCACCACCCAAGTCTGGGAAAGCTAAGAATTGAAGTTGCTGCTGAAAGATGGATGATACAAGGATATTTCAAAGAATTCAGAGAATAGTTCAAATCTTGCTTGTTAGTGGGAAGAAATGGAAAGATAAATGGACTTTGTCTATAGGCACAGGCAGCACTTGATTTGGAAAAGTGGCATAGCTTATTGTTATTCATTCTTCTTTCAAAAGTGGTTAGGTGGTGCAGTGGAGAGAGCATGAACCTAAAGTCAGGAAAAACTGAGTTCAAATCTAGCCTCACAAACTTCCTTACTAGTTATGCAACCCTGGGAATGTCACTTAACTTTTTTCTTATCTATAAAGTGAATATAATAATGGTACCTACATGCTACGGTTGTTATGAAGATCAAATGAGATAATATTTATAAAGTTCTTAGCACAGTGTCTGGAATGCAACAGAAACTTAATAAATGCTTGTTTTCTTCCTTCCCTAAATATTTCATCCTGAAGGTAGACTTAAGTAGCAGTGCAACCTTGGGCAAAGTCATTTAACTTTGCCATCCTTAGTTTCCTTCCTTCCTCTTTCTTTCCTTTCTTTCTTTGTTTTTCTTTTCTTTCTTTCCTTTCTCTTTCTTTCTTTCTTCCTTCCTTCCTTTGTTTCTTTTTCTTTCTTTATCTTCTTTTTTGTTTCTTTCTTTCTCTTTTTTCTTTCTTCCTTTGTTTTTCTTTTCTTTCTTTCTTTCTTCCTTCCTTTGTTTCTTTTTTCTTTCTTTCTTTATCTTCTTTTTTCTTTCTTTCTCTTTCTTTCTTCCTTTGTTTTTCTTTTCTTTTTCTTTCTTCCTTTCTTTTTCTTTCTTTCATCTTCTTTTTTCTTTCTCTTTCTTTCTTCCTTCCTTTGTTGCTTTTTTCTTTATCTTCTTTTTGTGTTTGTTTCTTTCTCTTTCCTTCCATTCTTTCTTCTTTTCCTTCCTTTCTTTTATCTCTCGCTTTCTTTCTATCTTAGTTTTCTTAGTGTTCTTATACCTTACTCCCTTTGATGTACTTTGTGATCCAGTGACTCCAGACTTCAGGCACTTTAAATGACCCAATGTTCCCATTGCTGGAACTCTTATTCTCCTGCTCTCCATCTCCTGATTTCTTTAACTTCTTTCTCAGCTAAAACCCACCTTCTCCAAGAAACCTTTCGGTATTCCGGAGTCAGGAAGACCCAAGTTCAAATCCAGTCTCTGAGACTTGCTAGCTATGTGACACTGGACAAGTTATTAAACCTTTTTTTGCCTCAGTTTCCTCATGGGTAAAATGGGAATAATGACAGCATTCATCTCTCGTGCCTATTATAAGGCTCCAATGAGATATTAACAGTAAGTGGTTGGCATATAGGAAGAACTACATAAATGTTAGCTGTTACTGTTACCTTTGATGTGATCTCTGACATCCTGCTTTTATCTTGTCTGCATATAACTGTTCGCATGTTCTTTTCCCATTTCACTATGAGCTCCCTGAGAACTGGGACTGGTTTTTTTTTTTTTGTTTTTGCTTTTTTTGCATCTTCAGCTCTGAGAGATGATTATTTCTCTCATGTAATAATAACTAATTCTTGTATTAGGATGAAGGTTTTCCCCCTTCTCTAGTTCCTTATCCAGAAAACAGCCAGCATGAGAAATCTTTCTAAAAGACTTAGCTAGCCAGGATGGCTAAGATCTAATCAAGGAAAATAAAGAAATTCTAAATTTGGGCTAATGGGTTCATTCATGCTCATTGTTTGCTCAGACAAGTCTGCGAAAATGTGGATCCTCTCTTTTGTCAGACAGGTGATGAGGATGTTGATGTCTCTTTGACCAAGACTTGGGTTATCCGAGTCACAGGAACATCAATTCTTTGGCAGGCATACAAACTGTGAGTCCTCTGCTACCAGGAGTCTTTGGTCTAAGAGATGGTGAAGTGACCATCTTTTTATTAATAAATATGCTGACCTTATTAATAAAATAATTAAGTTACCCAGAAACTGTATCTCAAACTTTCTAAATGTCACAATGCTTAGTACAGTTCCTGGAACATAGTAGGTTCTTCATTAATGCTTGTTGACTTGACTTTCTTCAGTGACTATCTGTAGATTATACTCTCTTCCTTGAATACCTTGTATGACTATTTGAAGGCTTAAATAACATCATGTCTGTAAAAAATTGTAATCTTATGTTTTTGTAAAATATATAAAGATAAACTACAATTACCAGTGCCTGAACATATCCATGATCTCATTAGTGGGCATTCCCTTCACTAGTTTGGAATGCAACCCACCAACTCTTCTCATCCCATGTGATTCTCATCCATGTCTTTCCTTAAACTCTTAACGATCTATCCAGTGTTCTTATTCCACTTATATTAAAATTTCACATATACCAGTTTACAATTCTGATTGCTCATCTATAATTCTTCATTCTGAATCTATAGCTAGTCCACTTTCTTTTTTGGTAATCTATGTTCCTGGGTTCAGTAACACCTTGCATCAAAGTTATCATTAATAATATTCTGCAGTTTGCTAACATGTCTTTCCATTACTCTTTGTGACACCCTAAATTTTAGTTTTCCTGAGATCCTCGTGTTCCATAATTCACAGACAAATAGCATCACTGAAAGATTAGTGTTAAGTGTTTTGTAGTGGTGAGAAATTTGGGATTATTTAAAGTGTTGCTCCATCTCCCAAACATGAGCCAATCTGATTTCCTCCTTATCTTCCTTCAATTTGATTCTGAGACCAATTCACTGTCCATCTACAGACCTTGTGTTGGGTGTTTGTACTGATGGTCCAGTGCAATGGGGTGCTCATGCAACCATGAGTTGTGATTTGGGCAATGTGGGACTTCTATCCATTTTGCTTTTCCAATGCAGTTGGTTAAACTGATTTCTTTTGAGTGATTGGGCCTTTCCTTGACTCAACTCAATGTGATACAAGAAAAGACATTTATATAACCTTGCCATTGATAGATAAGTCTTTTTTTCTTCCTGCTGTGTTCAGGCTATTTTCCATAGTGGAGAACCCCTGATATGAACATGTACTTCTCTGGAGTAGACACTCAGTAGATTGTTGAACAAAGTGAATTCTGGAAATAGCAGTTAGATATTTTTATTATTATAGGACACATTGAGGAGGGCCTTTAAGGCTGTATTTTGTTCTATTGAATTAAAAGTAGTTAACGAGTTTTAAAAAACTAACTAGTAATACACAAGATAATAAAAGCAAGATCTTCTTATCTATTCCTCCCACTCATTTGTGAAACTGCAAAAAGTGATCTTCTATAGAAAACTTTTTGCAAAAGATGACTCCTCCCCTTCTCGTGTTTTCATCAAGCATTCTCTTTTTACATGCATTGCCTATTCTCATCAGAATTCTTTTGAGATAAGACTGCCTCATAAATCATGAGATATCCATTATTGTTGATGTTTTGTTAATAGTACTATGCATGATTTTTTCAACTCTTTTGGAATCTTCCTTTCTCTTGAGAGCTCAAAAGTCAATCCTAGAAAGCCTTCGAAATGATATCCTTCTTGTATTGGATTTCCTTTGGGAATATTTGGTCAGGGCAGGCTGCTCATCATTTTCTTATCCTCATATTATACATATGGTACTGAGTTGGCAGGATCTAACATAAGGACATTATGAGAATAAGCTGATCCCTATAGAAACGCTGGCAACACTACTCCATTGAAGTAGGACAGCTAATATTTCTATTGCTGCTTAAAACACATGTACACAAATCTTAGACACACTAAAGAATATGTATTTAGACAGAGAGAATTCTTGTATACGTCGTTCTTGGCTTTCCGTAGTGCCTCCTCAGAAGCCTCTGCTTCTTTGTGGTCACCCTGAGTTCTTGAAGGCTGTGTTAGTGGCGCATGGTTTTTGTCAGGTTTTTTATGCAAGAAGCACTTGGATTATAATCTTGGCAACAGACTATGTGTACTGTTCAAGGGCCAAATAGGTCAGTACTATCAATTTATAAGATTGACTGAATCGAGATTCTTTAAAATAATTGTATGACTTTATGTACAAGTTGTGGTTGTAAAGTAACAAGGTGACAAGGAATACTAGGGAATGTGGGAGACTTGGGTTCCCAACTTCAGGTGGAATCCTCTGTCTAATATTCATTAGCTGTGTGATTACAGTTAAATTACGTGTCTTTTTCCTGGCCGAGGTAATAATGCCTGTATTTCTTAACTCACAGAGTTGTCGTGAAGCTCAAATGAGATTACATATAGAAAGTCTTTTGTAAATTTTAGAGTAGCATTTTTTTTGGAGGAGTGGGAAGGATCTGGACCTGTGATTTCTTTGTGGGGGGCACAGCACTCCCCATGTGACAATTCCTTTCAACAATGCAGCTCAGGAAATCTGTAACTTGTAGTCTTGCAGAGTTGCATGGGCACTGAGAAATATTGCTAGCCCTAATATCAGATGCTAGATATTACTGATACAACTTGTGTTTGGGAAGCAAGATATGAAGCTGATCTAGCTTCCGCATGGCCCTCTAGAACAAGGCGCAAACTGTTCCATCTATAACTTCCTTCATGAGATATAGGTATTTACGCTCCTTGTATCATGTTTATACTTTGTATTTTGTCAATGAGTTTAGGTAGAAGAGATGAGAGGAAAATCAGTTTGGAAGCGTGGGTTATTATCAATGTGTATTCTCTTTCTGAACATGCAGCTGAAATATCTACAAAGTTTCCAAATAGGAGGTTTCTAAACATGGTCCAAGGACTGCAGACATTCAGAGACTGATGTGAGCAGAATAAACAGCTAATCAGCGCTCTGGAGGTTAATACTGTCTTCTGGACTGTGGCTTATCTGAGTACACTGAGTTAATTGACTATACTAATTCTGTGGGGTTGGTGGTCACCTGCCAGAGATCACTGGTGTACTCTAGAGGTTGCTTTCTCTTTTCCCCCAAAAACTCATTATTCTTTTTTTAAATTTACTTTTAGATTTTGACATTCATTTCCACAAAATTTTGAGTTCCAATTTTTCTCCCCATTTCTCCCCTCCCCCACCCCATAACACCTTGCATTCTGATTACCCCTTCCCTCAATGTGCCCTCCCTTCTCTCACACCCCACCCTTCCCTTATCCCCATCTTCTCTCTTTTCTTGAAGGGCAAGATAGATCTCTGCACCCCATTACCTGTATTTCTTATTTCCCAGTTATATGCAATAACAATTCTCAACATTCGTTTCTAATACTTTGAATTCCAACTTCTCTCCCTTCCTCCCTCCCCACCCATCCCCACTGAGAAGGCAAGCAATTCACAGGCTATATATGTGTCATTTTGCACAAGACTTCCATAATAGTCATGTTATGTAAGACTAACTATATTTCCCTTCATCCTACCCTGTCCCCCATTTATTCTATTCTCTCATTAGACCTTGTCCCTTCCCCGAAGTGTTTACTTCTAATTACTCCCTTCTCCAATTAGCCCTCCGTTCTATCATCCACCCCTCACCCCACTTGTCCCCTTCTCCTCTATTTTCCTGTAGTGTAAACTAGATTTTCATACCAAATTGAGTGAGCATGTTATTCTCTCCTTAAGTCATATGTGACAAGAGTAAGCTTCACTTTTCTCCTCTCATTTCCTCCCTTTTGTCCTCCATTGAAAAAGATTTTTCTTATCTCTTTTATGAGTGATAGTTTGTTCCATTCCATTTCTCCCTTTCTCCTTCCAATATATTCCTCTCTCATCCCTTATTTTTATTTTTTATAGATATCATTCCTTCTGATTCAACTCGACCTGTGCTCTCTGTCTATGTGTGTGTGTGTGTGTGTGTGTGTGTGTGTGTGTGTGTGTGTGTGTGTGTGTGTGTGTAATCCCTCCACCTACCCAAATACTGAGAAAAGTCTCAAGAGTTACACATATTATCTTTCCATGCAGGAATGTAAATAGTTCAGCTTTAGAAAGTCCTTTATGATTTCTCTTTCTTGTTTACCTTTTCATGCTTCTCTTAATTCCTGTATTTGAAAGTCAAATTTTCTCTTCAGCTCTGGTCTTTACATCAAGAATGCTTGAAAGTCCTTTATGTCATTGAATGACCACTTTTCCCCCTGAAGTATTATGCTCAGTTTTGCTGGGTAGGTGATCCCACTTCTTTTGACTTCTGGAATATCCTATTCTAAGCCCTTCGATTCCTTAAGCTGCCAGATTCTGTGTAATCTTGATTGTATTTCCACAATACTTGAATTGTTTCTTTCTAACTGCTTGCAATACTTTTTCCTTGACCTGGGAACTTTGAAATTTGGCCACAATATTCCTAGGAGTTTCTCTTTCTGGGTCTCTTTCAGGAGGTGATCAGTGGATTCTTTCAATATTTATTTTGCCCTCTGGTTCTAGAATATCAGGGCAGCTTTCCCTGATAATTTCATGTTTCCTTGATAATTTCAAAATGTCTAGGCTCTTTTTGTGATCATGGCTTTCAGGTAGTCCCATAATTTTTAAATTGTCTCTCCTGGATCTATTTTCCATGTTAGTTGTTTTTCCAATGAGATATTTCACATTCTCTTCTATTTTTTCATTCCTTTGGTTTTGTTTTGCATCTTCTTCTTTTATTGCATAGTCATTAGCTTCTCTGAACTTCACTCTCATTTTAAAGAACTACTTTCTTCAGTGAGCTTTTGAACCTCCTTTTCCATTAGGCTAATTCTGCTTTCTAAAGCCTTCTTCTCTTCCTTGACTTTTTTGGACCTCTTTTTCCAATTGAGTTAGCCTATTTTTAAAGGTATTATTTTCCTCAGCATTTTTTTGGGTCTCCTTTAGCAAGCTGCTGATTCACTTTTCAAGCTCTTCCATGGCCTGAGCCCATTGTATATTCATTTTGGAAGCACTGGATGCAGAAGCCTTGACTTCCTCTAACAGTATGTTTTGTTCTTCCTCATCTGAAAGGATGGAAAGAAATACCTGTTCACCAAGAAAGTAACCTTCTATGGTCTTATTTTTCCCTCTTTTTTGGGCATTTTCCCAGTTAGTTACTTGATTTCTGAATCCTTTGTCAAGAGGAGAGTCTTGGTGCTTAGAGCTGAGAGTCAGATCAGCTGCTAAATTCCCCCATATGGGGGCGGAGCCAAGATGGCGGAGTAGAAAGACTCACCTAAGCTGGGTCCGAACCCACAGTCCATGGATTTCCTGTAGAAAGAGCTCCTGACAAATTCTGGAGCAGTGGAAGCCGCGCAGAAACACAGTGAGGGAGATTTCTGCTGCAGAGAGCCCTGAGGAACCGACCGCAGGGGTGCCCCGGACACGGGAGAAGAGTCCTGCCCGGCCGAGCGCTCCCCTCCCCCGGCCCCGGCCGCAGAGCTCTGCCCGGCCACGCGGCACTGAGAGGAGCCAGCAGAGCCCAGCAGGCGGCAGGGACCTGAATCTCCGGGCGGCGCGAAGGTCCCACCACCCACAGACGCACAGGTCAGTGAGACAGACGGGCTGAGAGGGGAGCG
>CM053769.1:170373-211386 GCA_028658325.1 Potorous gilbertii
TGGGAAGGATACTGATAAGCTGGAATACTCCTATTTTTAGACTTATTATGCTAATATCCATTGGTATGACTTTTGAGTACAATATTTCCAAATGCTCAGAGGTAGCTCCAGGTGGGAAATATTATATATATATATATATATATATATATATATATATATATATATATATATATACATACATACATACATATATATATGTATATGTATGCACACACACACACACACACACACACACACACATATATATATATATATATATATGTATTAGGTGAGCTCTTCACATTTATGAGGTCATAGAACTTATTCTTGTCAGATCTTTGGTATGTGTGTGTGTGTGTGTGTGTGTGTGTGTATGTGTGTGTGTATTTTAATTTTCTTCCATTCTCCTCTCCCCCACTGGGAAAAAAGAAAAGCAAAGCAAAAACTTTTGTAACAAAAAAGCATAGTAAAGATAAACTAATTTCCATGTTGGCCATGCCCCAAATCTGTGTTTAATTTTTCATATGTCCATCATCTCTCCATTAAGAGGTGACTAGCTAGCATTTTTTATCATGATGGACTCTTTTTTCTTCCCTGTGGCTGAAATTGAGAGGAACTAATTTCCACAGAAATATGAGCATTGCCACAGAATCCTGAAATAATAATTTAGTCTCATTGTCTTAGGGAGTTAGTAATGAAAGAAAGGAATATAAGTAGATGAATATGAAATTCAAATCAGGTAACCAAAATGAGGTCCAATTACCAAATGTGTTTATACATTCTCTTTGTGCAGGAGTTGGACATTAGTGTGAAACAATTATCAGTCCATGTTTAGCTGATTCAGTTTTTCTGGCTCATGACTTTCAGCTTATGTTGAAATTTGGGCATTAGAAAAGCAAACAAACACCATGCTACCTTTATTATTACTTTTTTGTCATTTTCATTTTAGGGGAAATACTTGAGCATTAATTTTTTTTCATCCTTTGCGAAAACCCCTTGTGATTTGTCATTATGGTGTGGAGGTGATCGTGGGTTTTAATGCCTTTGCCTTTGGAGTCCACTCCCTGACACTTCCCACCAAGGTAGATAGGCTTTATGTACAGGTTCAGGGAAGGGTGGATAATTGGACATCCCAGGACCATCCCAGCTGAGTGGGAAGAAGCTAACTCTAACCCTAACCCTATCAGAATGTTGCCTTCCAAGTGTTCATTTTCTTTTTCAATCACAACTCATGATGATTGTCTACTTAGGCATGTTGGGGAATAGATGACCCTTAATGACAACATCATGGACCTTTTAAAATATTGAATCATTTCTTTTCAAGCAAGCAAGAAATAAGTATAGAGAACCAATCAATCAGTCTTGATAATACAGTTTATTTTAGAAATGGTAGTGGTTAACAACTGAGGAGGGATTTGAGTAGGATCTGAGAGGGCTTCATAGAGAAGGCAGCATTTGAGATGGAGGGGGTGGAATTCAGCAACTGGAATGAGAGGAAAAGGAGGGAATTCTAGGCAAAAGCAGGTCAAGAAAGTAGCCTGGTTAGGCTTGAAGAGAGAATATATAAAGGAAATTATGAAATGATGTTTGAAAGCCAAAGTGATGGGACACTGCATAAGAGCTTGAATCCCATACGAAAGACATTGAATTTTGTTTGGGAGTGAATTAAAGGGGACATGAATGAGGACAGCTACAACATTGATATTTGTAGGCTAAGATTCAAATAATCAATATTCAAGCCATGCTTTGACAGCTGATACAATGAGTTACCTTTATTAGCTCATGTGTGTGAGGGAGGGGATAGGGTATTGTGGAGAAAGGGGGAAAGCAAGGCAAGAAAATTTCCCAAGAGCCTAGGATGAGCTCAGGGCTCCAGATGTGGTCTGACCTTGACAGAGTCCAGTCGGTGCCATGTTCTTTGGCACTCTTCACCACTGGGCTTCTAAGAAAACGAAATATCGTATTAGCTTTTCTAGTTGCCACATCACATGTTGACTTGTGTTAGTATGGCAAAGTTTGGATTTTGTTAGGAAAGGTGTGTGTGTGTGTATGTATGTGTGTGGTATACAGAGAAAGAGGAAGAAAAGGAAGAGGATGAAGAAAAGGAAGAGAGAGAAGAGAAAGAAGGTGGAAAAGAGGAAAAGGATGGAGAAGAGGAAGAGGGAAACCAGGGGGATTGGGAAACATCAGAACTCCTTTACAAGAGGCCAGGTTAGTGGACCCTTGAGTTTCACAGGGAAGGGTTATAGGACAGGTGAAGAGGCACAAATGAGGGGAGGAGAGCAGTAGGCAGTCAAAAAGGTCATCATTTTTTAGGGCTGGTGCTTTCTGCCAAAGGTCTTTACAGTTGTTTAAAGGTAAGATTTAAGAACCCTCCTATCTTTCCATAATTTTCCTGATGCCTGGGTCAGATTACACTTCCTCTTTGGGAAAACTTTAGGTGGTCCTCATTATCTATTGGATACAAAACTAACTACTAGGCCTCATGTTCAACATGCTCCACAATCTGAATCCAACCTATTTGTTCTGCCGAATTATCCCATCCATCAATAGGCTTTTGTCCAGCACCCACCATGTGTCAGGCACTATGCTAGGTGCTAAGATAAAAATCTCAGTCTACTCCCTTTCACAGGAGATTTCTAGGTAAACTGAGGGACCCATCTTTCTCTATTCCCATCATGTTCCCCTTTTTCATTTGTTTTCTTTACAGATTGTCTCCCTAATTCCCATGCATGGAATGGCTTCACCTCTGATTCACATTCTCTGCCTGCTGAAAATTGCTTTCCTTCAAGACCTACCTCAGTCATTATTCGTCTCCACAGAGCCAGTGAGGTGGAGAGGATGGAAGGCTGGACTTGCAGGTAGGAAGACTCAGATTCAAGTTCTCCTTTAGGAAGGGGGCTCTATAATCCCAGGCAAGTGTTTTAACCTTTCTGTGCCTCAATGTCCTTATCTGTCAAATGAGAGGGTTAGACTTAATGGCCTCTAGTGTGTCTTCTATCTCTAAATCTCTAATATTTCTGATTCTCTCAGCTGAAATTCATTTCCTCCCATACTACTTTGTACTGTACCTCTTATAGTTATCCATCTTTCTGCCTTGTATTATGCTCTTAGGAGGGGGAAGTTGGGTGGTGCAGTGGACAGAGCACCAGTGCAGGAGTCAGGAGGACCTGAGTTCAAGTCTCACCTCAGTAACTTGACACTCCCTAGCTGTGTGATCTTAGGCAAGTCACTTAACCCCAATTGTCTCATTGTGGGTCATCTCCAGTCATCCTGATGAATATCTGGTCATTGGATTCAGATGACTCTAGAGGAGAAGTGAGGCTGGTGACCTGCACTGCCCTCCCTCATTCAAAACAAAGTCAAGGGCAAGTCACGTCATCATTTCTCTGATGGCATGGTCTTCTTCGGCAACGAAGGATGAACACACAGACACATACACACACACATACACACACATGTTCTTAGGAGGACAGGGATGGGAAATGTGATCTCAGTGAAACAGAGAATATCCATATAAGGAATCTCCTATCAATGACAGCATCTTCTCTGTCACTTATGGTTAAAGAGCTGGCTGGGACACTGAGAAGTTTAACGACTTGCCAGGGTGACAAAGACTTTTCCTGTCTCCAAGACCAATTCTCCAATTCAGTATGTTCCTCTCCCCAAGCATGGTCACATTGGAGACATAAATCTTATCTTCTCTATTAGTTTACAAGCTCATTGAATGTAGGGACTGTGCCACTTGTTTCACATAGTGCTCAATCAAAGTTTATTGCATTGAATTAGCCCCATTAAGGAAATGGCATCTTGGAGGGTCAGTCACCCAGCTCAAAGGGAAAGTCATATGCATTAAACGAAAACCAGGTGCTCCATCCTGACATTTCCTCCTTTCCTTATTGATCCCTTTCTTAAGGGGCAGACAGTTCCAATGGCTTTCATTTAATTTTTACCTCCAAGTGGTAAGGAGCTTGATTTGCCTCATAAATCACTACTTGTCTCTCCTCTTTGCCCAAGGTCATACAGAATATCCACCCCAACGTACCACCATGATTTTTATGGAAGAGGACAATTAAGCAAATAGAACTAGAATTACTTGGAAATTTATTTTCAGCTAAGTAAACAAGATTTAAAGAAGCACAACTTCCATGTTACAAAACTAGCTCTCAGGTATTGGGAGGAATATCTCAATGACTACCAGAATGTGATGGGTGATCACTTCTCAGAACTCCTATGAAGGAGGCACTACTCCCCAGGGCTGGCATTCTTACTATTTTTTTAAATGTTGCCAGCAGAAGAAAAAGTTATGTTGTGTCTCAGGAAGATGAAGTTAGAAGTTTAGGCCATCTGGCCTGAATGGCCCCCATATATCACTCCAATTATTTAAGATGCCTGAAATCCCTGGGGCTGAGGAATTGACTCTGCAAGCTGGCCGAATGGGAGGGAGGATGGGAGAAGGAACCAAAGGAAGAAATAGCTGTACAAATCAATAGGATCAGCCAGGAAGCAAGAGGGTAGTGATTTCTTTTTCCCCTGTGGGAGGGAATAAGGAAATTCAATTTTGAGATATTTATACTACGTTGGGCTCTCTTCTCATGCAGAGAATAAACCAAGTGATAACGAGGAGGACAAATTCTGAAACTCACAGAGTAGGACCGATTGTGAGGCTCTCATTTAGTGGTGTTCCCAGGAAAAGACCTTCACAAGTGTCTAGATGGGGGAATAAACTTGTAAAAGTGAGTCAGAATTATTCCCTTGCCTCCCCACTCCCATTTGCTATTATTGACGGTGTTGCTGGTGTTGGTATTGGAACTATAGGTAGATGTTATTATTCACATTCTAAATATGGGGAAACTGAGAACCAAGGGAAGGTTAAGTGATTTGCCAAGGTCATATGGTGATTGGTAGAGTTGGGACTAGGCCCTATTCCTCCTGTCTCCCACAGTCAAGAATCCTTTGCTATAAACGATTGGCCTTGGACCCCTTTGTTGACCTGTGAAGGCCAGTAAAGACTCAGTACTCAAATTTGCCTTTTAGACTGATGCCTCAGACCCAGAATGGGGCACATTTCTTACCAAGGTCTCTCCAAGTAAGTGTTGATGGTTCTGTCCATTCCAATATCTTCTTTCTCTCCATTATCCCTTACTCTTTTGTTCTCTTAATATTTTCATAATAATAGCCCAAATTTCTATGATGGTTTAAATTTCCCAACGTAATTTCCTCACAGCGACCTTGGGAGGTAGGTAGTATGAGTAAAATTCTTACTTTACAGATGAGGAAATTGAGCTTCAGTTAAGTTAAATGACCTGTCCAAAGGCACACAGTATGTAGGACTAGGACTTGATTCAAGTCCTTTGATCCAAGGTCCAATGATAATTCTACTAGCCTAGTCTATATCATTCTATTTCCTCTCTTTTCCCTTCGTTCCTTCTGGTATTTCAACTCCAAAAAATCCATAGCCTTATAGCTAGCAAAGTCAATGAAACATTTGTTTTCCTTCTCTTTTAAAAAATTTTGGTTATTGTGATTTTTTAAAAAAAGGATATATTAATTTCATATTCCTTTAAGTGACTAACATTTCTTATTAATATAACTTGTTTTTATATTACTTCTGTTTGCTAATCTATCCCTCCCCATTTCCCTGTCCAGAGATCCATCTCCTATGATAGAGAATAAAAAAAAGAAAAAGAGGGAAAACTATCACCTGAATGAAGAAAAAATGTCCTAAGTGTTCGTTGTGTGCCAAGCACTGTTGGGGACCCAGATAGAAAGTTCCAGACAGCCTTGCTCTCACAAAGCTCATGCTCCAAGTGGAAGGGAGAACCCAACGTTATTCTGAGAACCCTTCAGTAGATTTTCAAAGAGTTTCATAACACAAAAATGACTAAGAATCCAGATCTGCTCTGATTCCCTCATTTTGAAAAGGAGGAAATTATTGAGAAGGAATTAGAATGACTGACAGGGTGATAGAGGAACAAATAACAGAAATGACATTCAAACTCAGAAACTCCTTCTTCCTAAGCCAATGCTTTTTCCATTACAGAATGGAGGGAGGTGAGGCTTGTACTTGACTCTTTAATGCAGGTTTCTGGCTTATTTTCTATGATTCTAGGCTTCTCAACACTGGTACATATATCCCATCCTCTCCTCTGGTTGTGTCTTCAGTCACACTGTTCTCTCTATCTGGAATGCCCTTCCTAACCATCTCTATCCCCTGAAATCCTGTCCATCCTTTAAGGGCTGTTTCCAGTGCTGCCCCCTCAATGCAGCCTTTCCTGATCCCCTTGTGGGATGTTATCTCTACTTTCTGTAAACCATCAAATTATTAAAAAGAAAAACAACACAATTCTTTGCCATCTTTCATGGTACTTACACATTCTGCCTTCTACTAAATGGTTAATTTTTGTCTATGTCATTTTCTCTCTATTAGCTTGTGATATGCAGGAGGGGAAGGACCAGACTTCATTTACTGTTGGGTCCCTTTTGTAATGAACAGAGCACTTTGTGTTTGCCCAACACATATCAAATACTTGCTGGATTGAATTAAATTGTGTTTAGTTCCAAGCTGCCTCAAATCCATAATGATGCGAGTGATCATCCCGCCTTCCCCATCATACCTGGTGTAACATGTCCAAACTACAAGTGGGGTCAAGGGAAATAGAATTGAATGGCCAAAGTGTTGCTTAACATAGCATAAACACTCTTTCTAATACGAATTATGTAAATGCAAGTCACATTTCTGTGATTTTTTTCTGAATTCCTTTAACTTTTCCCCTAGAATAGGAATCATAATACTCCCTCTGTAATTTGAAGGCAATCAGACAGCTGGGTTTAACTTCAAGCTAAGAAGGGATTTATGCCAATTACAGCTGGCAGATGTTGATGAAGGCCTCCTTTGCTCCTGAGAGATGTTTATAGTGAAAGAGCATAGTGGAGAGAAGCAAATGCATGGTGGCTGTTGATGTAGGTTAATTGAATTTGAGAACCAGAGGCCAAAGGGTTTGTGAATGTTGAGTGTTTAAAACAAACAAGTAATTCCTACCTAGAAATATCATGGTGGGAATTAATTTGTGCAGCATTTTATGAAGAAATCAAAAAGGCACTGTCTTGAATAGTGTTCTGTTTTGTTTAACTGAAGCCTTAGAAGCCAAAATGGCAAGCATAGTTAATCTAAATTACATAGATTGCATTCAGCTAATGATCCTCTAACAACTGAGCCATTAGTATGGGACTAATTAATATTTGGAAAATGCGCCCTCTATTGGAATGCATGACTTGGTGGGATGGCAGGTTGAGGATATGCCTTAGGGCACAGGATTATGTTTCTATTATATTGGTATTGGTGATGCACATAAGACAAGAAGGTCTTCAGGAACACTGAACTCAAGTACTGCAGAAACTCCTGTGGGAATCAGAAGCAGGGTGGATATAGTAGAAAGAGCACTATACTAGGAGTAAGAAGCTCTGATTGGAGCCTCAGCTCTGCCTTGAACCAGTAGGGTGACCTTGGATAAGTAACTTGATTTCTCTAGTCCTCTGTTTCCTCATTTGTAAAATGAAGAGGTTGAACTAGATGCTCCATGAAGATCATTGTAGTATCAACTTACAGAGAAGCCACCATGTTCTGGTTGATAGAGTTGGCCTTTGAGTCTGAAAACCTGGCTTTAAGTCCTTTGACACAGATTGGCTATGTGACCTTGAGCAAGTAATGGCTTCTTATTGCTGAGGAGAGGCAATTCTCTAAGACTACAGGTTGAAGAGAGGTTACCAATCTGCCCTTAGTGAGGGGAGCAATTTCAGTGAAGAAGGTGCCCAAGTCACTCACCACCACCAACACTGTCACAGATGTTCAGGTAAGCCCAACAGCCAATTACTGTTGGATACTCCCTCCTCCTCCTACTAGACCTGCAGATCTCCTTCCAGCCTAGCTCCAGCAGTCATCATCCTAGGAAGCCAACCCCATGAAGATGTACCCTGGCAACTATGATTACAGATACAGAACCAAGAAACTACTGTTGAAATTGCAGAAGAGAAAGTTCTCAGTACCAAAGTCCTTGGCACTGTCAAGTGACTCAGCATCAGGAACAGGGGAAATTTTATCAGTGGAAATCATATTAAAGGTGATGGATCACCATCTACTTTGCTTCTCTACTTTAAAGATCAAGAAAGCTTTCCATCTGACTTGCAACTGAAACCTCCAGGATGGATTTCCTCCTCTCCCTCATTAAGGTGTGAGCTCCTTGTGGGTAAGGATTGACACTACTTTTCTGCTGATATACCCAGCACATAGCATTCTGCTTTGCACAAGGTAAGTATCCCATGAATGCTTTTCCATTCATTCATTAGTGGAGGGAATTCTGGATTTTGAATCCCCTATATTAGTGAAATTTCGTCTCATAAAGGAAATCAAGGACTTAGGGATATTGAAACTCAAAAAGGACTCAAAGTAGGGAAGTCAAAGGCACTCATATCACCACCCTGTATGTCCACCTCCCCCACCCCCATCTATTATATTTCCAGGATATGCAGACACATATACTTTGACAATTCTCCTGGTCACACCTGAAGCACATGGAAGGAGGTCATTTCTCTCTGTGTCTCTATCTCTTTCTCTCTATCTCAGCCTTTGTCTGTCTGTGATGACACCCTCACTCTGAATCATGGGGTATACCAGAGAAATCAAGAGAAGAGGCAGAGTCTTTGCCTCCAACTCCCTAGCCAGCTAGGAGTCACAGTAACTTCTCAGTTCCAGACCTGTGTCTGGTCTGTACCCTTTTGGATAGGTGGGTCTCCAACATTCTCCATTAGTTGCTTAAGTCTGTTTATGGAAGCTAAGGCAGGACCCCACAGCAGAGACCCCATCTTGCTTCAATAAACTATTTAGTCACTATCTGATGACAGGGATTTCTTGCTTTCCATGAAACCTTGGAAACTGCAAAGTTAACTACAGTTTGCCAGAATGGTAATCAGCAAACCAGATGCTGGTCTCCAAAATCTCTCATGTGACTATCAGAAAATCCAGAACTCCAGGCAACAGAAGCAGGAAGAAAAATGGTCAATTATTGATGCCAGTGTCAAGATCACGTCACCTCTGTCCCATCTCCTGACTTCCTACCTGCTGTAGGCACAAACTTTCCAAGATTCCAGAGAGAATAGGACATTGGAATCACTCTGCCAGTCTCCTCCTCTCTCTGACTCATCTTCAGCATCATCCTGGGCCTGGGGAAAAACCACATTTCAAACAGGAAAGAGAGCAGTGTGTAGGCAGAGGTAATAAAGAGAATGACAGTTCCTTCTTCTCCCACTCTGTTCCACCTTTCAAAACAGACAGATACAAATCATGGGTATGTCAAACAAAAGAAACGGAATTCTTTTATTATTGAGCATTCTCAGCATGCAAGGTTAGATTTCTTCCAAATACCAAAATTCCCAAATCTTCCAAAGTCAAGAACATATTAGTTTTATTATATGCAATTATTTTCTATTGATGACCTTAAGTTTTAGACTGTTTAATTCAGTGTAAAAATGACTTTTACACTGGAAAGAAGTGTATCAAATGAGCTGACTTTACAGACAGGGTACTCAAGGCTTTGCATTGAGATCATACTTCTCAGGTCTCATGACTGAAAGGCTCCTGGGTCTTTAAGAACGATCTTAAAGTGGATGAAAGACTTTTCATATAGCCTAGGATTTAAAGTGAGAAGGGCTCTCTGAGATCACTACTCTAACACCCAACTAGAAGAGGAAACAGAGACTAAGAAAGGCAAAGTGATTACTTTTGGAGCTTCTGAGTGGTGCAGTGGATAGAGTGTTAGGTAAGAGTCAATAATAGTTGAGACCACCTACCTTATGCTTGTCCTTGCTGTATAACATGTCTTAGCTTTGTATCCCCAAGTGGGTCACTTCAGGTCTTTCAAAATCAGGCTCTTCATCTGTAAGGTTTTGGACTTAGTGGTTTCTCAGGTTCCTTGCTGCTCTAAATCCTGTGACTTGCCAAAGTCATAAGGCTAGCAAATTCTGAACTGGAATTTACATTTAGGCCTTAAAACCTTGAACCAAATGTTCTTTTTACTGCATCCCATTGCTCACCTAGAGTGTACACTTGGCATCTAATCTTGCCACCCTACTTCTCTACTTAAAAAATTCAATCAGCAAATTCAATCAGGAAAACTAGAACATGTATAGGAAGGCATATAAGCCACTTAAGACTTGCCTCAAAAGATGTTCCTCAGCCAAAGTGAAATTATAATCATATTTGAAACCTGGTTATTGGAACTTGACATTTTTAGATGCTATGGGACTATTAAGTGACTGTTCTTCTGAGTCTAACTCCAGGTATGGGTAGCAAGAAAGGTGGTCTGAGCCTCTAATCCATGATGCCAGTAAGCCTGTGAGATGCTGGTATGAACTGAAAAAGGTGATCTCATGGGAAGTGTGGGAGAGTAGCTGTTCAGCCTGGGCTGAGGTAGGATTCTCCTGACTCAATTTTCCCACTGACACCTGGCAGACTTTAAGCCTGACTGAATGCAAGTTGACAATCTAATCCTGCCTGGAATTGACATGAAGTTGGGGAGATAGTGTATCCCTGCAATGTCCCTATTCTTGGTGGCAATTTCCTGTAGTCAAAAGGTTTGTAAGCTTAATAACAGATCTATTCAATTATAGATTATTGGTAGGGGAACATCCAAGGTTAAATATAAAATTAAGCTATTAGGCATAGGACTTCAGACCAACGATAATAAGTTAGAGTCCTTCAATTCTTAGTAATAGTGTGGAGACAATTAGGTCAAAAGCTTGTGAAGTTAGCAACATAAGTATTATTTGTGTCTCAGTTGGTTAATGTTAAAAAAAAATTCTTTTGTGGTCCGTATTGTAAATGCTTTAAAAAGAAGTATCACCTGACCAAAAGTTTGAGTTGTTCTATCTGTTATAAACTGTGTTAGAAATGAAAAATAAAATAAAAAAAATTCAATCAGCAAGCATTTAACAAGCCCCTACTCTGGGCTAGGTACTAGGCTTCACCAGATCTGTTTCTGAATTCATCTTGGTCTTCCCTTCTACAGTTCTTTTTGCTTATTTGGCTGCCCCTTTCACTCTGATCTGACTTCCTTACTCTTTTTCTCACTTCTGATTGTGTCCCAGTTCTCTCATCTTCCCTGCTGACTCAGGGCTCCCATTCCTTTGCTCTGCTTTCTGACTGAACTTCCTACTTGGCAGATTGCAACCTATGTCGCACTTGAAGCTCAGAGAGGCTCAGTGATTTGCCTAAGGTTACACAGCTACATTGTGTGGAGGTAGGACTTTTGGATGCAGTCCTCTCTGGAATGATGATGGTAGTGTCTGCCATGTCTGTGTCTCATAAATGTTGTGATGGAAGTGATTTGTAAACCCTAAAACAATCTTTCTGGACCTAAAATCCAGAAATGTAACCTCATAAAGACTTGAACTGTACCTCTTTTCACTTTTGTGACTGGAAGGAGGAGTGACAAAGTTGCCATTGTTGGAATTTAGCCTTAGCCTGTGGGAAAAGCATATTTCCCTTCTGTAACCCTACCCCCAACCCTCTCCCTATCAAACGTAATGAAGGCAGGGTGGTATAGTGAATAGGGAACTTACACTTGGAGTTAGAAAGACCTAGATTCGTTACTTGCTCCAGACACTCACCAACTGTGGGTCCCAATTCTTCTGAGTTCTAGTTTCCTTGCCCAAAATGCTGCTGTTGGAATCCATGATCCCTAAGGTTCCTTTCAGACCTAGATTTACAATCCTGTGGTCCAGGTAGCCAGTCGTTTGAGAAGGGGCATGGTCTTTAACAGTATCCTCAGCTTAAAAGGAAACAACTGAACAATGGATAAGTGAGTGAATTGCATGTTGACCTTCCCTCCATGAGTTGCCTTCTTGCAGTTATTGGTTTTGTGATTGGCTTCTTTTCTCCTCTTGTTTTGAGTACAATTGATTCAATTGCATCCCTTCCACACATTTCTGTCATATTCTTGCACTGCCAGGATATTTTTGGTTCCTTAACTTCTCTTTTTTCTGAACTCTTGGCAACATCACCACCACCATCAATCATCTTACTATATTCTTACGATACTCTAGTTAACCAAGTGCTTCTTCTACTACAGTCCTATGAGGTAGGCAGTGAAAGTAATGAGAGGAAAACTCAGAGTGGCTCAGAAAGGTTGAATGACATAAAAATATGGCCACATGGGACTTTAAACTTAAGGCTTTTGGCTACAAGACCAGTGCTTTCTTACATTGTAGCCAGGGTGATAGCAAAGTGACTCAGCCTCTGTTTTGGTACAATAAGTACCTAGGCCTAATAGCATCCATTCTAGGTTTCTCATGTCATCCCTGACCACATGCAACTCTAGCTTGCTCTGGAATTCTATCACCTTGTGCTACAAAAGGATTGTTTGGTCTTCTTGGATGATACATGTAGGAAGATATTTATTTTTGTCCCCTATTATTATACTGAGTAAGATATGTGGATACATTAGAACCACATTATCAGATGATAGGCAAAAGAGCCTAATCTAGAACTAATTCTCATGAGTGCCAATTTCCTCCTAGTTTAGTTGTCTAGATCTCCAGCTCCTTTTGTATACATAAAAGGGGATATATATTTGGCCCAAGATTTCTGCTACCCTGGGAGATAAGACACTATACTTGGGAATCAGATCTAAAAAAGCATGTTCCATGAGAACAACCCATGCTCAAACAGATAGATAGGATGAAGAGGGCCTCTAAAACTATAGTACTGATAGTCTCTTGTTTATGTGAGCTTGCAAAACGTTCCTGCCATCATTGTCAACAATTATGTGATTCATGAGAACACAAATAGGTCAGATCATTAAGCCCAACCAACTACCTAGAGAAGCTTTCTTCTCTCATTCACTTCTCAGCCCTTTGAATTATGTCTTCTGACTTTATACCCAAACTGAAACATCTTTCCAAAGTTACCAACTAACCCAAATGTGCTCAGTCTTTGAAGTGACAGATATGATGATCTTATGCTTCTTGACTAACCCTAACCCTAAATGCGCTCGATTCTATCAATCTAATGCTGCTGACTACTTTCTCTTCTTGAATTCTCTCTACTCTCTGGGTTTTTATGACATTTTTCTCTCTTGCTTTTTCTCCTACCTGTCTGACCACTTCTCAGTTTCCTTTGCATAATCTTCATCCACATCAACTCCCTGTCCCTACCAAATGTGGAAGCCCTTTTTTCTCTCTATATAAAGTTTCCCTTCCTGACATCATCAGCCCCTATGGGTATACTTATCATCTCCCAATCTATCTTGCCAACTGCCTAGTGGACATTTTGTTTCACACTGAATGCCCTATAGGCATCTCATAACCCCTCAGCTGAGTTTCCCCATATCTATGGAGGACACTGTCATCATCCTGGTCACCTAGTTTCGTCACTGCAGCGTTATCTGTGACTCCTTACTTTATCTGGTCCTATCTGTCCAGTCATTGGCCAAATGATGTTTTCATGTCCTGACCCTTTGGGACCTGATATAGGACACTATGCTCTCTCTCACTACCGTTATTTCTCATCACTCACAGAGCTATAGCCTAGTTAGGATCTGCAGAACCTCTAGCCTGAACTGTTTCAGTGGCCTCCTAGTTGGTCTCTTTGCTTCAAGTATCTTTTTACTCTAGTCTATTCTTTCCACAGCCACCAAGACATTTTCCTGATCTCAAGTTCTAACTGTCACTCTTCTATGAATTCCAGTGATATCCTCTTATCTATAGGATCAAAAATAAACCCCTCTGGTATTTAGAACCCTTTGCAAATTGACTTTAATCTACCTTTCCAGCCTCATTACATAATCCCCTTCAACATATTCCATAGTACAGCCAAGCTGCCTTTCAGATGGTTTCCCATACACAACTCTTCCTGTCTCTGTCCCTCTTCATGGAATGATAGAAATATACTCCTTGACCCCTGATTATAATGCCTAGTTCTCTTTAAGGCTCAGCTTAAGCATTATCATCTATATAAAGCCCTTCAGATCTATAGAACTGTCAGTGTTTTCCCTAGAAAATTACCTTGTAATTATTTTATATGCACACACATACATATGTGTACACACGTGTACTATATATGTGTATATATACACGTGTGTGTACATATGTATATATATATATATATACATATATAGTGCATGTGAATGTAAGCTACTTGATGATAGGAATGTTATTTATCACAGTTTCTGGCACATAGTAGACACTTGAAAATACTCACTGACGAATTTTTTAATGGCTACTTTTTATAGGTTACGGGATTAGTACGGGGAAGGGAGTGGTTGATTGATTTGTATTCCATTCGTTATTATCACGTCTCTTTTCTGTAAGCCGGCTGCTTGTATGCACAGATGTTTTTACTTGTGGCTTGGTGTCTGACAGCCATCTTCACTGGACATGAGAACAGGTTTGGAGGCTTTACCAAACTGACAACAGGGTTTATGTTGCAAAAAAAAAGTTAAGAAGTCTGATTTTAGTTTACACCTTCTATCCCTATCAAACCATTAGAACCTTCTTTTAGAAGGAATACTTCTAGTTTTTCCTGTATATGACTTATTTGTCCATATTTATCCACTTCTTGTTTCTTCCATTAGATTGTGAGTTCTTTTAGGACAAAGGATTTCTTCTTACATCTTTATGTATCCCTAATGCTTAGCACTGTGCCTGTCACCTATGAGGTTCTTAATAAATGTTTATTGGCAGACTGAGTAACTGACTATAATCAGATTCTTATATCTTACAGTGAATTAATTTAAGATATTTTCATACAACTTAGAGATAAAAGAGATCATAGAGATTGTCTGGTCTAATACTCCTGACCTCCCTTTTGTAAATGATCAAAATGTGGCTTGTAGAGGTCACCATTTTCCCAAGATTTTAAAAAGTAGTAAAGCAAGGATTCCAATTCAGGATGTCTGGTTACAAACATTGCGCTCTTTTCACTACAACATGCTGATTGAGAACAGGTTTTTTGTTTTGTTTTGTTTTTTAGGGTTAGGGTGAAAGAAGGAGTGATCATGAGTGGACTGGGTATTTGATCAATGAATAGTTTAACACTGATTAAAAAGACAGGAGATTCAGAATTGGGAGACCAGAGGCATTGAGGATCAACTTGGCCTTGGTTATCATTTTCCTTAGGGTTGGCTTTTATGATGGTCATTGGTGTTATCTTGTAATCATCATAAAATTGATATTCTTGATTCTTGAGCAATAAAAAATTGAAAACATTTGAAGTTAATGAGGAAGATATGCAATTTCCAGAGTTTTTCAGTTTTTGTGAAACCAAAGATCTCTTCTCTTAGCCAGTCGGAAGTAATCCCCCTCCCCCTCTCCAAACAACATTTATTAAGAGTGTTCTTATTGTCTTTATAGTATGTATTTTACTGTGGTCATTTCCCCAGTATTTCTAGTTAGCCTTGGCCTTATGGGAAAAAGTGTCAAGACTCTTTTCTGTGAATTCAGACCACACACAGAAAGAAGCCTTAAAAACTTCTCTCATACACAGTAAATGATAAGGCAATCAAGTGAATTCAAACACTGTCATTTTTTTATTGCCTTTCCAAGTACACTAATTGCCTCTCCAAATGTCCAAACAAAACCTGTTTATTTCTGGGAAGGATTTTGGCCTTAAAGAAGTCTAAAAAAATAAATAAATGAGTCAACAGAAACAAGAGAGAATTGAAATGGTAATGAATAATCATATATTTTTCTTAGTAGAAATAAAGTGCAAATGTAGTACATAGGTGCAGACATTGAATTGTGGCCTAGTTGCTCCCATTGGTGAGGAGTTTCTCCTGGATTGATTACTCCCAATGCAAATTGTGGCATTCCACTGACAAAATTTTACTCTTTATAAAAGTGTAAATTCCTTTCCTTGCCCAGGACTCAACAATGAAGATTCGATTCATGGCTGGTGCATGTAGCTCAGATTTTTGACCCCCTTGCTTTCTTAAAAACTCAGCTTAAATGTGAATTTCTGTGTGACGTTTCCCATAGAATCCTACCCACCCTCTTTACCTCCATTTATTAATGCCTCCTCCCCACGAAAGTTACCTTTCATCTTACATATTTTGTTGTTCAATCATGTTTTAGTCATATCTGACTCTTCATGACCCCATTTAAGGTTTTCTTGGTAAAGATACTGCAGCTCATTTTACAGACTTTGTTGAGGTAAATAGGGTTAAGTGACTTGCCCAGGGTCACAGAGCTAGTAAGTGTCTGAGTCTGGATTCAAACTCAAGTCTTCTTAACTCCAAGCCTGGCACTCTATCCACTGTACCACCTAGTTGCCCTACTATGCATTATATATATATATATATATATATATACATATATATATATATATGTATATATATATATACATATATATATATATATGTATATATATATATGTACACACACACACACACATATATATATATATATATATATATATATATATATATACATGTACATATAGTTATATACATACATACATACATATATGTGTGTATATTTTATCTCCCCTGAAAGTATATAGACTTTTGAAGGATAAGCCCTGCTTCATTTTTATCTTTGTATCTCTAGTGTTTGGAATGTAGAGTTTAATAAAAAGAAGAGAACCAGGGTTGGAGGTCAGACAGAGAGAAGCCATTAAGTCTCAAACTGACTTGGTTCCCTCAAAAGTTATATAACCCCTCTAGTCAACCATGGCTAGTGGGAATCACATGTTAGATAAAGAGGAACAAATGGAAAAGTTCTTGTATTAGATGAAGTTTCTAGATCCATAGTAAGAGTTCATATTGAAGATTATTGAATTAAGAGGAGAGATGTTTACACCACATAGGAGCTAGAGACAAGGAACAGCAAGTTTCAAAACTACGATGTGGAAGAGCAAAACTGGGCATTGACCATCAATGGTATTGTGAGTTATGCAGACTGTACAGGTTTGGGGAAGGGAGTCAACAGTGCTTCCATCTTAAAAAAGTATCCTTCCTTTCACAATGGCATATTAAATCTTGAGGACTGCTTAAAGGGCTCACTAGGACAAAGGGGTTCCTTTACTCTAGCCACCCTTGGCACTTTTTTATCTTGAGTGTGTGGACTGGTTGTGGTTCTCAACTCCAGGGTTTTGCTGCAAATAAGGAGGACTGTATAGATTCATGGAAAATTTCATGGGGCCACTAGAGAGTAAAATAATTTGTCTTGACTCTTCATGTGTTCAAATACTGATCCTTTGCTTTTATTTTTATTGGAACAATTTAATCCTTTCAGTGTTTTATTAACCTAAGTCCTTGTTTAAGAAATTGGGTTTCTTCTTTTGGAGTGGAGAACAAGTCACAGGACAAGAAGATGAGAAAAACCCAGGAAAAACCTTGGATCGAGATACTGCATTGAAAAGTCCCAAAGATTAAACTCAATTTGTAGAAACCCAGAACTTCAGTTCTAGACTATGATTTACTTAAACTTGTAAATGTCGCAGTTCTGACACCAATGATTTGTGCCATTTGAATTTTGGAAGTTGATTTTCCTCAGAAAGTGTCAAGGAAATGTTTTTATTATCTTACATAAGCATAAACCAATAATATTAATGTGTGTTTTGAAAATAAACTACTGAACCTTGAATACCTGAAGCAGAGTACTCAATATGATCTAGGGTACATGATGACTCACAAGTTTATCATCTTTTAGGACACACAAAGCATTTTCCTCACAATGATGAAAGATATTAGGTGACTTTTTTCTCTATCAAAGTATTTGTACAAGGGAAGTTGGTCCTGAAGGGATGAGAAACTCTCAAGAATGAAATTCTGAAGTCTTAAGAAGAAATAATTCCAATGACAAGGAAAATAGGGACTTACCTAAAGAGATGCACAAGTAAGTCATCAACCAATTTTGATTTTAAAAGACACATCAAGAAGATGGAAATATGGGCAGGTTATGAGAATGAATGAAAAAGTTTGGCACTCTTCTGGAATAATACTACTGTCCAGAGTTATAAAGCTCAGAATGAACTAACTATGCCTCCCTCTCAGGGTAAATTACTCAACTTGGACCTAAGGCTTAACTTGATTTCTACTGAGTGGAAATTTGCCCCAAGGACAATATCTAGTTGAATCCAGATCATGTTTCACATCCATCCATCCAAACATCTTATGGAATAATGCTACCACCCAACTACTCCCTGCCTCCTACCTGTTCCTTCTTCCTTCACCTCTTGCCAAAGACATAGCAATCAAAAAAATATTACCACTGTTTCTCAGAAGAATATGACAATCAATTACCCTGTGACTCCACTCATGAATACTGTCATTCTCCACACTAAAATTCCCCCTTGCCACCAATCCCTTACATACATTTTGCTCCTGATAGAATGGAAACTACTTGAGAGCAAAGGCTATGTATAGTCCTTGGCACATCGAAGGTATTTAACAAATGCATGGTCATTCAATCATTAAGTATATCAGTAGGTAGGTTAATGAGCTAACCATGTCAAGAAAAGCTAAAGAAAAGAAGAAAAAGTCATATTAGAGAAAAGAGGAGGTAAAAAGAAGACTCTTCTTAGGAGAGATGTGGTCTAAACATTTAAACCAATTCAAACTGGTTTAAGGCAACTAAATCAGCTAAAACCAGTTCAGACCAATTCAATCAATTTAAACCAGTTAAAACAGATAAAAGTGGTTCAAACTGGCTCAGATCAGTTTGAACCAGCTAAAATTAGTCCAGACTAGTTTAAACTGGCTAAAATTAATTCAAAGTGGCTAAAATCAGTTAAAAGTGGCTAAAACCACTTCAAATTGGGTGAGCTGGCTAAAACCAGGTCAAAACAGCTAAAACCAGTTTAAACCCAATTCAGATAATTTAAAACCAATTCAAACCAGTTTAAATCAGCTAAAACTGGGTTCAAACTGACTAAAATCAATTCAGGCCAGTTCAGACCAGCTTAAACTGGCTAAAACCAGTTCAAACCAGTTCAGAGAAGACCAAGCACTGGAAAAAAAACTGGCTCATAATACTCAAACTTCCATGATATTGATTAGAATAAGACAAATCAATGTAAAAGCTTATGAGTAATATTTCTTCCCAGCAGGGAAGTCTTCTTGGAAAAGCAAATTAAAAATCAAAAGATTAATTTGCTTAGAAAAGAAAATTAAGCTCAAAGGCTACTTGGAGAATTAAGAAATCAGAGCTAGACCAGTACATAAAAGGAAACGTGCTTGACTAGTTCTCGAAAAGAATTGATTCTAAATCTAAATGCCTCGATTCTAACCCTCACCAAGTTGTAGCGACAAAACCCTAACCCTAAATGTCTCTTCAGGGAAAGCAAACCTTTTCAGTATTCTAAGACACTCTGTCAGTTCTTAAATGACATAAATACTTACATTAAAATGTCTCTGATTGCTTCAGGAAAGCGTCTCTGGTAAGTACCAATTTCTCTTCACATATTTGCGAGAAAGCTCACATCAATAGGGCCCTGATTGCATCATGAACTCATCCTCTAGGTATGTATTCTCCTTTATCTTCCTAATGGCTCCTGACTAACAGTATACATGGTAACAGGTAGAGTCATGGCCCCCTTGATAGGAAACAGGGCTGATTTATTTCATGTTAGAAATAATGACACGATTCCACACATTTTTAGCCAAAACAAAGAGCTTTAAAGTTGATATAATCAAATATTATATGTATTTTTATGAAGTCCTCATAGAACTGTCCCCAGCCCCAATAGTCTAACTTTATTACAGGCCCACTGTACCTACCTAGCCCCCCAACAATGTTCTAATTTCTTCATATATGCCTCACTACTCACTAGAACAACAGGTATGTCCCTGAAACTCGTAGTGCTCACAGAAGCAATAGATGTGGGAACCCAGCCATGACCCCCAGACCCATTCTCACAGAAAAAGGTGTATTGTTATAGCTGATCACAATCACATCATCCATCTAATCCGAGACAGGACCATAATACCTAACTATCTCTCTTCCACCATAACACATCATGAAACCTCAACAGTTTTTGGCATCCCTGAGTTTAAACCTCAACATTTTCATGGAGAAAAATAGCTGACACAGCTCATTACTGAGAGATGGGACCACGACTTTGGAATATGGTTAAATAAAACTTCAGAACTTTATTAGGCCTATCAAATCACCTGTAAGCTGTCTGATACTTCCTAATTAGTCAAAAAAGTGTGGCTTCCCTTATCACCTCTACTTCTTACAAACTCTATTTTATCTTATTCAAGATTCTCTTCTTGCTCTCCTCTTTTTCTCATTACCCCAAATGTGACACTTTCTAACGTTTATGTTACTTGATGTGTTCTCAATTCAGGATGTTATTCTTGGTGACCAAATATTAGAATTACTTTGTTCCACTTCAGGGGAGGGTATTGTGCGTGGCATATCCTCAGTGGGTCTAGTGCCATCAAATCTCATTTACACAAATCATCGAGGTTGTGAGGATGGGATAGGGATGGTATTTTTCCAGGCTGTCCCCAGTACCTGGAACATTCTGTTTCCTCATCTCTGCATCCTAGTTTCTCCGACTTCCTTTAAATCTGAGCTAAATCCTTTCTTCAAGAAACCTTTTCCAGTCCTTCTTCCCTTTGAGACTAACCTCAACTTATCATATATATTTATTGTCATATATTATATATAAGTATATTTCTATACATATATACACACAATATATATTTGCTCCCCAATTAGATTGTGAACTCCCTGACTCATTATTACAGTAAGGCATAAATGATGGATATGTATTTGAACTGCTCTTAGGTATTAGTCATGATTTTAAGCATTTGAATCCTAAACACAGATCCATGGCAAGTGGAAGAGGGATTCTCCAAATATGGTAAACCTATCACGACACTATTTTTTATTCAGGTTATATTGATCCCCTGAATGAATGAAAGACTCAGTGAATGAAGAAGTATTTTTAAATGCTTATTATTTCCAAAATATCATGCTAAGTACAATAGAAGCTTGGTTTACCAGAAACCTAGTTTACATATGCTTCACTAGATGAGGAAAAATTTTTCGCAAAATTAGTCTTACAGGACGAACAAAAATTCGCAGCACCAACATTAAAATTTTGTTGAAAAACATCACCCAAAAGGCTGTAGTAATGAGAGCCACAAATATTTTAATGACAATACAATGTCACATTTTCATGACATTCTGAAAAAGTGTCAAAAACAAGTGTCATCAGATGGATTCCTAGTCAGAAGTGAATGCAAAGAAAACAATCAGTGAGTCAAAACATGAAAGTGATTCTAAAAAATGAAAGAGTAAGTGAAGGAAGCAGTGATAATCTCACTTTTAATGAAAGTAGCATAAGAGAGAATACTACCGACATTGAAATCCCCAGTATTTTTGTTGAAGGAGATTCTCCTTCCAAGCAATAATACTTCTTCTTCCTCCTCCCTCTTGTCTCCCTCATATCATCCATGACTCTTCCCAAAGGTAAAATAAAGGTTAATTTATTTTATTTTTGATTTTTATTATATACTAATCATTGCTATTGTATTTCAGGCACATTAGGGATGAAAACCTTAAAATTATAAATAATTATTTTTATATGAATATTTTTTGTGGATGTGGTACTGATCTTCCAACTTTACATTATTTCCTATGGGAAAATTCACCTTGCAATATGAACAAATCACATGACAAACAGAATCTTGGAAAGAATTAAACTCATAAACTGAAGTTTTACTGTACTGGGGACGCAAACAGGAAAATAGAAACAGTTCCATCTCTCAAGGAGTTCACCTTCTAATAGGAGAAGGATGGTTTAGCTTCAGGGAGGATGGAAAGGACCATTGTTCTTTAGGGTGCAGCAGCAAAGCAAATGGTTCAGATGGTGTGTGATCTAGAATGACTGCAGTGTAGGGCTCATGCGAAAACAATTTTTTTAGTGTCATTTCCATTATTAAGATAACATCTGTTTCTGATGTTGAACCATTTATAAATGCCAAGAACTTTAGTGGCAAAAATGTTTTCCCCCAAGTCTTCATTAGCTGCAGCTGCTGAAAAAGTGAGACCTGAAGTTGTGGTAGAAACAATTTCCTGCCTAAGCCTCCAAAGGAGGTGCTCCCTAAATGTGCTCCAAAGGAGGTGCTCCCATGGATTTTGAGGCGGAAAGGAGGGCCAGATAGGGAAGATGGTTCTGCTTGTGCTGGGGCTCTTGTGTATGGGGTTCTGAGCCTCTTCTTCCAGGGAATGAAGGAAAGTGATGGTTGTGATAATACCAACTTATACTACTTTCTGTCTTCTCTTTTTCAATGTATCTTTCCTTGGTTCATCTGTCGTGCCTGGTCAATCCTCCCTCACCCTCGGTGACAGTTTATCTAAAGTTGGTGTAGATGATGGCCTAGTTGACTTTTCACTGGATTTCTCCTCTTAATGATGATGATGATGAGGGCTAGGCTAGAGATAAAGTAAGTGGCCTGGAGTGCTACTATTCTTGGGGCTTTTGGGTGCAGGGTGTTGGGCTGTGTCACCTGAGGTCTGAACTGGAGGTCATGGTGGTGATGGTTTGGCCTACCTTACTCTGAACATTGCTGAGCCTCATTCAAAGAGTTAGGCTTTACCACTTACATAGGGAAAAACCAAGAGGGTAAAGAAGATCTATCATCTAGTTTCGCCACACATGGAGCTTGTTGAGTATTGTGTACATCTTGATTGGACCCTACAAATGTATAATAAATGGGGCCCAGAACTGAATAGGAAGCAAAATGCAGATTGGATTGCTTTTGAGAAATTACAAAGCTCCTTAATGACTCCAAACTCTACCATGAACCAAAGGTCAGTCTTTTTAATACCATTATGTGGTTGTAAGTCACAGTCAGAGGGCAATGAATATAACCATGATGTTTATAAGTAGACTATAATACATAACAAATTAGGCACTATGAAGAAGTAGTGTAAAATATGCAATCAACAAAATGTATGATCAAAAAGAAGATGGGCTGTTCATAGAATAACCAGTGGCCAGACAGCCTATGTGCTCCATCTGTGTCCTTGTAATGATGAAAGAAATTGAAGAAAGCCCCCATCATGGTAAGTAGATTTTTTATGATGAACTTACAGGAGAACATGGACAAAGGTAACAAAGAGCTTAGATAGCGATTCGCTTTGTTGGAAGGAATGTCCATATCAACAAGATCATTGTTCCATTTGAATTTCAAAGATTACTTGTTAGAACTATCTCCAAATGGACTTGGCTACATCTAGAGTCAATGGATTCCTCCTTACTGGAAATCTCCAAGCAAAGGCTGGTTGGCTACTTGTCATGGATGTTGTGGATTTGCTGGGGGAAGGGCTGTGTGGGAAGGTGGTGGGAATTCTTACTAAGATGCAAGTTGGACTAGAGGGGCCACTGATGTCCCTTCCAACTCTGACATTATGTGATGCTTTGATTGAGAAAGCCTAGGATCTTTTCTCTTCTTTTTAAATATATTCCTTTTATTTATTTTTAATGTTCTACAATTACTACAATATAACTCAGATTTTTCCCCCCCACCACTCCCCTCCCTCTGCAAGATGGCATACAATTCTATATAGGATCTACACATACATTCCTATTGAATACAATTTCCCTATAGTCATGCTGTGTAGAAGAACTAAAATGAATGGGAAAAATCATATAATAAACCAAAACATAATACACACACACACACACACACACACACACACACACACACACACACCCAAAATGATCTGCTACATTCTGTGATTGAATTCCATAGTTCTTTCTCTGAACATGGAAGGCATTTTGCCTTAGAAGAACACTAGGAATTTTTTTTTATGTCCTTGCTTTGCTATGAAGATCCAAGTCTACCAGAAAAAACTCTCGCACATTATGGTTGCTGCTGTGCTCAAAGTTCTCCTGGTTCTGCTCCTTTTGCTCAGCAGCATACCATATAAGTCTTTCCAGGCCTTTCTGAAGTCTTCTTGTTCATCATTTCTTACAGAACAATAGTATTCCATTACATTCATATACCACAATTTTTTCAGCCATTTCCCAATTGGTGGGTATCCCCTTGATTTCCAGTTATTGGCAACTACAAAGAGTGTTGCTATAAGTATTTTTGTACATGTAGGATCCTTTCCCATTTTTATGATCTCTTGGGGATACAGTCCTAGAAGCAATATTGCTGGGTCAAAGGGTATGCACATTTTTGTAGCCCTTGGGGCATAGTTCTAAATTGCTCTCCAGAATGGTTGGATCAGCTCACAGCTCCACCAACAATGAATTAAGTGTTTCAACTCTCCCACATCTTCTCCAACATTTATCATCATTCTGTTTTGTCATGTTAGCCAACCTGAGAGGTGTGATGTGGCATCTCAGAATTGTTTTGATCTGCATCTCTCTAATCAAAAGTGATTGAGAACATTTTTTCATATGATTAAAGATATCTAGGATCTTTTCTATGCCTCAATGAGGCAGTGAAATAAAATTTGAGTGATTTAACATTTTAAATTTTAGCTTTTTTCTGAGGAATCCAGACAAATTTGCCTTGAACTGAAAAACCAGTTATTGACTGATTGGAAATACTTTAAGTTTACATCAACTGAAACCTTTTAGTTATGGTGCCCAGCTATGGATTGTTGAGAAAGAGTAGTCAATGGACTTCACCTAGTGTGTGGCAAACATGCCTGATGTGAGTTGTGTGAGAGAGATTTTTCTGGTCCTAAACTTAAGTGAAGCCTGAAGGTCTGAAGAGCAGAACTACGAATCACCGCAGCTCCCCTGAGGAAATGCTGCACCCACAAATCACACTTTGCCTGGTTTCAAGAGCTCCAAGGTAGGTAAGAGTTGGGGGGGGGTCTAAAGAAAGGCAATTTGCAGAGCCATAAGCTCAGAAAGGGTCCTTTGGGAATGGGGAACAAAGGGATTAGGGGAGGAACTATTCCAAGGGTCCCAAATGCTTTCCCATTGGTTCATACTCCCCAACTTTGAAAACATGGTCCTAGGCCCTCTTTTGCTTTTCTCTTCTTCCTCTTTCTTGGCCCTTGACTGCTGGCTGTGCCCACATTTATCTCTGGCCTTGGGTCTAGAAGTCTAGTAGCTCCCTGTCCTGCTTTTATGTTGAAGGTGAGATTGGTGGGACACAGAGCTAACATTTACTCTGGAAGGTCCTGGGACACATGGGAAAAAAGCTATTTGCTCTTGCCTCTGCAGGACCCCATACAAATTCCTTCCCCTTAGGGGTATCTCTCATGTGAGAAAGAGGGAGATAAAAATCCAGCCATTTTGTCCTCTATTTTATTTAGGAAAGGCCCAGGCCCACTCAGGTTAATTTTCTGAAACATCAGCCTTCACACCCTGATTACACACTGCCCTGGGATTCCTTATATTTTAAAAGATAATTCAAAATTATTTCGTCAACATTGTGACTAGCGCAGTGTCAAATGTCCAAGCTAGAAAGTGGTGGTGGTGGCGCACCAATCCTACATAAGGATCCCAGGAGGCTCCATACTGACTTGCTTTTGAAATGTAATATTATCTGTGCTTTATTGCACTTTTATTTGTTAGCTATTTCCCAATTAGGTTTTAATTTGGTTCTAGCAGCTCTCAGGATCGTTGTTGCTATCCATATTTTGACACCAGATTCAGACTTTTCCAAAAGCCTTTCCAGGAGTTTGGTGAGTTTTTTTGTTTTGTTTTGAATGTGAAGGATACTACTCCAGAATCTCAAGGATATTAAATTTGGAGCTGGAAATGACATTAAAGGTCATCTATGTCAGGCATCTAATTTAATAGAGAGGTGGAACTGAGGTCTCCAGAGTAAAGTTACTTGACAATTGTCTCACACAGAAAGTCACAGAGCCAGGACGTGAACCCAGCTCCTCCTTATTCCACTTCTAGTGGTCTTCTTACATTAAACTCCTCAAACACGATGCTCCATTTCCCATCACCATACCTTTGCTCTCATGGGTTATCCCCTATCTATAGAATGCTCTCTCTATTCGGCTTCTTACTTTCCCTGGCTTCCTTCAAGACTGGGCTCAAATCTTGCTCTCTGCAGGAGGCCTTTCCATCTGCTAGGACCTTCCTTCTGACATTACTTTCCATTTTTCACACAGATCTTGTATATATTTCATTATTTAAGTGTTGCCTCCTTCATGAGGATGAGAACACCTCGAGTGAAGGGACGCATTTTTGCATTTCTTTTTATCTCCAGTGCTTAGGAAGGAAAGAAGGAAACAAGCATTTATTAAGTGCCTTCAGTATGTTAGGCTCTGTGCAAAGTAATTTATAAATTTTATCTTGTTCGATCCTCATAATAACTCCAAGGGGCAGGTGTTAATATTTTTTACAGTTGAGGAAACCTAGGTGGCTTGAGGTTGTGACTTGCCTAGAGTGACATTAATAAGAATCTGAGATTTAATTTGAACTCAAGTCTTCTTGACTTCAAGACCAGTGCTCTGTCTACTGCACCATCTAGCTGCCTCTTCACACAGTGTCTGGTATGTTGTAGAAGCTTAATAAATGCTTATTGAAAGATTGACAAATTCTTTCCTCTGTGTCCTGCTGGCTGTCTACAAATTTATGAACATCATTCCAGAGGGCAGTCAAATGAGTCTTTGAATGAGGGGTTGGCTAAGGATGCTAACTGGATACTAATGTCTCTTCCAGCTCTGATGATTTCCATGTCTATAAGAGTGGAGCACATGAAAAGGAAGAAAAATTCAACTCTAAGTGTGACCAATCAGGCCATATTTGTTTCTTGTGGACTGATGATTTTAATCTTTTGGAACTGTTTGCTAGATTTTACAATACACAATACCTGACTCACTTAGCTGTTGACCTTGACTGATTTGTAGGATTGCTCAAAACAAAGTCAAGGGCAAGTCATGTCATTATTTCTTTGATGGCATAGTCTTCTTCGGCAATGAAGGACGAACACACAGGATCATTTAAAAGGTGGATTATCTTGGAGAATTTATTACAGTTTCTTTGTAACCACTTTCATACAGATGTTCACTCATAACACAGAAATGAAAGCCACAATTCTCCAACTCCCTGAAGGCTTTAGAGAAATCATAGGATGTATCTATGAGTCAGTTGTATGTAGTTTTAGTAACATAGTTTTTGGACCAATAAATTCATAGAAAATGCAAAGTTGCACCAGTGCCTAGCAGATGTCATGTGTTATGGCTGTTCTGGTGGGGCAAGTTAAGGGGATACTCATTCCAAAAATCATATCTGCCCAAGTGCCTAACAAAGATATCACACATTTTAAGTTTTAAGTATAAACATAACTGGAAAGAGTTTAGTTATTTTGTTATGATTACCTAGTCATAGGGAAACAATGGGACTGAGAGCCTGAAGGGACCTTATAGCCAGTTCCTTTATTTTAGTGAAGGGGAAACTGAGATCCAGGGAGATGAAATGATTTCCACAAGATCACCAAAACGAGGAAGTAGTAGAACTGGGAACTAAACCTGGAGATTGTGACTCCCATGCCAGTGCTATTTCTATTACATCATAAGCAAAGCTTGATTAAAAGGGGTTTACAGACAGATCAAAATTTCTGTATGGTACAGACAAATCCTTCCCTCCTTCCCTCCCTCCTTCCCTTCTTTCTTTCTTTCCTTCCTTTTCCCACTAATAAAAACTAATAAAACTTTAAGACTGGATGTTGGCAGCTCAGTAGTGTGAGGCAATGTGTTTTAAGAGTTGTACTCCTTCCTTTTTCTCCTTTCCTTCCTTTCCTTCCTTCCCTCCTCCTCCTTCTCTTCCTCTTCCATTTTCATTTTTGATGCCAGGTCCAGTGCTTTTTTTTTTTTTACCCATGATGTAGATGTCATGGGAGAGCTAAATATTTGGGCCTTATGTACCTGTGCATTTATTACAAGTTATATAGATAAATGTCTGTTGTATGCTACTGTATGGTGCAGGTAGGACATTGATAACTCCTAATACTTGATCTTTTAGGAAGTAAAGGGACTCTCCCCATGGAAAACAAAATAGAATTTTTGGTGATTATTAATAATTCCTGTATTATTCACCCTTTATAATCCAAACTAGAAGACTAACTGTTATTAGTGGTATAACAGGTAGTCTCTTGGGAATGGGAGGGTTGTTCTCACCCCACAAAGGTTTTGGGGTAGAAGGTAGGTGCCAGGAGAGAGAGAGCTATATGATCTATAGAATATTGGGAATGGTGGTATGAGATCAGTTGTAGTGCTCAAGGAGCTAGGACAGCAGAGGCCACTGATCAGGCACAGGGATAGTGGTAGTTATGGGGGGGAATATTCCCTCTGATAGAGGAAGCACTTTTCCCATCATCTATTCACATGCAAGCACAGTAGGACAAGAGTCCATTCACTCCATACTAGTTATGGTTATGACCCCTCCAAATGAAGGTCTTACTTGTCCTCAAATATCCTTTAATTAGAACTCCCTCTTCTTCCTGCTAACCAGTTGGGGATTAAATGGACTGATCCAAGATTTGCTCAGCACATGAGTATTTTTTTTGGCCCATTGTAACTAATCTGTTTTTGGCCATTAGCACAAACCATTTAGGAGATTGGATGAAATTCTATGATTTATACAACTGTGCTGGAAATCTCAGGTATTATCTTCTCTGTGGAATTGTGAGGAAAAGTAATTGACAGAAAGTAACTGAAGAAGTATAATCCAAGAAATACAATATGGCTTTAATGTCAGTAATCTAGTCTATCTAATGAGTCTAAAGGGAATTTTAAACAAGAAATAGAATTTAAAAACAGAAAACTAATAAAGCTTTAAGGCCGGATGTTGGCAGTACAGTAGTGTGAGGCAATATGTGTTGTGGGGAAAGAGTTGCACTTAATGTAAAGAGAAGACATATTCAAATCCTAGCTTTGACCCTAACTAGCATCATGGAAAATGGCATAGTAGATAGATAGCTGATCTCAGAACATGGAAGATCTGAGTTCAGATCCTGCCTTTGACATATTCTGCTTGTATGACACCAGGGAAACCACTTATTTTCTCAGTAGTCTAGGAAGCTCTGTTGTCGGCCTGTCTTGAGAGAGGGAATCTTGGCACCAGGCGGTTCCCTATAAAAACACAAGTCCAGTAGCTATCTGTGTTGTTACATGGCACTGCAAAAGGAAGTGTCAGTTACCCCCAGAGAAGGAAATCTGTATGAGGCAAGTTGGTTTCTGAATTTGAACCATCTCCTTTTTAAATTTAATACATTGTTTCTCCCCAACTACATTTAAAAACATTTTAACATTCATTTTTTAAAAATTGAGTTCCAAATTCTTTCCTTCTTTCCCTCCCAACCCCCTTATTGAGAAGGCAAACAGTTTGGTATAGGTTATACACATGCAGTCATACAAGACACATTTCCATGTTACTCATATGAAAGAAGACACACACCAAAACAAAACCCAGCAGGAAAAATAAAGAAAATTTTTAAAAAAAGTATGCTTTGATCTGCATTCAGACTCCATCAGTCATTTCTCTGGAAAGGGATAGAAATTTTCATCATAAATCCTTTGGAATTGTCTTGAATCCTTGCATTGCTGAGAATAGCTGTCATTCACAATTAATCATTGTACAATATTGCTATTACTGTGCACAATGTTCTGGTTCTGCTAATTTCACTTTGCATCAATTCTTGTAAATTTTTCCTCAGAACATCCTGCTCATTATTTCTTATAATACAATAGTATTCCATCACAATCACATGCCACAACTTGTTCAGCCATTCCCTAATTGATGGGCATCCCCTCAATTTCCAATTCTTTGCCACTATAAAAAGAGATGCTGTCAATATTTTGTACATGTGAAGGCCCTTTATCTTTCTGTTTTTTTTTTTATCTCTTTGGGATACTGATTTGGTAGTGGTATTGCTTGGTCAAAGGGTATGCATGGTTTTATAGGTACTTGGGCACAGTTCCAAATTGCTCTACAGAATGGCTGAATAGGTTCTGAACCACCACCCAAAGGTTCTTCTATTATACAGAAAACACAGTTATGGTAGGTTCACAACCAGTTAGTCACTGGCCTTGAGTAAGCATTTTATTGTGTTTCAGAAGAGAGAAGAGACTTACTAGTCTTTTGACCTCTCATTTATCTTGTGGGAGGGTTGAGAAAACATGGAATCTTTTTGTCTTTTGGTTGGCTTTTCACAAAGTTTGGGGTAATGGAAGGAAAAACATAGTGAGACATGTCTCCTAGTATACACCAAAATTGAAGTGTCTTCTAAAATAGCATTACTCTTGTCAAGAAAAGGAAAATATAGTGTCCTTCTCATGGTTACTCTATCTTTCCTCTATGTTGCCCAAGGTTTCTGCTAATAATACTGCAACTTCCTAGCTAGACCTCCATCTTGGACCTTGCTGATTAGTGAGAGTACTTTACATTTCACCAATCCTACTGACCCAACCATCCCACCTTCCTGCCATGATGCCATGTATGTGAGTACCATCCCATCTCGCTCTGCTCTCCATCTCTTGCTTTAGGAAGAGGAATCAAATCAATGTTGCTATTGTTTCTGGTAAGGTCATAGCAATCTGTTGCCTTGCGGTTCCACTTACCATTCCTGTGACTTTACACTTTCTTAGTCATTTTCACCTTCCTATCAGAGTGTAGGCTTTTTGAGGGGAGAGACTATTTGTTTTTGTGTCTCCAGGACTTAACACAATAACTGGCACATAGTAAGTATTTAATATATTCTTTTTCATTCATTCATTTTGATGCCACAAGAGCTGGTATGACCTTAGGCTAATCAACGCAATTAAATTCAACAAACATTTATTGTCTACTGTGTAATGTGGATACTACTAGGTTCTGTGGATACAAAGGTAAAATCAAATCAGTTCTTACCCTCAAGGAACTTACTTTCTACTCAGTGCTTTATCTCTATGAACTATAGTTTCTTCAGGCAGCTAGGAAGTGCAGTGGATAGAACCCTGGGCCTGAAGTCAGGAATACCTGAGTTCAAATCATTTTTGGATACATCTTAACATCTGTGATCCTGAGCATTTAGGGTTATCGCTTGCCCTCTGTCTGCTTAAAAATGAGGACAATATAAGTACCTATTTTCCAAAATTGTTGTGAGATTAAATGAGATATTTATAAAATGCTTAGCACAGTGTCTGGTACAGAGTAGGAACTAAATAAATGTTTGTTTCCTTCCTCACTTGTAAACTTAAAACAATCATACTTGTAGATTGTAACCCCTCTAATCTCCCTCACAAGATTGATATGAGGAAAATACTTAATTGAAACCCAGAAGTCCTATAGAAATAAGAATTATAGTATCCAAAGGAAAGATATTTAGTAATTTAAAAAAATCTAAATGAGAAAAAAGAAGGGCATGTTGGTCCACAGTGGGTTCATATCTTGTGTTTTCTTCCACCTCCCATTGTTCTATCATTGGTATTTTTAAAGTATGCAAAATAGAAAAGGGACCTGGAATCAAGAGAGACCTTGGTTGGAATCTTGCCTCTGTTGCTACCTTGCTTCATGATCTCAGCAAGCCACCTCTCCAAGTCTCAGTTTCCTTGTCTGTGAAATGGGTGGTAACAATAAATATGTGGGATTAATCATTTGATAAAAGAGAAAATTTATGGTCTTTTCCTTCACTAGATAGATAATCCACTGGAGAGGCGACATTCTAAAGTTTATAGTGTAGTGACAATGGAAAAAGTTAAAATTTAGAGTCAAATCTGCTTTGGGATCTTAGTGCTCACCAACTGTGTGAATCTCAGTTTATTCATCAATAAATGGCAATAATATCTCTTGCCAATCTACTTTATAGGTTGTGAAGGTAGTGCTTTGTGAACTACAAGGCCCTAGGGAAAGGAAAACTATTAAAAAAAAACATAATCCTTATTTAAGTGGAAAGAATTTGAGACTTGGAAATGAGAATGAACTGGAATTCAGCCCTGGCTTTACCGATTCTGATGGGTCACTCCATCCCTCCAGGGTTCAAGTTCACCATCTGTACTGGAGGGAGGTAGGAATGAGATAATCAGTTTGCAGTCTTTCAAGCTGTTTGGAAGAAAGCTGTCTTCTGTAAACCAGAGAGAATGTTACTCCACCCTTGAAACTAGGCGGGTGTTTTTCAGAAACTAAAACAGTCTTTTAAATTAAAACCAAAACAAAATCAAAACAAACTCTCTGCTTCCCTAAATAAAACAAAACAAAACGGTTTCAATGAAATCCATATGTGCCTCATTATGACATAGAACCGTCAAATGAATGGCAATGGAAGTTACTGCTTAGTCTTCCCTTCCGGTAAAGTCAAGTAGCTTGTACTATCCTTTTACATTCAATATTTTGCTTAAAACTCCACCTTGCCCCTTTTCTATATATTTATTACATGGGAATATGGTAAGAAGAAAGAGTCTGGGATTTTGGATTCAAATTCCAGTATTGCTGGTATAGATCATAGATTTGGATCTGGGAGGGATCATCTAATCCCCTCACTTTTCAGAAAAGGAAACTGAGGTCTAGAGAAATTAGTTGACTTGCCAAAGGTCACATGAGTCAGTGTCATACATACCTGAGTTTGAATCTAGCTCTTCTGACCCTTTATTAAATGCAATTTCCACTATATCATGCTTCTATTTCCTATTGATAAAAAATCATGCTAATTCATGTAAAGCATAAAGAATGGTACAGAGGAGTTATTTTTATTAATAGTATCATTATAATTCCAGTGGACTCTTGAGATGTCTGAACTCAGCCAAGGCAAAGAATGTTTGCCATGTGTAGCTACAAAATGTAGCACCCTGCCAACACCACCTTTTATCCAGAATCCTATCTGCTTTCCAGATGGTGTTGTTAATGAAGTTCCCATGCTCATCCTGATGTTTTTTCTTCCTCACTCCTTGAGCCTCTGAAATGTGAAGGCTATTCCTTTAAAAAGGGTTTGCCCTTTTTAATAAGGATCACAAAACTACTAAGTGTCTGAGGCAGAATTTAGACCCAGGTTTTCCTTGCTCCAACTTCATTACCCTACACAGAGCTGTGCTGTTGCAAGTTTCAAAGGCTCAAGAGGGTCAATTGTTGAATATTCAGTGTAAGCATGGAAATCAACAAATACTACAAATTGGAGTTTGATTTATTATTTTGTTGATTCTCTAGACTGATAGCATCAAATTCAAATAGAAATGGGGGCCATTGAACCTGTATGAGATTCTCTGCAAGCTGCATATTGACTTAGAAAATCATATATTAACATTATCTATATTCTATTATGGTTTTCCTTTATAAATTATTTCTCAATTCTATTTTGGCTCAACCCTATTGGTAATGCTAGGGCAGATTGTGTGTTTGACGCTTGTGGTTTAGACTTAAGAAAATGATGGAGAAAATGCTAATAAGGCAGGATACAGTTAAAAGTATAGGGTGTGTACTTTTTTTTAGAGACCCTTGTTAAGTATTTATTAACACACCTCTGTCTGTCTACCATTCCTCTGCCTCCTTCTATAAGGAAAAGGAAATCTAAATGTTGCATAAACCATATCTGTAAATGTTGCATAAACTGTATCTGTTCTCTCACTCTTGAGAGGTACATTTATAGCTCATTTCTCATCAAAACAAATTGTTCAGGATAGCATTTTCCTTCTGTTTTCTTCAGATAATTCCAAGGCTCTTTCTCTTTACATGAAAACATGATCACTATTTATGAATATGAAATTTATCTGCTCTATTAATTTCTTTAATATTTTTGTGCTCTCAATGAAAAATTCACTTGAGGGAAAGAGTTCTTTCTGTTCCCATGACTGTTAAATTGTCATTAATCTATCCTTCTCTTGAACATAAGGGAAAGGCTCAGAGACTAATGGAATTTTTCCATTATCAGAGAAAACCAACACCATCTGGAAGGGAGATATCATTTTTGTTCACATAGGTGGTAGGCAAAATGTTGTTGACTTGTCTATAATGATAGAAAGTTGATACCTTGTTTTCATCTTGTTTCCTGGGATGAGGTGGGGGTAGTTAGGGTAAGGTGTATGCTATTGAGGATAGAGGTATAGAAGGGGAGTACTTGGGACTGTATGACTGGAGAAAAGGGGCAGCTTTATGTGTATTATAGAGAAAGTGCCCCTTGATCCAAGAGGGGCTTACATAGTTTAACCTCCAAAGAGACTTGCATGAAATGTAGATAGAAAGTGAAATTCCATTTCTGACATTCAGGTACTAAGGAGCAATAGGATGTAGAGAAGGGAGATGACAGCTTGTCTTGATGACTCCCAATGTAACATCACAAAGCGAGGAAGGGATGTGGCATTTACCACATGCAAGAAGGGCACATATTTGAGTATGGGTCTGTGTATGACTTTGGAATGGAATATATTGATTGGATTAGAAGCTCCCAGGGAGGAATATAACACCTGGGACACAGGATGAGTGTTCTAACCCTAAATGCTACTAGTTGGAATTGGAAATTTAAAATTAAATGTCTAATTATAGAGAAATATAAATATGAGACTTTGGGGGAAATTCAGGCTTTTGTCTTCTGCTTTTGTCTGTTCTGTGAACTTTAGTAAGACAGAGTATAGTCAATGTTTACAAATTCCTACTTGGAAGTAATTGTGAAGTTTTCCCCCCCAGACTAAATAGCTCCTTCCTCATGACCCAGTGAGTTCTTGGGCAATTACTTTGAGGACATTTTAATAAATGTGCAACACGCTGAGGCAAAGAAATCCCCTGTGAGCTTCCTTTATTGATGTGATAATTATGCATGTCTTAACTCTTAGTTACAGAGATCCTAAATGGGCATGGTCTAGATACCTTTTGGGTGAATCTTATATAAACTGGTATCAATAAAGAGAGTCGTCCTTTTGATTTGACCAACTGTTTGTAATCAAATGAGAATTAGTTGTTGTTTACCAGGGTCCATCTCATTTAGTAGGGACCTAACAAGCCATACTTGTATAGCCTTGCTGTTCGTTGATTTTCAATAAAAGGTGTTAAAATAATTTGTCTCATGCATTCAATCACTCCTGATTTGGAACCTGTGTTTCCAGACAGGCTGCACTTATTCTAAGATGTTTGCTGTATTTAGTAGGATATGGCAAGATCAACATTGGGTTGACTTACAGTTTGCTAGGAAAAGGGATGGCATTGGTGAGGAAAGGAAGAGAGCATGTCTTCATTGCTGTGGTGACCAAATATTGGTCCCTATTATCCAGTAGTTCTGGGATTATGGGTTCTATGGAATGGATTCCACTGAAGGGATAAGTTTAGTATTCCTATCATCGGAGAGGCTGATCATGTCTGATCCCTGGGAAAGTGTGTGCATGCATGCGTGAGTGTGCTTGTCCTTCGATGCCTAAGAAAACCGTGCCATCAGAGAAATGATGACATGACTTGCACTTGACTGTGTTTGGAGGGAGGGAGGGCTGTGCAGCTCACCAGCCTCACTTCTCCTCCAGAGCCATCTGAATCCAGTGACCAGGTATTCATCAGGATGACTAGAGATGATCCAGGATGAGGCAATTTGGGGTTAAGTGACTTGCCCAAGGTCACACAGCTAGTGACTGTCAAGTGTCTGAGGTGAGATTTGAACTCAGGTCCTCCTGACTCCTGCACTGGTACTCTATACACTGCACCACCTAGCTGCTCTCCCTGGGAAAGTGAAGGAGAAGTAAATACAGCCTATTTTAAAGAAATTTCCTGACGCTAATTATTACTGAGTTTTCCACTGAATGAACAAAAATTAAATTCAATAAGATCTAGGTAGTTTTGTAGACACAGAAGGTAGAGGATGAACTAATGAACTTTGGATTAGTCCAATTGATGGTAAAGGGGGACTTCACTCCTCCTAGATGGGTTGCAGAGGGCAACTAATTTTGACACAAACATCCTTATTGCTTAAGAAAATTCAAGGTAGTAGAGATAAAATTAGGGAGAAAGATGGGGAGTAGGATGGGGAAGATTGTTCCTGGGCTAGATCATTCTGTTTACCTCAGCCCTACCTCTGATCTTCCCCAAAGATTAAAACCCCGGGGGGAATATCCAATTACTACCCCAAAGCATGTTTTCATAGAATAAGTGAGGAGTTTATAACTACTTAGCATCTGCTTCTGTATGTTATTATTTGTTTTCAGATGTTTTTGATTAGAGATACCTTTTGAATTCTGTTTGTAGAGGCTGGCTTTGTTCTGGTGATAGACTTATGGCTTGGTGACATCACAACTATTGAGGGGTGGTTGGGATTTTTGCCTTTGACTGTTTCCTTCCTCAACCTTTTGTTGGAAGTGCATCTTATTTAAATGAGTGTGTGTGTGTGTGTGTGTGTGTGTGTGTGTGTGTGTGTGTGTGTGTGCTTGATTTGTTAATACTTTGAACCAAGGCTAAGGTTGCTTATTTGTGGGCATAAAACAAAATTGTAATGTTAGTGTTGCCACAATAAGTCCAACACCAAGGGTGGAATGTCTTAGACTTTATTTGTTTTTCCCCAACCTTGGGCCCTAAGGGACCAATTATATTACATGGAATTCATGATTTAGAGTGCACCAAATCCTGTTTTTTGGGGAGTCTTGTGTAAAATGGCATTGAGAAGGGAAGATTGCTCTTTTGATTTTTGTAAATACTTTATTTCCATGTGAGCTATTGTTGCTCTTGATGTGGGTGCATCCCATTCATATAGGAACTTCAGCATTATATCTTTGCTGTTTATATATAATCAGTAAGGAGTTGAAAAATATACTTATCTCATTGGATCAGTCTTTCCAGATTGTGAATATACATGTGAGGCTGGTTACACATGGCTAAAGATGAGCTATATTAGTTACACACACAGTTAGGACAAAGAAGGATACATATCCTATTACAGTCCTATTACGATGCCACATTGTAGCCTGGATGTGACCCAGGATTCACAAAGACTTGCCAGCAAAACATGAGCTTTGACAGATTCAATCAACTGGAAAGTGTTTGAGCAACAATATCTCCTTCAGCATCCTCCTTGATCCTCTCAGGACACATTACTGTTTGCCAGTCTCCTTCCTAAAATTTAATGTCCAGAATGGAGCATAATCTTCCAGCTGTTGGTCTGACTAGTGCAGAGACAAGCCCGTCACTTCTTCGCATGGTATGTTTCTATTAGTGCAGTCACAGATTGCTTTATTTAATGAATTTAATGATTGCCAATTCACATGGCTTGGTATAAAGCTCAAAATCCACTGAAACACAAAGTAGTTCTGTGACCTTAAGCAAGTCATTTATCCATGGTTTACCTCAATTTTCTCATATGTAAAATGGGGATCATGATAACAACTACCTCCTACAGTTGTGAAGAGAAAATGACGCAATATTTGTAAAGTGCTTGGCAAACCTTAAAGTGCTATAAGATATAATGTTACTGTTAATATCATGAGGCAGCTAGATGGAGAGATGGATAAAACTTTGGGCCTGGAGTCAGGAAGACCTGATTTAAAATTTGATATCAGACCCTTGCTAGATGTGTGACCCTGGACAAGTCATTAACCTCTGGTTGAAAACACAGTGCCTGGCACATAGTAGGCGTCATAGGAATGGGTCTTTCCTTCCTATTGTCATCGTAATTATTATGCCTCACATGATAGCCCTTTAAATACTTGAAGATAACTATTAAATTCTCTTTTAGTCTTGATGCTAAATCTGCCCAGTTCCTTCAATCAATTTTCTTACTTCATGTACTTAAGTCCCTTCATCATTTTTTCTGGATTTTCTGGAGTATTTCAGTGTCCTTCTGGAGTACCTAGAACTGAATGCAAAGCTCCAGTTAAGGAGTAGGGATTCACATCTTACATTTTGCTGTGAATCTCCTTATTCATAGCTTGCATTTTGCTGTGATTTTTACTTATCTGTTATTCAAGAATTAGCTTCTTTTAGCTTTTGACTTTCTCATCAGAAACAGAGAAAACTGTTCAACTTCTCATAGTTATTCTCCCCCCCCCCACTTCTGACCTCACCCAGATACTCTGTGTAATGTGACCTATGGCAGATTTCACTTAAGAACAGTGCTAAAGCCCCAAGGTCAAGGTCACAGACTCTGCTGCTTTCTTGTAATTTGTGGGAACAAGCTTTAGTAGAACAAAAATCCTCAGAGCAAATTGATCTATGTCATTAGTTTTCCACATAGCCTCTGAGGGGTATCTTCCCTGAAAGGGAGCTATTGAGTTATTCAGTACTTGGGATAGTGGTTCTGACATTTGTCACACATTGTGTGTGTGTGTGTGTGTGTGTGTGTGTGAGACTGTGTTTAATGAAACCCACCATGCTTCTATTAATCAGTAGTCTGGGGTCTGATATGATACACAATTATTTGAATTGGTGGCCCAATGCCTGTAATAGGCTATACTCATTACATTTGGGGATACTTGGTGACACGTGGTGTTGTGCATGTTTTCCTGCATTAAATCTCACTGCATTTCATAACTGAAAGTATTTCATGTTGTCACTTCCTTCAACTCTCTCTTTTTGTTTTTAAATATACTTAACACTTTCTATTTACTAATTATGTATAAAAACAATTTTTAGCATTTCCTTTTTTTTTTAATTTAGAGTTCCAAATTCTCTTCCTCCTCTCTTCCCCTCCCCTCCCCACTCATTGAGAAGATAAGCAATTTGAAACAGGTTGTATATGTTCTTTGTATCTCTTAAAATTTGAACTCAAGTTTTTATTGGTTTGTCAATAAGACTAATTCTAAATTTTTAAAAGAAAGGTTGCAGTTTTCCTTCCTTTGTATTTTTCAACCAGCCCCATCCCTCCTAAGAGAAGACAACTATTTGCTGAGGAAGAAGGATGAGACAGTAGAAAACCTGATACAGTCAGTAGACCTGAGTTTCAATCCCGACCAACCCATTTACTGCTTGTCTTACCTTGAATAATAGTAATAATATAATTAGCATTTAGATTTGCAATGCATTTTACACATGTTATTTGATCCTCAGAACAATTTGGTCTTGTAGCGCTAATGTACAGATGGGGAAACTGAGTCAGGGAGAGGTTAAGTGATTTTCCCTGATCAAACAGCTAATAAGATGGGGCAGTCATTGAATTCAGATCTTTTTGACTTCAAAATCCAACCCTATTATCCAGTCACTTCATCTCTATGTATCTCAGTTTCCTCAACTGCAAATAAGGGGTTACCTTAGATGACCTAAGGTTATCTAAATATATGATTTTAAAAGGGACAAAATAATCAGCATTCTTTAGAATTACCTTTGTACTACAATATAGGCAAACCTAAGTTTGGTTACATATTTGTTTCTTTTATATTTCTGTTCTTCACTCCATTAATCAAAGGGTATTTTGTTGATTAGACTCCTCAATTCAACCTAGGAAGAAATAAATGGGATTTGGGTCAGTCTTAGCACAATTATCTCTTTTGGCCCAATTCATCATTCAGAACGTCAGGGAAAGGTTGGTGACACATAGGAAGCTTATCACCATAACTGTTTTCACTAAGAATATTTGCCCTCCTCTGGGATGTGCGCTTATATGTATTTATGACTTATGGCTGAGTTAGTCACTGCAATCTATTCAACCAAATGAAAGTTAAATTTCTCTTTATTACAGTTTAAGGTTCATGGAAGTCTAATGTAGTTAAATTTATTTGCCTTGGAGGACAGCTATTTTTTAAAAAGAAAACTCTAATAAAGTTGAAAGAACATTAGGGCTTAGCAGAAATGGGTTTGAATCTGAACTCTGTTACTTAATACTTACGTGACATTGAACAGATCACTTCTATATAGGTCTTACTTTCCTACCCATAGAAGAAAATGAAAGAAGAAAAGGAAAGAATGAAGGAAAAAAGGAAGGAAAGAATGACAGTAAAAAGGAAGACAAAAAAGGAAGGAAAGAAGGAAGAAATGATAAAGTATTTATCAAGGACTAATAATTTAATAAATGGTATTAACTGAATGCACAGCACTATGCTAATCATTGAGTGGAACAAAGAGTAACATAATAATCCTAGCTCTTAAGAAACTCCCATTGTAACAGGGAAGATACCATATACATATAGGAAGTTTCAGTTGCAAGTCAGGTAGAAAGAACCAATGGACCAGAGAATGCAGCAGTAGAGTAGATGGTCATATATCTTCTTTATTGATATTCTGCTGATGAAATATCAATTTTTGATATTGAACGATTTCACAGTTCCAAGGACTTTGGTGGTAAGCACTTTGTTTTCCAAGTCTTCAGTAAGCTATAGTTGCTGAAAAAGTAGGGGATGGGAGGCAGAGCCAAGATGACAAAGTAACAGCACCCACTTTCTAGAGCATTGTCCCCAAACCCAATCAAATATCTGTAAAAAATGGCTCTAAACAAATTCTGGAGCTCCAGAACCCCAAAATGATGGAGGGAAACAAAACTCCAGCCCAAGGCAGCCTGCAAAGTCTCCTGGAACTGTCTATTGTGCCAAACAGAGGGCAGGACACAGTCTGGCATGGGCCAAACCAGCACAGACAAGACCTGAGCAGGTCTTGGGGAGATGGAATCTCTCACACCTGTGGCAGTTTCCAGACTTCAGGATCCCAATACACCAAGGACAAATTGGAAGGTCAGTGGAAAAAAAGTCTATGGGTCCAGTGTGGGAAAGTGGAGTGATCCAGCGCCAGTCCCAGGGCAGCAGAGGTGGAAGTGGTCAGAGAAACCTGAAGCAGCCACAGCAGCAGCAGGGGCAGCTGCAGTCACTATTTCTGGAGCTCCAGGCCCAAAGATTGTGGGGGAATCAAGCGAATGACAGTACACCCCTATGGAAGCAGAGATCTACCTTGACAAAGAGCTCAAAAGTCAACTAAATGACTGGGAAAATAAGCAAAAACTGGAAAAAGAATCAGACTATAGAATCTTCCTTTGGTGACAGGGAAGACCAAAGCATACAAACAGAAGAAAACAAAGTCAAAGTTCCTCTATCCAAAGCCTTCAAGAAAAATATGAATTAGTCTCAGGCCATGGAAGAGCTCAAAAAGGATTTTGAAAATCAAGTGGGGGGTGGAGCCAAGATGGCGGAGTAGAAAGACTCATATTTGCTAGCTCCAAACCCACAGCCCATGGATTTCCT
>CM053769.1:211886-239741 GCA_028658325.1 Potorous gilbertii
GAGAAGTTGGAACTTAAAGTTTTAGGACCAACTGTTGAGTATTAATAGTTCTTGCTGCTAGGAAATAAGAAATACAGGTAATGGGGAATAGAAAGTTATCTGGCCCTACAGGACAAAAGAGAAGATGGGGTAAGGGAAGGGAGGGATGATAGAAGAGAAGGCAGATTGGTGATATGGGTAATTAGAATGTCCAGTGTATTGGGGAGGGGGAAGGGGACAAATGAGGTGAAAATTTTGGAACCCAAAATCTTGTGAAAATGAATGTAAAAAGTTAAATAAATTTATTTAAAAATAAAAAAAAAGAAAATCAAGTAAGAGAAGCAGAGCAAAAATTGGGAAGCGAAATGAGAGTGATGCAAGAAAATTTTGAAAAAGAAGTCAACTGCTTGCTAAAGGAGACCCAAAAAATGCTGAAGAAAATAACACTGTAAATAGACTAAACCCAAATGACAAAAGAGTTTCAAAAAGCTAGTGAGGAGAAGACTGCCCTAAAAAGCAGAATTGGCCAGATGGAAAAGGAAGGAGATCCAAAAGCTCATTGAAGAAAATAATTTCTTAAAGATTAGAATAGAGCAGATGGAGGCTAATGACTTTATGAGAAAAAATAAAAAAATTATAAAATAAAGGAATGAAAGAGACAATGTGAAATACTTCATTGGAAAAACAACTGACCTGGGAAATAGATCCAGGAGAGACAATTTAAAAATTATGGGACTACCTGAAAGCCATGATCAAAAAAAAAAAGAACCTAGACATCATCTTTCATGAAATTATCAAGGAAAACTGCCCTGATATTCTAGAACCAGAGGGTAAAATAAATATTGAAAGAATCCACCAATCACTTCCTGAAAGAGATCCCAAAAGGAAAACTCCTAGGAATATTTTAGTCAAATTCAGAGCTCCCAGATCAAGGAAAAAATATTGCAAGCAAGGAGAAAGAAACTTTGTGGAAATATAATCAGGATAATGCAAGGTCTAACAGCTTCTATATTAAAGGATCAAAGGGCTTGAAATGTGATACTCCAGAAATCAAAAGAACTAGGATTAAAACCAAGAATTACCTACCCAGAAAAACTGAGTATAATATTTCAGTGGAAAAATGGTCATTTAATGAAATAGAGGACTTTCAAGCATTCTTGATGAAAAGACCAGAGCTGAATAGAAAATTTGATGTTCAAGCACAAGAACCAAGAGAAAGATAAAAAAGTAAACAGGAAAGAGAAATCATAAAGGACTTACTAAAACTGAACTATTTACATTCCTACACGGAAAGATAATATTTATAACTCTTGAGACTTTTCTTAGTATTTGAGTAGTTGGAGGGATTATATACATATAGACAGAGGACATAAGGTGAGTTGAATAGGAAGGGCTGATATCCAAAAAATAAAATTAAGGGGTAAAAGAGGAATATATTAGGAGGAGAAAAGGAAAAATGGAATGGGGCAAATTATCTCTAACACAAAAGAGGAAAGAAAAAGCTCTTTCAATGGAAGGGAAGAGAGGGGAGGTGAGAGGGAAAAAGTGAACCTTACTCTCATCACATTTGGCTTTGGGAGGGAACATGTATATTCAATTTGCTATGAAAATCTATCTTTTACTACAGGAAAGTAGGGGAGAAAGGGATAAGCAGGGAGTGGGGGATGATAGAAGGGAGGGCAAATGAGAGGAGGGCATAATTAGAAGTAAATACATTTGAGGAAGGATAGGGTTAAAAAGAGAAAAATAAATGGGGGGCAGGATAGAATGGAGGGAAATATAGTTAGTCTTTCACAACATGACTTTTTCGGAAGGGTTTTGCATAACTTCACATGTATAACATATATCAAATTGCTTGCCTTCTTAGTGGGGATGGATGGGCAGGGAGGGAGGGAGAGAAGTCAGAACTCAAAGTTTTAAAAAGGAATGTTAAATATTCTTTTTACATGCAACTGGGATATAAGATATACAGGCATTGGGGTATAGAAATCTTAGCTTGCCCTCCAAGAAAATAGAGGGGATGGGGATAAGAAAAGGGAGGGGTATGATAGAAAGGAGGGCAGATTGGGGGTAAGGGGTAATCAGAATGCATGCTATCTTGGCATGGGTGGAGGGGAGAGATGGGGAGAAAATTTGGAACTCAAAATCTTATGGAAATAAATGCTGAAAACTAAAAATAAATAAATAAACAAACAAACAAACAAATAAATAAATAAAGTAGAGGAGAAAAGTAGGGGATGGAGCACTTGCAGCAGTGGTTACCATGTTGAATCTCCACAAGGGTTGATCCCTGCAATGATGATTTCAGGCCTTGGGTTGGAAGCAAGGTCAGATCTAGGGTTTCTGCTTTCACTGTAGCTCTTGGACTAGATGAGATCTGCGGTACCTTTCAGTTCCAACGTCTGACTTAAAGAAGAGGAGGAACGGGAGTTGAGAAAGAAAACTATGTCGTTATCATATTTAATTTGGATTAGTTTCAGTGGATTTTTGTCTATACACAGGTCTTGCATATAATTCATATTAGAGTTAGCTCTCATTCTTTGTTACAGAAGTTGAGTCATGATTATATGTTTGAAATACCAATACACGTTTATTCAATTCAACTCAACACTGTTATCCCCTGCTGTGTGTAAGATACCATCTGACACTGGTGATATAACACCCAAACCAAAATAGTCCTCAAGTTGCTTATATTCTGTAGAAGCAAAACAACTCGAACACACGGTAAAATATAAAACATATGTAAGATAAGTACAAAGCAATTTAAGGGTTCATAGAGGATACAACAATTATAGAGGGGTCAGTAAGGGATATGGTACCTAAGTTAAGCCCTAAGGGAGTTAAGGATTTTATTTGTGCATTTCTTTGATAATACTTGGCTCCCTCCAAGCCAATGATTTTGAATTACAGAAAGCAATGTTGGTATTGCCAAGATTTACTAGGGTGCCAACTCATGGAGAACCATGCTACTTCTGTGAAGTATTTCAGTACTTCAGTATTGATCATATTGGCTTAGATTATGTACAACTTGACCTCTCAAAACCTGGCTTGATTCCTGGATTTAATATTCCGTTTGTGTGTATACATGGGTTTGTCATTTCACTAATCTGAGCCTTAAATTCCTTTTTGATAAAACTAAGAGAATGATATTGCTTGACCTAAGAGCATAGTTGTGAGGAAAGGGGTTATAGACCTCAAAGCTCTATGAGTCTTTATATATTCAACATGGTAAGGTTAAGTGGCTCACATTACAGGTATATATAATACCAGCTTGTTGAATTGAATTGAATTTGACTGAAACAAAAGCCTTCCTACCTTCTCTCAATGTATCTCTCTGTCTCTGTCTCTCTTTCTGTCTCTGTCTCTCTGTCTCTGTCTCTCTCTGCCTCTGTCTCTCTGTCTCTGAATGTCTGTCTCTGTCTCACTTTTTATCTCTCATCAGCAAGACTCTAATTCTATTCAAATGTATGAATGCATTTACTATATTTAAAATAAATCTTTACCTGTGATACCAAATTTTAAGCTGAGATGCCAAGTAGAACTTTGCAAAGGAGATGAACCAAATACTTGCACCACATCTCCCCAATGAGAAAGTTTCCTCTACCAACATAGACTGGCCTCCTCTCTCCAACACAGAGTTTTCGTGAGTGAACTAGAGCACTGACAAGCTGAATGATTTGCCCAGGGTCACAGCTGACAATATATTTCAGAAGCAAGACTTGAACCTGGGTCGTCTTGACTCTAAGGCCAGCTATTCACCTACTATGTCATGACTGCCTCTCTCTTAATGAGACAATAACAACAGCTGAACATTTGCATAGTGCTTTAAGATTTTCAGAGCGTTTTACACACATTATCTCATTTAAGATTCACAACAACCCCTGTGAGGCAGACCCATTTTATAGATGACTGAAAATTGAAGAAAATTGGTCAAGATGGCTTAGGAATCCGAAGCAGAATTTAAACTCAGGGCTTCCTGATGCCTCGTCTGATGTTCCATCCACCTAGAACCTGGATCTATTAAATTACAGAAGTGGACTTGTTCCATCTTCTAGTTTTAGATGTCACCCAGGAAAACAAAGTAACATAAGGACCCAACCAATTTCTCAAACATTTTGAAAAATGAAACCAGAAATACTATGTTCAAATTAGCCAAGAAAACACTTCATAAAGTTGAATTAAATTGCTTTTGAAAGAATTTAAAATGTATATTCCCTTCAGAACAAGTGATAGGATTTTGAATTTCACCTCTTGACAGGGTTGTTCCATTCCTCCAGAATTATGAAAATGGCATTTACTGACTTTATGAAAAATGGAGAAAACCTGGTCCCTGTTCCCAAGCCCCTTATGTTTTAAATGAGTTGTGATATTGCCTTTTGATTCAAAGGGTGCCTATGGCTTAATGGAAATGGCAGTCTGAGTTCATTTGTTTCTCCATCACCAGCCTGTCTATGTAAAAATGTTAACACCCTCGGGAGCCGAAGGAAGGTGCTCATGGAGCCAGCATTGGGATGCCTCAATATCACCACTTCAGTGGCATATGCTTCAATCCAAGCAGACATTAGGCTATTTACAACAGATATATCCTCATATTCCTAGTCTAGAAAAGTACGCAGGGCATCTGGTACATTGTGGTAGTGATTGAACCATAGGAGTCTGAAAGATGATGTATGTATCGGGGGTGGGAAAAGGGAGGGTTTGGAATAATATAATAAGAGGCTAAACATGTACTTTGTCTTGGTTCAATAGTGTCTGACTCTGTGACCCCATTGGAAGGTGTCTTTTGCAAAGATACTGGACTGGCTCATTGTTTCTTTCTCCAGTTCATTTTACAGATGAGGAAACTGAGGCAAATAGGATTAAGTGACTTGCCCTAGGGCAACTTGGTGGTGCAATGGATAAAGCACTGTGCCTGGAGTCAGTAAGATTCATCTCCCTGAGTTCAAATCTGTCCTCAGATACTTACTGGCTCAATGACACTGGACAAGTCATTTAACTGTGTTTGCCTTTTTCTTCATCTATAAAATGAACTGGAGAAGAAAATGTCAAACCACTCCAGTATCTTCTGCTTGAGGAGAGCTCTCATTGCTAGGCTGTCTTTCTCTCATGCTAAGCTCAAATCTGCCTCCATTCCTTGCTTCTAGTTCAGCTTTATAAGGCCCAGCAGAGTAAGAATACGCACTCTTTCCCATGACAGTCCTTTAAATACTTTAAGAGGTCTACCGAGGTTTGTGTAAACTCCTGGGTAGTGCTGGAGCTGGTGTTTTTGTCTTTCTTTGTATTTTTTGCATTCTTTCTTTCTTTCTTTCTTAAATGACTTTTTTCTGGTATTGGGCCATACCTATAAATTTTATTGATGTATGAAAGGTCCTCCAACAGAGATTTTTAAAATCCTAGACAAATCATCTCAAGAGGATATAGGAGATTGGTTAGGGATTAGAAAGAGTAATTTCTGGGTGAATGGGGTTAATTAGGCACCATTTCTAGGCAGCAGACTGACAAGGACAGGACAACTATTGCTGGAAGAAGATGATTAGTGGGGTGTCACATGATCAATTATATTTAGTAAGAGCAATTGTCCCCCTTATTCAAAATTGCCTTGTCACTTAATAAAACCTTCGAAAGCAGTCTTCAGAGTCTCCTTATGAACTCAGGACTGGTCTGGACTCTAACAGGTAATCTAAATGGAACGGAATCCTCCATTTGACATTAGCTGGGTGACCCTATGGGAAAGTTCCTTAGCCTCTCTGATTTCCTGCCCCCTCTTTCCTGTTTCCACCCCAGGTGACTCTAACACTATGAGATACAGGCAAATTGCCCTTTCTAAGAACCCATGGCAAACCATTTAGCTGGATTGCTTCAAGGTAAAATAAACAACAAACACTTCTAAAATCCCAAATTATGATTCACTCAAGCTTGAAATGTAGTTCTGCTCTAGTGAGAAATATGTTTCCTTCTATGTGTACATATTGACTTCATTTTTCTGAGTGTGTTATTTACATGAGAAATTCACAGTTTTCTTGTGCAGTTATCTTATTCTTTCCAGTCATTCCCTATAATTATCTTTAGGATGAAATAATACATTTTCTCTCTGACATGTAAACCTCTTCATGTGTCCCCTTCCTGTCATTTTATTTTTCTTACATATTACTCATCTCCTGGCACTCTGAGGTCCAGTTCTATTTGCTGGATGCTCCATGTCCCATCTCCATGCCTTTGCCTGGTTGTGCCTCTTGCCTGGAATGCTCCATTTTTTTTGCTTCCCACTTTTGGAATCTCTGGCTTTTCAAGATTCAGCTCAAGCAGTTCTTTGCCCTCCCCATCCGGACCTAAGAGGTTAATTCCTTCTCCTCTATGGTTACTATGTATAGGATCTGCATTGTATATATCTTGGCTATATCTGTTTATGTGCACTTCTCCGCTGCGTTACAGTATAAGGTCTTTGATGGAAAGGATTGAGTGGGATAAAGTGAAGACTTCTCGTCTAGGGTAGATGAGACCCTAGGCCTGAGTTTCTAAACTTAAAGGTGTAAAACCACTTGCAACCCCTCTCCCCTTGTTTGCTTAACCCATTTCCTTGTCATATTGTACAATCAAAACTCCTTGTAGAACAAAGGAAATGTTTGTTAAGTTTCTCTTTCAATTCTTTGCATCAGGGTAATTTCTGAGAATATGCTACTTGCTCAAAACATTAACCATTAGAGTTAAAGGTTAAGTTGGAGGGTAGTTTTGTGATTTTTAGCTTTCTAATCCTGTATCTGCTCTTGTAAGACTCCTCCCTGCTCCAGGAAACTGGTGAAGGGCCCCCCACCTGCTTCTTGCAAGAACCAAATAAAGGACTTTCTGTTTATACTCTGAGATGCCTCTTAGTAGTCAATTTGAGTAAGGGTCTTCCCATCCCACAAAGGATGATTTCAATTTTGTCTTTGTAACTCCATTGCTTAGTGGAGAATGTGGCACTTGAAAACTGAAAGGTAAATGCTTGTTGACTGATTTGAAAAGGAATCTTTGAATGGGGTAGACAAGCTAGGGAGTAGGTGGGGAGAGACCTGTGGGTAGTAGTTTCCAGAAAAGCTTGCTGGGAAGGTGGACCTCGGGCTACAGTCCTTGGGGAGGCGTATCCAGGTCTGGAGGAAGTTCAGCCTGAAGGAGAAAGGCTAACACCCCTGATTTGAGGGTTCTTTTATTGACAGGCACCAATCACACTCTAGCATGAATCATCTTGACAGTTCTTTACTCATAGCCCAGTACATCAATCCATCGCTGTGCCTGCTCCCTGACAAGCATGGACCCTAGCACTGCTGCAGATACTGTCCTGTCACTACTCCAGGCTCCTTGATATCTTTCTGAATGTCCCTTCTTCCATGCTTTTGAGGGATGCCTTCACCTTTGGGAATTTGTTCTTATAGAAACCATAGACCCAGACTTCTTTCAAAGGCAGGTAGTTACTGAGTAGCAGGGGAGTGGATACTTGCAAAAAGGATGTCTGGTGACACTGAGTGGAAACTCTACCCTCACAAGAATTTCTTCCATGCCAGACCCATCAAGTGGTCATACTGCCTTTGCTCGAAGTCCTTGGCTGAAAGCTATGGATAAACACATTGCACTGTGGGAGAGCTGTCATTGTTAGGTTGTCTTCCTCTAATGTCAAGCCCAAATCTGCCTTGCTGGCTTCCATTCCTTGCTTCTAGTTCAGTTTTCTAGGGCCCAGCAGAATAAGTCTAAGCTCCTTTCCCATGACAATCCTTCAAATACTTTAAGAAGCCTACCAAAGTTTATCCTGGGAATACCAGACTCTAGGTAGCACTGGTGCTTTTTGTCTTCCTTTGTATCAGGGAATGTTAAATATTTTTTGTGGGTCAGGGATCCCTTTGGCAATTTGGGGAAGAAAGGAAGGAGATAATTGTTTATTAAGAACCTACTAAGTTCCAGGCACCATGCTAAATACTTAATATATTTATTTACCCTAGAGCTGTTTTAATTTGCATTTCTCTAATCAAAAGTGATTTAGAATACTTCTTCATGTGACTGTAGATAGCCACCTAAAAGTACTGATGAGAAAATTCAATGAGTATTCAAGTCAGAATAAACTATTTGAAATAGAGTGCTGTCCTCATTTAAAAAGAAACTTTGAAGTGGTCCTGAGATTTTTCTTTCCTGAAAAAAAAGCCCCATTATTGCTTAAATTTTTGAACAATCTTTTAGTTTCCAAGAAATATGTTTCTTGAATATTTTGTCCAGTGATGATAAAGTGAGGATGGGTAAAGGAGAAAAGTCACCCAAGGTAACATTCACTTGAAAAAGCTACTTTCAAACAGTAAACGCAAAAACATAATGTAACTAATTGGAAGCTTAAATTTTTGGAAAGGAGATTGTCAGATTAGAAAGAACATTGTTCTTACCCATATTAATTTGAATACAGATCAGAGTGTTTGCTCTCTATCTTTTCCCTCTTTCCCAAGTCTGATTTCTATAAAAGCTCAGTGCTGCCTTGTCTTTCACTGTATTTTCTTCCCACTCCTGTTTTACGCCACCTATAACTTTTCTTTCTTGTTAATAAGATTTCATTTTAAGATGGCAATGTAGATTTGAATGGACAATGTTCAGATCAATAAAATCCTTTTGAGATGGGGCCAAAAGGCAAGACCTCAGAAATTTGCAATTTCCTACCGATGATCCAATATTCTAATCAGGTTGTATTGAATTTTATTCTCTCCTAAATACGAACTCTTGCAATGAAGAAATATTCTGTGAAGGATTTGGCTAGGTTGATAACCCTCTCTGCTCCACTGTTGTTTTCCTTTTTGATTCTAGCATAGTGAATCTTCCTTCCTAGTCTTTCTTTCACTGAATCCATGGGAAGAAATAGACTTCTGCATGAAACTAGTAAAGTTAACAAAATCAAAATGCCTATTTCTTTTTAAATAATATATTATTCCCCCCAATTACATGTTAAGACAATTTTTAACATTGATTTTTTTTCTTAAAGTTTTGAGTTCAAAGTTCAATCCCTCTCTCCCTTTCCTGCTCTCTCCCTGAGATATGTATGTGCACATGCAAAACCTTTTCATATCGATAATTTTTTACAAGAAAACTCGAACAAAGAAAGAGAAAACAGCTTGCGTCGGTTTGTATTCAGACAATATTAGTTTTTTCCGCCTCTGGAGGAGCATAGCGCAGTTCATCATGAGTCCTTTAAGACCGCCTTTGCACATTGTGCTCCTGAGAATAGGCACACCACTCACAGTTGATTTTCATACAGTATTACTGTCACTGTGTACAATGTTTTCCTGGTTCTCACTTCACTTTGCTTCACTTCATATAAGTCTTTTTGAAATCATTTTGTTTGTCATTTCTTACAGCACAATAATATTCCACCACAATCACAAGTTACAACTTGTTCAGCCATTCCCCAATTGATGGGCATCCCCTCCATTTCTAATTCTTAATCACCACAAAAAGAGCTGCGATAAAGATAAAATGACATCTCTTGATTAAGAGCAGCCTAGTCCTGTTAGCTAGAAACCTGTGAATTTTTTGTTAATATCACAATTTTTAAATTTCTCCCCATATTTTGGCAGACTTTTACTTTGCCACTTTATATCTCTTTTCCAACACTTATGTAAAAGCTCTGTGATACAAATGCGATTTTGAATTTATCACATGAGCCACACAAGTGTGGCAACATACAAAAATGCTTTGGACCTGGAGTCGGGATCTCCTTTCTGATATGTACTTACTCTGTGGTCTCACGGGATTAATGTCTGCTTCTAGAGTCTTGATTTCCTCACTGGAGGTGGCGATAAATGTCCTGTTGACGTCACTGAGCTGTTGAGAGTTTCTTTACCGTGTCTTCACAGGGGTTATTTTTGGAAGTTCCGTTGTCTGCCACTCCGGGTCGCTATTACCTGTAGACGCTGTGCTTTCCACCAATATCTGCCTCGTAAATTGTTGCGCTCTGTTTCTTCTGTTGTTTCTACTGCTTTGGCTTTGGGGGAAATGTCCTCACCTTTTAGATTGAAACCCCTTGACCCACGGGACTAAAGACTAATCAACGCATGTTTAGCTCTCTTACTAACTGGTCTAAGTCTTCCGTGGTTGGCACACAAAAGGACTCAAGACTTTAGCATCCTTTCTTAATTTAAATTCCTCAGACCACACTCTTAGCTGCTTTAGAACAATCAAATTCCAATCAGTATATAGGTTAGTTTTCCCCAGACAGTCAGCACATCCCACCTAGTCTTCCTGAGTGTGAGAACAAGCATTCAACTCCTTTTTGTTTGCCTTTTTCATCCTTGTCTTGCTCCCTCATGAGTAGCATGACTGTACAAAATATCTTGAAGCTCCAATAAATAAACCTTAAGAAAGTACTTTGGAGGAAAGAGATACAACTTGACAGACTGCTGGGAAAACCTGTCAATCTTATACTTCTTATAGTATTTTTATGAATGAAAGTTACCTTAAAAACCATATAGTCTAACCTCCTGGATATATGAATTCATTTACAGTGTCTTCAACGAGTAGATATAAGGGGGTTAGGAACTCTTGGACGCCATTGTAGGACTGCACCCAAGGTGCCTGGAACTAATGGTGTCTGAAGCAGGACTGCCGCCTTTGTTTTTCTCCTGGAGTTTGGGGAAAGTGGACAATCACGAGCTGGAGATGAGGAGAATGTAGAGCAGGGGTTGGAGGAATAGATTTGACCTTCAAAGAGATTGGCTGAAGGGCATAATTCACAAGACTATTATGTTATAAATAATGCTGCTTTACTGATAATAAACGGAGTTGCCTTACACCTTGCCTCCCGCCTCATTAATTGCATCCTGAGAACAGCATAGGATCTTGCTGGCCAAGACCCCCAACCCAAAGAGGAAGGTCACAAGTAGACATCTATCTTCTTCCTGAATACTAATGGATCTCTGATCCCAGGGGATTAGGCCCATTGTATGATTTTAATTAGTCATAATTGACTGGGACCTGAGAAAGTAAATCATGGTGAGTGAGTGTGAAATCCTTTTTCCTATCAGACCTTGACAGTTACCCCTCTCCCTCTCCCTTCCATCCTTACTCCTATCCATGGCAGCCCATTGGGCCACCTTGAGCACCACAAGTCTGGGAGGAATTGCTGTCTACTTTCTGCCTTAGTGGATCTCTGTCCCAGGACTACCTCCAGGACTAGTCTGTTTTATTTGGATAAGTTTTCTTCCATCCTCTGTCATCCAGGGCCTTCAAGACAAGTAAAATACCTATACTTCCTGAGTTGAGTGTATGGCCCACAGTCTTTCCTTCTCACTTCTTCAGCTCATGGAAAGTGACTTCAACATACATACTGATATTCCTCATATACTAACTTTCCAGTTCCTCATTCTATGTAGTTCTTATTATTTTTTCTTCTCTTCCACCCTGATTACGCACATAAATGATAACTTCTTTGATTTTGCCATCATCTACAACTATTCTACTTTGTGAATCCTGAAATTCTATAATTTTTGTCATTTCATCATTCTTTATGTGTTCCAACCTTTATCTCTGTTCTTTGTTTTCATCATGATCTCCATTACCCTTGCCCCCTCATTTTTTTCACAGGCATGTACCTCTGCACTGGACACATTCTCTTTCTTTTCCTATCTTGACTCCTTGGTGAACCAGCTCAATTCTACACTATCTTCTGTCCTTAGATCCCTTTCCTCGTTATCCTATTAGTTATCACACTGCCAAATCCCAACCCTGTATTTATACATCTTGTGCTTTCTTCATTATTATTCATGTACTCCTGAGTGAAGATTTATGAAATTATGAAAATGTGGTAACTACAAATGTATCTTACTTAATCTCAACTGGATACTCACTGTAGGGAGACAAACATTCTATTATTGATTTGCTATCCCACTCTTCACAATGGTTATCCTAAAACTTATTTCTTTTCAGGCCTCCCACGGTACTTGTTTCTCCTATTCTCTCAACTGAGAAACTTTCCTCATATTTTGCTCAAAAAAGAGACCATTTGTTGAGAACTCTCCCTTTTCTTGTCTTTCTATGATATCACTGAGATATTTTTCTCCTATCTCTTCTTCCATACTGATTTCTGATGCAGAGGTGGTCCATCTTTTCTCAAGGCCAACTCTATGTGAACCCTTGACCTCATTTCGTCATCACTTCCCTAGTAGAATGTCACAACTATCATTCTGCATTCTCTAGTATCTTCAGTCTTTCTCTATTGGCTTCTTCTTTGTTGCCTACAAATATGCCCATGTCTCCCCCATCTTTAAAACATACATACATACATACACATATACATTCCTCACTTGATTCTACTACTCTTTACAGTTATTGTCTGTTATATCTCTACCCCTTCATGGCTAAACTTTTAAAAATTTAAAAAAACATCAGTGCATCTGCTTCTGTTCCTCTCGATTCTAAACTCTGCAGTTTCATAATTCAGCTGACATTGCACTCTCTAAAGTGAAAAATAATCTCTAGTTGACGAATCCCTCTTGAACTCTTGGCAGCATTTGACACTCTTGCTAACTTTCTTCCTCCTAGATGTTTTTTAAGTTTTCATAACATATCCCTCTCAGTCTTCATCTTCTCTGTTCCATTACTCTTTCTCATTCTCTACAAAGAGTGATAGTTTTGTTTTCTCATTGCCTATTTGTATTCCTCCATTTTATTTTTCTTATCTTATTGCTATAGCTAGCATTTCTAGTATGCAATTAAATTATAGTGGTAATAATGGACACCCTTACTTTACCCTTGATCTTATCGGAAAGACTTCAAATTTATCCCCATCACATTGTTGTAGATGTTATTTATCATTTTAAGGAAGGCTCCATTGATTTCTATGTTTTCTAGTGTTTCTACTAAGAATGGGTATTTGCATTTTGTCAAGGGCTTTTTCTGCATCTATTAATATAATCATATTATTTTTGTTATTGATATGGTCAATTATGCTGATAGTTTTCCTAATATAGAACCAGCCCTAAATTCCTGGTATAAATTCCTCATGGTCATAGTGCATGATCTTTGTGGTATATTGCCATAAATTCCTTGCTGGCATTTTATTTAAATTTTTTCATCAATATTCATTAAGAAAATTTTTCTATGATTTTCTTTCTCTATTTTTGCTCTCCCTGGTTGAAGTTGTGAAATAAAAGGAATTTGGCAGTTCTTCTTCTTTACCTATTTTTCAAATAGCTTACATTGGGATTAATTGTTCCTTAAATGTTTGGTATAATTCCTCTTCTGTTTCTAGGTATTTTTTTCTCATGCTTGTGATAGTGCCCTTCCCTCTCCATGGAGGGAATAAAGCCCAACATTGACATAAAGTTCCAAATCAAAAATAGGGTGGGAAAGTAAGGAAACAAAAAAATGAATCTAACCATAAAGCTACTATGGGGATAAGGAAGATCAAGACACAAACTCAAAAGAAGACAATGAAATCAAAATAGCAACATGCAAAGACTCAAACAATAATGTGAATTGGACATAAACTCAACAAGAATTCTTGGGAGAGCTTAAAAAATTTTAAATTCAAGTAAGAATCATAGAGAAAAAATAGATAAAGAAATGAGATCAAAGGATGAGTATTATAAAAGATAATTAACAGCTTAGCAAAAGAGATGCAAAAAAATATTGAAGGAAATAATACTTTGAACAACAGAATTGTTCAAATGGAAAAAGGAGTACAAAAATTAATGGAAGAGAAAAACCCCTTAAAAAGCAGGATTGACCAAATGATAAAAGCAGTGCAAAAGCTCACTGAAGAAAATAAGTCCTTAAAAATTAGAATTGGGCAAGTGAAAGCTAATGAATCCATGAGAAATGAAGAAACAACAAAACAAATGATGTCTTGGACCTGACCTTTTATCTACCACTCCAGAACTGATCTAAAGTGTTATTTTAAAGTTGTTTGGAGGGGAATGTTATGACAGCTCAGTTGAGTGCATTTTATCCTCTCTTTTACCATTCTTTAAGGAGAGATTTAATGATACTTCCTTAATGACTATCTTGTTGATAATTGTTGGTGGTGATTCTAGATTGAAAGTGTAGGGTTGAAAAAGAATTTGAAGTTCACTACTCCCCCCCATTTTTCTAGATGAGGAAATTGAAATCCACATGTACTGACTGGGGCCACATGGGAAGTGCATGGCAGAGACTGAAATCAAATCCAGTACTCTTTCCACTACCTACTAATTTGATATTAGCATAGGCTAATGTGAAATGTAAACATCAGACTTTCATCCATTTAAAATGTCCACTTATTGATTAGATAACTCAGTTACACAACTGATAGTCCCACTTTTTAGATCACAATCTTGTTTTCCCATTGAGTCACTCTGTAATCCATTGTTTCATTGACTGTGAAAAAGACAATATGAACTTTCATTAGAAGTGAGTGTTTTCCTTTATACTCCTGCTGCATCTAATACTTCCATGGTTAAAGTATAAAACAACCCTCATGTAAATTTAGCATCTTGATTTATTTTTTTTAAAACCAAGATGCAATCTAAATGAACTGCTCTCATAGATTAATCGGCATCAGTAGCAAATATTTTGGTGCCTCCTATGCAAGGCATTGCCCATGATTGAGAGACTGCCATGGAGGAGGCAGGCGATGGTACTCAAATTCAGGAAAATATAAGTTCTGGTCTCACTTCTGACACTTATCCACTGTATGATTTCAGATAGGTTTCCTAATTTGTCAGTGTTTTCTGCAACTTTACATCTTAATATTATCAGTTTCAGAGAAGGTGCAAATCTGAACTGCTAGAAAGAGTTTTCTCATCTGGGAGTTCCTTATATCAGTGAAATCATAGACTTCAAGTCACCAAGACCTGTGTGTGACTGCTGCCTCAGACATATCTGTAAAATGACCTTTAAGGTCTCTTCCAGATATAAATGTACAAACCTATTAATTGTGCTTAATATTGGGGTTGCTACTCACTTCTCTTCCTCCTCTTTCTCTTCTCCTCCTCTCCCTCTTCTATTCCCATTGCATCTTTACTTCCAGCCTCTGTTTCTGAGGTGCAAACCTGACATTTTTATAAGATTCTCCTCATTGATAGAATTAGTTCTCCATGCCTACTTGAGCAGAAAAATTGGCCAAGATCTTGGGAGAAGAGAGAGATCCTGGGTTTCTAACTTTTAGCTTCTAAGGAGGAGCCATGTAGTTTTAGGTTCTCTTCAGAGAGAGAGAGATTCCTGGAGGAAAGAAAGATTCTAGAAGGAAGTTTATGTGTCGACATGTCAACTTCGAGCCCCAGGGTAGTATTTAGGTAGTACTTTAAGATTTGCGAAGTGCTTTATAGCTATTATATCATTTGAACGTCACATATATCTCATGAAGTAGGTGCTATTCATTCTTATCCCCATTTTACAGACAATGAAATTCATGTTGAGACAGGTTAAGTGACTAGCCTGTGGTCACACAGCTAGTAAGAATATGAAGGAAGATTCAAATCCAGGTCTTCTTAACTCTAAGTCCATGACTCTCCTGAGTGGACTGAGTGATTTTATCTGAGACAGTGTAAAGTCAATCACAGCAGCACACCTGAGGACTGCTGCTGTGGATGATTTCAAGGGTCTAACTGCATAGTGTAATGAACTCTCTATTTTTCAGCAACAAAATAAACATTGCTCAATAAAGTAAAGCTTAACATTCGTCCATCAGTCTTAAGTAAAACATATCATCTAATACATATACTTCAATAATAACAACATCATTATTCAATATCAAGTATCCAAGTAAAGATCTTTTTCAAAATACCACATCATCCACTCCTAGGTCACTGTAGAAACAATCTTCTTAATAGCAAATTTCCAAGTAAAATCCTCTTTCATCTTAACTTGAGGTTGACTTCCAAGTCCCATGGCTCTTCTTCTTTGGGCTGACCACTTCAGACTCTTGTCTGGATTCATATGGAGGAAGCTCTCTGCTCCATGTCTCAGTTAATGGGGATGGCTCCACTCCATAGCTTCTGCCTGTGGGAAAACAAAGCTCAGCAGGGCAACAACAATACTAGCACACACCACCAGCACCATCATCTCAATTCACTTATAAAGACCAACATATAGGGCTTCTGTCTGAGAAATCAACACAGATCAATAGATAGGGCTTCCTCTCCACTGTCAGAGGTCTCCTCTCAGTTCTCTTCTTCTCAATGCTGGCTCACCCCTTCACTGCTGGCTCTCTTCATGTCTGCTTCTTGCAGCTCTGGATCTCTGTATATATTTATTCATATATATACGTGTATATATATATATATATATATATACACGTATATATATATATATACATATATATATATGTATATATATATACACACATATATATATACATATATATATATATATATATACATATATATACCCAGCATCTGATTGGCTAGAGCCCACTTGCACATATGTGATTGATTAAAACTCTCTACAAAATATATACTGTTTCTAGTCAAAGACTCTTGGTTGATTCAATCAAAGGCGATATTCAATCAGAGGCACTAGATTGTCTAAGACAGAAAACAGCAAAAGATCCTACTTCGTTTTCCATTATAGATAGTCTGGAACATAGCTTTTCTTGTACATTTAAAATTTTCTATGTTCTTTCACAGAAATAGCAATACTTCATAGAAGTAGTGATCAGACATGCACTATATTTACATATTAAGAAATCTTCATTTCATCTTAAAATATTCTGACTTATCCAAAACCATAGTCCTGACCCTTAGAAGCCATTTTATTCAAGTCAAACAGAAATCCCCAGTGATTTGAGGTTTTATTACAAGTAGCTCTCTAGTTTCTGCTTAACAATGTCCAGTGATGGAGAACCCCCAAGGCAGTCCGCTTCATTTTTTGATAGCTCATATTATGATTTTACATTACAGTTGAAATATCCATGCCTGTAACTTCTATTCTGCCTTATGAGGTCAATCAGAATAAAGCTAACCCTTCTTCTCCCCTGTCACATAAATATGTCCAGTGCTGATTGTCAGATAGCCTTTCTCTTGGGATAGAAATTGAAAGTAATCTTGACTTTAAGGCAGCATGTTTGAAATTGATTGAAATTAAAATTAAATAATTGAAGAATAGTTAAACAGACTTTGGTATATGAATATAATGGAATATGATTGTACTGTAAGAAATCAGGAAAATACAGTTTCAAAGAAATGTGCAAAATGTTTCATGAATTGATAAAGAGTAATGTTAGCAAAACCAGAACAATTATATTATAACATAAATATCAGAAAAAGTGAACAATTTTAAGTGACTTAAGAACTCTGATATTTGATCAGTCATGATCAAATGGACTGAAAAAGAAGATTGCTATCCACCTCATGTTAGAGAGTTAGCAAACTAATATGCAGAATAAAAAATGACATTTTCAATGAGACCAATGTGGGAATTTTTTTTGACCGTGTTTATGTGATAAAGGGCTTTGTGTATCTCTTCGTCCCTCCCTCCATCTGTCCCTTCATTTCTTCCCTCCTTCTTTCCTTCCTCCTTTCCTTCCTTCCTTCCTCCCTCCCTTCCTTTCTTCCTCCCTCCCTCCATCCTTTTCTCCCTTCCCTCTTTTCCCTCCCTTCCTTTTTTTTATTGGGTGGGGGAAGGTGGGAGAGGGAGAAAATACTTGATAATTGAAAAATAAAATAATTCTTTAAAAACAGAAATGCACTTTAGGCCAAAGAAATAAAACAGACTTAGCCTTCATGAAATTTACACTCTGACTTCCATTTGGGGAAGGAAAGAGAAAATTATCGAGTTTAAACTCGATAGCTAGCAATTCTTATACATATATTTATTAATTAATTATTTATTTATTTACATTTATTAAGTCAAAAAGATATTATGAATCAACTATATGGATTTACTTGAAATAGCAGCACAAATGTCTTACTCAATGTCCTATGCATACAAAAATTTCCCCACATGAAGCTATGTAACATTGCATAATTATGAAAGCTAACATTATTCCTTGAAAAAAGTTCTTCCCATTGTCATTGTTTTAACTATGTCTTACTTTTTTCAGTATGTTCCAGAAAAATCACATAAAAACTAAACTTATGTGAATTGAATAATATTGTTCTATTCACTTATATTATAATTTTTGAACTTAAAACTTTTTAGTTGCACCTTTTAAGATTTCAGCGTCATTACTCTGCTCCACCATTTCTCTTTCAAGTAGTTAGTTTTCCCCACAATTCCAAGAAATTGAGCTATCATGGTATTCTGAAATATATATAAAATGGATTGGCTATTCTTATGGAAACTTCCAATCCTTTAGTGGCATTCTTGAGTGTGCCTATAAGACAATCTAAATAAGACAACCTAAAACTGCTATTATCCAGCTGACTTTCATCATACTAAATCAGAAATGAGTAGCACTTTACAGGTATCTAATAAAAATGGAAAAGATTCAGTGCTTAATTTAATATCAGGGTGTGTGAATGATACAAATTTTTTTCAGAACCTCTTTCCATGATTCCAGAGATGTTACCTGTCTTGAATGACCATCCACTCTGTGTCCCCTTTGAGAATGTATTTGATGAAGCCATCACAATGATCAAGATATTTAAAAAGTAAGCATTTTAAATGTAAAGACAACTCTTCCTACTTTTCCCATGATATTTAAAGCTATTCAATAGTTTAAATCAGCACTTTTCAAAATTTTGCTAAGATTAATGATAAATATTTTGAGACCTCTTCTGAGTACTCTGGCTTAATAGGTGCACTATATCATATGATTCTATGCTTAGTTCAATGGTTTACTCAGACGTTGAGATTTCAAATGAACAATCCACTTAATGAAACCATTTTCAAATACTCCCAGGTAAAAGCAGTTCCCAAGGCAGTTAAAAATCAGTTTGAGAGAAGATATAAGCAGGTAAAAGCCACTGGCAAGGAACAAGGAAGTTTCCTGGAAGAGCTCCTTGGCTGATTCTAAGAGCTAACTTAATCTATTTCTCACCCTGAAGTCCCACAACTGGGGTCCAGATCAATTCACCTGGGTGCAAAGTTAACTCAAAGTTAGCCCCTCGGTCTGATTCATAACATCTTGTTTGGTGGGCTAGCTCAAGCCTCCCCGGTTTTACCAGCATTCTGGCCCATTACAATAGCAAAAGGTAAAAAGCCATTCACTATTGAGGAAACATTTGCTTTTCCTTCTGAGATAAAAATGGCTGAAATCATATGTGGAAAGTAATGTGGCAAAAACCAAATATGCATTCTTTTCTCAGGAAATGTAATTGGAAGGAAACATTGCAGATTTGGAGAAATGGATATTAGTACATGAAGTGAAGATTTGCCATAAAGTTGGATAAAATCTCAGAAATTTCCATGTCCATTTGTCTTATGAGAATCAAATGACATAATCTATGTGAGACACTTTCCAAACCTTAAAGCAGTATAAATATGTTGGTTAATATCATCATCATCATCAATCCTTCTCCCCCTCCTCCCTCCTCTATCACCACAATCACCACCATCAAAACCGTTGTTCAATAATGAGATACATGAAGAACAGTGGTGTTACTGGGTCAAAGGGTATGCCTTTTGGGGTCATATTTCCAATAAAATATAGAAATACAATCCCTTCTGATTAGTTTGTAAGAAGAACTAATTGACATCAAGGAATATAGAAATTTACTGGTTGAATTTCAACAACAACTTTTCCATAATTGGTAGATAAGACTGAAAAATTTTTTTTCATGACTTAATAAATGTGGTCAATGATATACTTCTTTCTGGTTCTCTGGGGCTCTAGGAAGCATCTTTTTCAGTTGTCAGCCAGTAAAACTCAGTTCCAAAACAGGTAGGATATATAATCAGACCTGCATAACAATATGTTGGAAGGAGTTAAGATAAAAGAATTTTTAAAATAGTCAATCATATTTGATCATATTGCTCTCATTAAAAATATCTTTAAAATTAATTTTAAATTGTTAACAAATTAAAATGAAAAATGTTAGACTTTTAATAAATTAAAATTTTAAATTTTAATACATTAAAATGGAACGCTAAATTTGACTACATTGAAGTTTTAAGATTAATAATTTAAAAAATATTTAATGTTAAAATTTTAATGAACTTAAATCATTTTTTAAATTAACATTTTAAAATTGATTTGTAACTATTTTAAAATTTTTCATTTTTATGTATGTTTTCATAATGTAGAAAATATTTGGTACTATAATATACATATGTATAACTTAAAAAATAAATATACATATATTAGGGGTGTGAACTCAAAAAGCATAATCAAAAAAAGTCTGGAGTCAATTTCTCCCTGAGGGAGAAATACCTTGCTAACTTTCCCCATTTTGGACAGGGAAGAACATAAGTGAATACCTCTGCTCTCATCTTCTAAGTGTAGTAGACACTGCCTTACATAAAAAAATATTGTTGTAATTTGTCTGAGATTAATTGATCACTTCTCCCATTTGTGATAAAATTAAAACCTATTATCTGCCACTGCAAATATATTGCTTGTTATTCTCTCCTTGCAAAGGATATGGAAGGACTTATTGATTCCAAAACTAAGTCGTATCTTTGATCTTTGTTCCTTCGCTTGGTTTGTTCTGTGGTTTGGCTGGTTCATTTCCTCCCCAGTTTGGCTTCAGGGAATGTGTTCCCTGTGAAATGAACATAGGCAAAGAGCTTGAAGGCAACATTTCTGACTTCTAGTCCTCCCTAGTGTAGAGAATAATTTGGCTTTAATTTACTCCAACATTTACTATGCTGAAGTTCCTAATCACATTACATTAAGATTTATGTCTGCTTAGTAGTTGAGTGTGAATTTTTAGGGTGGATGATTCAACCCAGACACTTGGACTTTGCCTGGCATCTGTGAGGATTTTACATACGTATAAGTGTGCACATATGAGTACATTGATATGCATTGAGGTAGTGGATAGGGTACTGGATCTGGCATCAGGAAGACCCTGGTCCAAAACGCACTTTTGATGCTAATAGCTAAGCAGGCCTGGGCAAGTCACTTAAATTTTCTGTGTTTAATTTAATCATCACTAAAATGAAGGGATTTACCCTGATCTCTGAGGGAAATGAACTTAAAAAGAATAAAATATCATGAAATGTAAACCAAGCCATCTACTACTGCATGGTTTGTTTTGTTTTCAATTGTCACCTGGGATCCATCAAAAGATTAAATGAGCCCAGACCTTTGCTAGTATTCTTGTCTTTGGTAACTTTGAGATATTAAGTCAAGCTTAATCTGTAATAAGATATTTGTGTCTGTGGGTCTTATGATGACAAAAGATGTCTGACAACACTAAGTTTTTATGCTGAAAACACTTTCTGACCACTGTGTTTTATCCACTCTAGAAAATGAAAGGATTCAGACCAGAGCTGGTTTTTTGAAAAAAAAAATTAAAAGGTTGGAGAGATGTTTTCTCTGAAGTAGTTCATAGAGAACATTGGATGAAATTGATTTTCTTTTTTCTGTTGAGAAGGGAGAGTGAAAACAGAGATGAACTTTAGAAATGTGACTAAGAGAAGGAAGGTTGTGTTTCTCTTTTTTTTTTCTATCTTCCCCACATTCCCCCCCCCACCCCCTCCAGCTTTCCTTACTAGATTCAAGGCCACGAAGTTTTGTTCGTTCAATGTTGCCCTGGTCATGATGACTTGAAAAGGGGAATGGTTGAGGGAAGGACAATCTGAGGAGGTAATTGAATCTTAGCAAATTCTCTACTATTCTCTGTCTCCTGCTCCATAGCTTTGTAGAAAACTTTTCCCAGTCAACATTCTTCCAAAAATAAAAACAAAAGGAGTTATACTCTATTGGATAGGACAAAAGGGACAGAAACTTGGTAGTTCCCAGTGTCCAATAGGGTTTGTAAGACAATTACCTTTATTTAGTTTGTGATTATTTTCTTCCAGTACCACAATTTCATCAGTATGGGGAATTCATGCTGTGGAATCTCCCTCTCCTGGGAGGGAGATTGGTAACTGGTCTGGAATTTCTATCCTTAGAGAGTTGCCTGAGGGATCTAAAAGGTTAAGAAACTTACTTGTGGTTACATACTCTTGTTTCCACAATTAAAATATTTATTTTGAGAGATCAAGACTGGGTATGGGCAAATAATGTATTTTTTAAAAAATGTCTCTAATATCAAATAATAATTCTGGAAAGCCATGTGAAATTGAAATTAAGAAGGTGCGTTATTCTTCCAAAAAAAAAAATCTGTGGTTTCATCAGTGTGGGTATTCCTTCTGCTAATTCTATTTGTATTTTCTCCACAGCTTAGGAGACAGATATCATGGTAAAAAAAAAATCCATTGTTGGGCATATACTTAAAACCTTGTCAGCCTCTGCCAGAGCCATGGTCAGTTGACATTGCCTTTAATAATCCAGGATCATCTCCATGTCACGAAAAGGCATCTGAGAAACGTTGTAGTGGGGTCAAGAAAGAAAACTTAAACAGATTAAAAAATTTGTGATGCATGTCTTTTCTGAAAAATTTCACTCAGCAAAGGAAATTAGTGTCAAAGATAACTGCATACATCTTAATGATCTCTTTAGAAATAAAATGCAATCAGTTCATTATGTCTCGTCTAAGTAATCTTACTGGTGCTACCAAAAGAATAGAATATTTTGTACCCATTGTTGTTTCAATCTCTTTTCTAATTGTTAGAAGATTTCCATTATGAAGGAGGTCCATAAACAATGCAGATTGCCATTCTGAATAGTAAGAATGAGGATGACAAAGATGTTAGAGAACCATTTTTTCTTTTCTTTGTCATCTAAACTTACACCTTGCTAGTAGGTAAGTAGTCATGGTAGGGTTCACACAGAGCACAAGAAGGAGAAAGGCCCAGCTGTGGTGAGTTTACACTGAAGGCTAGAAGGAAACAGGGCTGACTGACATATGAGATGGGGGCTGGAAGGCAGTTATTTGCCATATGACTTCTGGGTTTTCCCAGAGTCACTGTCATGCCTTTCTGGGTATGGCAGTGCCCTGTTGACCCAACTTGCCCTGGGTATAAAGTTAGGAAGGAAGGGTCAAGTATGGGGGTCAGAGAAAGTCAGCCAGCCTCACACCTCTTGAGTCTTTATCACCCAAAGCCACTTGGATTAATAGATGTTAATTATAGATCACAGCTGATAATTGTGAAATAATGAGCCTTGGGAGCCAAGAGGATAAATCCAAAAGTGATTACCTGACTTAACAGGTGCTCACCTGAATGCTGAAAAGGGATGAACAACAAGTATTTATGGTTTGGAGATCGGTTTCTAGACCACACCTCTTTGGAAAAATTTGGTGGGAAAACACAACAGGTGCCAGCATTTAGTTAGTTGAGGGTCTTCTGGAAGCAGTTGTGGTGGTGGTTGTTGTCCTTTGTCTTCGAAGAGGTTCAAAATGACATCACCATGATAACGTGAAATTTCAATGTGTCCGACTGTGACTGATCAGACCAATATGAGCTTGGAATGCTCTACCACAGGTTGAGCACAGATAGTCCATGTGATTATGTGGGGTGGATATCCCAAATTTGCACATTCTGTGTTTACTTTGTGCTGTCTCAATTCTGCTTTGCTCAAAGAGCACAGCACCCTTTCTGATGTGGGCATGCCATGCTGAGCAGTCCTGTGCCAATGTCTCCCATGTTGCACAGTGAAATCCAAAGTTCTTGAGAGACAACTTTAGAGAGTATCCTTGTATCGCTTCTTCTAGCCACCATGTGATCACCTGGCCCATTGTTTCTGGAAGCGATGAACTGTTCATTAGATTGGTTATTCAGGATTTATACATGAATGGAAATGTGGGGTTATGATAATGAGATCTCAGGTAAGATCAGTAGGAGTGGAGTGCAGGAGTCCTTCACCCTAAGATGTGAACACCACAAAAACCCTGCCTGACCTCTTCTGAGTTGGGCTATTTTAAAGACTCCAATAGAGAATATTCAGACTTGTTTCAGTCCTACAGTTTCTCAAAAGCAATTTCCTAGCATCTTCATATGGGGGACACCATCTTAGGTGGTTTAGGCATGTGTTAATTTCCCTTTATACTCTCCCCTATTTGAAAATTTGTTATCCTTGGCAAAAAAACAGAAGTGCACTTTGAATACATTATCCATGTTCCCAGTCCCAGTCAGTCCTCTGGAGTCTCTGGGAAGGCAGAAACATTGCCTCACTTGCTCATCTAGTACCGTACAAGTCCCAAAAGTCAACATGTCACAATCTTATATGGTCCTATATGTATAGGTGAGAATCACTATTATCCACAAAGACAGTTTTGCAGATTTTGTAAAACATTTCAAAGTTTGCCAACAATTACTGCTTGCTTAGTATCAACATGTACCTGACATCCCTAGGATGTCCTTCTTTAACCAACAAGCAAAAAAAAGGAAAAAAAAACAAAGAAAATCCATTTCAGTCTTGGAAGGAAACTTGGTCTTTACAGAGCTTTCCAGGGATTTCAGATCCAGGGTCAATTAGGCATCACCTCTTCATTCTCATAAGAGAAACAAATTGTCCAGGGTGAGAATTCTTCCATGGTTCCCTCAGCATATAAGGTCACCCATGTGGGGTCCTGAAAAGTTTTTCTCAGTGTCCTTTTCTACACAGATCACATCAAAATTTCCCTAGTGGTCCCTGTAGGCTCTCTCTTTAGAGGTCCAGATAAATTTTGCCTGGGCCCTTTTTCCAAAGGGCACTCCAGATTTTGCCCAGTGGAACAACTCCACTGAAAACATAATACAAATGTAACTGCTCATCCAACCAGTGGGACAAGTTGAATCAACTAGAAAAGTAACAAATAAAACAAACTACTTGTAGCTTCTGGCACACAGGCAAATCTTAACCTATGAACTTGCAAAGTATACTGAGCAAGAAGTGAGTCTGAAATTCAAAAGGGAAAAATGAACTTTTCTCAAGTAGGGAGCAGCATTCTAGTGATATCCATATTTCTCAATTTAGACTCAATTTCAATAGTTATTGTTAGGGCCCAGCTCTGGACCATGGCCTTCGGTGAGGGTAGTGAGACGCCTGGAGGTGCTAACCTGCCTTTAGGGTACTGGGAACGCCTCAGTAACAGCGCTGGCTCCACCCATGGGGAGGAACATGGGAGGAGCTCGGGCAGTATAATACCTGAGGTCTGGGGCTTGCCCTCTCTCTTCTCTTCCGCCTTCCACATGTAAGAAATAAAGGAAGTGCAACTGCCCTTCGGGTGTTCTATCTAGTTATTCCCCTCCTCCACAGGAGGGGCCGGAGACGTCCGAAGACCGGGGAAGGTAAGTATCCAGGTGATGGTCCGGGTATAGACCCAGACAAGTTATTTATAGCAAGTAGTTTCTAAACACTCACAGGATCAATGCAAAGTTTTTAAAAATTACATCAATGATGTGATTAACTGTATAATCGCAGCCCATTTACCCCTGATTTCTCTAGGATCTCACAAACTAGAGTATCCAAAATTTAAAGTCCTGGATAGAAAATCTTTCCAGAAATGTGAAGGCGTCAGTTTTTATTTCAGATAAGATCCCATATTTAACCCAGTTGACTTTGGCCCCATTCTCTCAGGGCTAGGTCTATCATATTTTACTCTGCTCAGGATTCTTAAGGACCTTGAGGGGGTTGAAGATATCTCTGCTCTTTACCATAGGCTCAAGCCCCTACTGGCTGTGTTCTCATCATTTTTAGGGGATCAGTAAATAGTACCTCACTTTGATTTAACCATTTAACTTCAGATTAGATTTTACAGAGGTATATTTACTGTAACAATATAGCAAGAGCAAACACATTTCCCTCAACATCTTGGGGGCGTAATCCTCCTTATACTATCTCAGTAGGGGAATTGGGCTCATAGTTTAGCTCATTTCCTACATAGCATTAATCCCATCAAGTTTAAATGCAAAGTCACCAGTGCTAGCTTCTGTGTTACTACAGCGCTCTCAGGGTATTACTTTTGGGCAGAATGCAACATTTAGCCTATGTACTCAGACTCCTGGATCAAATGGTGGGGACTTCTGGGCAATATCAGAAACTCCTTTTCTAGTATCTATAACAGAAAAGAATGAACCAGAAAGGTTCATGACCCAGACCTGTTTCCATTTCTTGGGGCGACGTGGCCAAAATAGGAGGATGTAACACTCAGGATTTCCCCACCTTGCCTCCTGATATGATCCAAGGAGCCCTTACCCTCAAGGATCAGAGACACAAAAAACCAATGCTCTAGTTTCTGGGGCTGTACAAGGTCTTGGGCAATGGGCAGAACAACTTCCACAAGCCTTTCAGCTTCCAAGACTGAAGAAGGTCTTGGTTCTACTCTTTAGATCCAAGGTTCAACTACTTCTGAAGTCATTTCCAGCTGTAGACTTCTTGGACCCCATTGTCGACCCCAGTGTGAGTCATCCTTGCCGTCTTCCCCAGATAGCTGTCCAGCCTAGCTGACTATGTTCTTCTTATGTTCTTAATCATTTACTGCTTTTGGTCCATGTGGTGGGGGTTTCTACTCTCTTTCCAGCTTCAAGAAGACTCTTAGTCTGTTGTTTTCTATGGACGAGCTTAGCTCAGTGTGCCTGTGTCAGTTAGTTGCTCTAGAAGCCAAGTGACAAAAGTGTTTGAATTCTTGCTGGTTCATCTTCTATTATAAAATGCCCATTTCTTATACCATTCTACCTTTCTTCATAATGCCTTCTGTCTCACCCCCCAAAGGCTCCTGTTACCAAAACCTCTGGGTCTTTATTGCCTGGGTATATTAATCTCTAACACTACCATATCATTCTGCTCCAGCAATGTGAGGCTTAGACCAGGTTTCTCTCTCTGTCTCTGTCTGTCTGTCTGACACACACACACACACACACACACACACACACACACACACACACACACCTCAGATAGTCAAACCTAGGCAAAAGTCACTTATACTACACTAGGTATCTTTCTGAGACTAAAATTGGAGAGAAGGCATGTACTGGTAGAGGAAGCTCCTAGCCTCTAATCCTACGGCATGTTTTGGCTTGTGCAAGGTCAGGTTCAAAGTCTAAACTGAAAGAATTGAGGCAAATATATGGAGGAATCAGGACAATGAGAGAGGAGGTGTTTGGGATAAAGGCTACTTTTAAGTCTCCATTTTGAACCAGAGCCTTAAATGTAATTGTTTTAGGACACACTAGGAAGAGGAACTCAGTGATGGTTCTCAGGATGTGGCACACTTCAGGTTCCTCCCATTTCTACTTCTTTTTCTAGCTGATGTAGGGGGTGCCTGAGTCCTTTATCCTAGGAACAGGTAGGTAGTACAATGGATAGAGCACTGGGCTTGGAGTCAAGAAGACTTGAATTGAAACCTGGCTTAGATACCTACTAGCTGTATGACCCTAGGAGAGTCTCTTAACCCCCTTTTGTTTTAGTTTCATCATATGTAAAATGGGAATAACAATATTCCTGGTTTTTGTGAGGATAAAATGAGATAATAATGGTAAAACCCTTGGCATGGTGCCTCACGGCAGGTGCACACATCTCCTCTTCCTCCTCCTCTTCCTTTCCACCCCTTCTTTCTCTTCCTCCTCCTTCACTAAAGTAAACCTTATAAGTTTTATTAGGAGAAGGGAATCCAAATGAGATAATGTTTATAAAAATCTTTGCAAAGAGCTATTAAAAGTCAAATAGCCCAAAGTAGAGGTGCCAAGAGAGAAATGCCAACACAAAGAAATTCTTGTGACAAAGGGTAGAGAGTGCTGGATCAGGAATCAGGAAGATCTGAGTTCACCTACGGCCTCATAGACAGCAATAGGTCAACCCAGGGAGGGTTGCTTCCTATGTCTCTTTCAGTTTCCTCATCTATAAAATGAGGATAAGGTTAAATTTCCCTGTGAACCTAAATTAAGAAACTATCTATAAAGAACTCTGAGCCATAAAATACTAAC
>CM053769.1:248663-287009 GCA_028658325.1 Potorous gilbertii
ATATCAGGGCAGTTTTCCTTGATAATTTCATGAAAGATGATGTCTGGACTCTTTTTTTGGTCATGGCTTTCAGGTAGTCCCATAATTTTTAAATTGTCTCTCCTGGATCTATTTTCCAGGTCAGTTGTTTTTCCAATGAAATATTTCACATTATCTTCCATTTTTCCAATCCTTTGGTTTTTGTTTTGTGATTTCTTAGTTTCTCATAAAGTAATTAGCCTCCATCTGTTCCTTTCTAATTTTTAAAGAACTATTTTCTTCAGTGTACTTTAGAACCTCCTTTTCCGTTTGGCTAATTTTACTTTTTAAAGCATTCTTCTCCTCACTGGCTTTTTGAATCTCTTTTGCCAATTGAGTTAGCCTATTTTTAAAGGTGTTATTTCTTCAGCATTTTTTTGTGTCTCCTTCAGCAAGTTGTTGATCCACTTTTCATGATTTTTTTGCATCTCTCTCATTTCTTTTCCCAATTTTTCCTTCACCTCTATTGATTTTTAAAATCCTTATTGAGCTCTTCCATGGCCTGAGACAGTTGAATATTTATTTTGGATGTTTATGATACGGAAGTCTTAACTTTTATGTCTTTCCCTAATGGTAAGCATTGTTCTTCCTCATCCAAAAGGATGGGAGCAGATATCTGTTCACTAAGAAAGCAACCTTCTATAGTCTCATTTTTTTTCCCTTTTTGGAGAATTTTCCCAACCAGTTACTTGACTTTTGAGTCCTTTGTCAAGAGTAGGGTATACTCTGGGGATCTGTAAGATCTCAGTTCTTCCAAGGTGGCACAATCAAGCATGTACACTGGTCTGGGAGAAAGAAGAAATTTTTGTGCCTAGTATCTGAGTAGTAGAGTTTCCTCTCCACAACCACCTTGCCTCCAGTTCTGCCAAGCCAGTACTGGGGGCTGAGATTCAGATAAGCTGCAGGGGCATGGCCATTCAGAGATAAAGATCGGCTGCTCAAGTTCCTCAGGGAGCATTAGGTGGGGGCAGGGCCTCTACATAGGGCTGAGGTAAGAATCAGCTGCTCAGTGTTCCCAGGGGTTTTCTAATCCAATAATGGATGCAGGCTACTGTTGGGGCTGCTGTGGAAGGTGCTGCCACCTGCCCGATGGGCCTCTGCAGCCAGAGCTAGGAGAAGGCTTTTCTCCCTTCTGAAAAAGCCCTGTCACTGACCTTTGATGCCTGTGGGTTGAGGGATTTGCAAACCGCTGCTACTGTGACTGGGGATTCTGACCCTGAGACCTGATCTAGTCCTACTCCCAGAGCCAAGCCATGCAGCCAAGGCTGGTCTAGGCTCTGCTCTGCGTCCGATGTGACAGATGTTTCTGGTCAGCCTTTCCAGTCACACTGGGCTAGAAATCTCCACTCTGTTGTTCTGTGGCTTCTGCTGCTCTAGAATTTGTTGAGAGTCTTTTTTTACAGGTATTTTATGAGCTTTGGGGGAAGAGCTAGTGTATGTGTGCCTTTCTACTCTGCCATTTTGTCTCTACCCACCCCCACCTCTCCCATCTCAAAGTAAGGATTCTTAAACATAGATCTGTCAGGTGTCTCTTTGTCTCTCTCTTTTAGTGGCTTCCTAATGCCTAGAGAATAAAATACAAATGATTCTCAATAGCCCTAAATAACACGACAATACCCTACCTTTCCAGACTCATTAGATATTACTCCTACTCACACATGGTTGAAATCCAATGAACATGGACATTTTTCTTTTACTTACTTGGTTCTCTGTCCAGATACATAACCTTCTCCCATGCCAAGAATGCAATCCCTTTCTAGAATATCTCACAGAATTCTCTTCCTTTAAGGCCTAAGGCACCATATTTGTACAAACCCTTTCCTGATCTACCCCTACTGTTAACAACCTTCCTCCCAAATTATATTGAATTTAATTACTTTGTGTGTGTATATTCATTTTATATTTATACCATATTTTTATTTTTCTTATTAGCTCCCCCTTCCAATCATACCCCATTAAAAAGTAAGCTCATTGCAAGTAGAAATTGTTTCATTCTTTTGTACATGTCTCCCCAGTACCTACCAATAATGCCTAGTACCTCCCAGTCACTTAAATACATATTGTTTGTTTGATTGCAACTAAGCAGTATCACAGGCACAAGAGTGGTAGGGAAAGAGTACCAAGACCTAGGTTCAAATTTTATTCTTACTAAAATATCCCAATGCCAAGTACCTATTTGTTAACAAAAGAGCAATACAATGAGTTTATGCAGTTCAACAATGCAGTTCAGTAAGCACTTACTATGCATCATTTTCAACATACAGTGTGCAATTACAAAAGTAAAATGGTCCCTCTCCTCAACCTGCTTAATCCTATTAGGAAAATAGCATGGACATAGACAGTACAAAAGAATATAAAGTAATTTGGGAGAAGAAACATTAGCAACTGGTTGGGGGTTGGAGGGAAAGAAGGGAAGTATTGTGAAAGACTAGAAAAAAATCTCCTTTAGGAAATAATATAATTTCTGAATAAGGCATAACTTTATATTTTAAGTTGACATTTTGTTTGCTGGTATTATCCCAGTCACACAAACTAACATTACCATAATCTTACAATGGTTGTTATAAAAAAGAATGCTTTTTTTAAAAAAAAAATTGAAATATAAAGCAAAAGTAATGCTGTTGAGACTCCTAAGATTAACTATCAAATGTAGTAATAGTGTTAAAATATAAATAAATAAGGAGTGGTGAGTATTTTGAAAAGATTTTTTCTGAATCTATTTACAATTCTACACTTAGTTATAAGAAACAGCATTATATGACAAATAGCAAGATGACCTAAGAAATAGGAAGACCTGGGTTCAAGATCTTGCCAACATATGATAACTTATGTAATCACTGACAAGTTACATTACCTTTCAGTATCTGGTAACTCTAAAAGTATACATTGGAGAGAAAGTATCAAGTTCCATCAGGGGAGGATATTTCCTTTTCTGGGCCTTCCGTATGCCAATATAATCACAAGTCTGGTTCCTATCCTTCATAAATGAATCATAGAACTCTTTTTAAAGGTTTTCATAATGTTTTGTATAATTGATATGCAATATTTTTAATTGAATAAATGTATAATTCTACAAAGAATGGTATAGTGAAGAAAGCAGTTTTTTTTTTCAAAAAAATACTGTACTTTTGGAAAAGTTGACACAAAGAAAAGCAGTAATAATCCAGAGTTTAGTCATTTAGTGTTCAGAATTTTTCATCCAAACTACAAGAATTATTTCCATTAAAACAATTTTAATAGGGTTAGAAATCCATTGTAGCAAACAATACACAAAAATCTCATTTAAAAAAATGTTAACCTACTGAAGTTGGGGAGAGGTGATGACTGGATGACGTCCATAAAAAGATTAATGCCTTTTCTCAGGTTTTCTGTAAGACAACTTAGAGATTGTTAGGGAAATGTCTCCCTCTGCTGCTTAAAATAGAAAACCATTCTTCCAAAATTAAAAGGCGTAAAACTGAGCTAAAACATTTAATGAATCAGAAGTGTTATTTTATTATTTTATTTGTTTTCAGTGTTCAGTACAATCTACAAGCTTAGATTTTTTTTCCTCTACCTCTCCCTTCTTTCCCCCTTCCTCCCTGCTGCATCCCTGAGAAGGCATACAATTTTATATTGGTTCTACACATGCATTCCTATTAAATACATTTTCACCTTAGTCATGTTGCATAGAAGAAGTGAAATGAAAAAGAGAAATCATAAAACAAACCAAAATGTAATACAAAAGAAAATGATCTGCTACATTCTGTGATTGAATTCCATAGTACTTTCTTTGGATGTGGAAGGCCTTTTGCCTTGAGACCATTGGGAATTTTTTAAGTCCTTGCATTGCAATGAAGTTGTAAGTCTACCAGAAAAAATTCTTGTACACTGTGGTTGTTGCTGTGTACAAAGTTCTCCTGGTTTTACTCCTTTCACTCAGCATCGGTTCATATAAGTCTTTCTAGGACTCTCTGAAGACTTCCTGTTCATCATTTCTTATAGCACAATAGTATTCCATTATATCATTATACCACAATTTTTTCAGCCATTCCCCAATTGATGGGCATCCCTTTGATTTTCAATTTTTGACCACCACAAAGGGTATTGCTATAAACATTTTTGCACATGTGACACCTTGAGGTTAGAGTTCTAGAAGCAGTATTGCTGGGTCAAAGGATATGCACACTTTTGTAGCCCTTTGGGCATAGCTCCAAATTGCTCTCCAGAATGGTTGGATCAGCTCACAGCTCCTCCAACAATGAATTAGTGTCCCAACTCTCCCATATCTTCTTCAACATTTATCATCATCCTGTTTTGTCATGTTAGCCAATCTGAGAGGTGTGGTGTGTTATCTCAGAGTCATTTTGATTTGCATCTCTCTAATCAATAGTGATTTAGAGCACCTTTTTCATATTACTATGGAAAGCTTTGATTTCTTCCTCTGAAAACTGTCTGTTCACATCCTTTAATGATTTGTCAATTGGGGAATAACTTGTATTCTTGTACATTTGATTCAGTTTTCTATATATTTTAGAAATGAGGCTTTTATCACAGACACTACTTGCAAAAATTCTTTCCCAGTTTTCTGCTTCTGTCCTAATCTTGGTTGCATTGGGTTTGTTCAATCAAAAACTTTTCAATTTAATGTAATCAATATTATCCATTTTGCACTACATAATGTTTTCTCTTGTTTAGTCAAAAATTCTTCTCTTCTCCGTAAATCTGATAAATACACTATTCTTTGCTCCACTAATTTCTTTATAGTATCAATGTTTATACCTAGATCATGTACCCATTTGGACTTTATTCTTGTGTATGGTGTCATTCATTGGTCTGTGCCTAGTTTCTGCCATACTGTTATCCAGTTTTCCCAGCAATTTTTGTCAAACAGTGAGTTCTTATCCCAGAAGCTGGGATCCTTGAGTTTATCAAACAATAGATTGCTAAAGTCATTGACTACTGTGTCTTGGGTACCCAACATATTCCACTGGTCTACGCTTCTGTTTCTTAGCCAGTACCAAGTGGTTTTGATAATGGCTGCTGATAATAAAATTGAGATCTGGAAGAGGTAGATACTTTCCCACTTACTTAGGTCTGACTTTATTTGTGTGAAAAGTGTTTTGTAGTTGTGTTCATATAGTCCCTGGGCTTGTTTTGGCAGGTAGACTTCCAAATACTTTATAGTGTCTACCATAGCTTTAAATGGGAATTCTCTTTCTATCTCTTGTTTTAGGATTTTATTAGTAATATATAGAAAGGCAGAAGATTTTTGTGGGTTTATTTTGTAACCTGCAACTTTGCCAAAGTTGTTTATTATTTCAAGTAGCTTTTTACTTGATTCTCTGGGATTCTGTAAGTATATCATTGTATCATCTGCAAAGAATAATAACTTAGTTTCTTCTTTGTCTATTCTAATTCCTTCAATTTCTTTTTCTTCTCTTATTGCTACAGCTAACATTTCCAGTACTGTATTGAATAATAGTGGTGATAATGGACATCCTTGTTTCATAGGTAGATATTGCTTATTATTTTATGGAAAGTTCCATTTATTCCTGTATTCTCCAGTGTTTTCAATAGGAATGGGTGCTATATTTTTTCAAAAGCTTTTTCTGCATCGATTGAGATACTCATTTTGTTTCTGTTAGTTTTGTTGTTGATAAGATCAATAATGTTAATAGTTTTCCTTATATTGAACCAGCCCTGCCTTCCTGGTATGAATCCTACCTCATCATAATGTATTATTCTTGTGATAAGTTGTTCTATTCTTTTGCTAAAATCTTATTTTAAATTTTTGCATCTATCTTCATTAGAGACATAAAAAGAATTTGGGGGGATCCTTCTTCCCAAATTTTTCCAAATAGTTTCCATAGTATTGGAATTAACTGTTCTTTAAATGTTTGATAGAATTCACTTGTAAATCCATCTGGCCCTGGAGATTTTTTCCTAACAAGTTCATTGATGACTTTTTCAATTTCTTTTTCTGAGATGGGGTTATTTTAGTATTCAACTTCCTCTTCTGTTAATCTGGGCAATTTATATTTTTTAAAATAATCATTCATCTCATTTATATTGTCGAATTTATGGGCATAAAGTTGGGCAAAGTAATTTCTAGTAATTGTTTTAATTTCCTGCTCATTGAGTTCACTCCCTTCATTTTTGATATTGGTAATTTGGTTTTCTTCTTTCTTTTTTTAAATCAAATTGGCCAAAGGTTTATCAGCTTTATTGTTTTTTTTTCATAAAACTAACTCTTAGTGTTATTTATTAGCTCAATATTTCTCTTAATTTCAATTTTATTAATCCTTCCTTTGGTTTTCAACATTTTTATTTTGATATTTTCTCATTATTGTCATTTCCTTGAAGTTGTTGATTGTTTCTATGATTTGTTTTTAACCCACTCCTTTTTTAGGATTAGATTATTTAGTTTTCAATTAATTTTTGGTCTATCTTTCCATGGCCTTTTATTAAATATAATTTTTATTGCATTATGCTCTAAGAAGGATTCATTAAATATCTCTGCCTTTCTACACTGGATTGTGAGATTTTGATGCCCTAGTACATCGTCAGTTTTTGTATATGTGTCATGTACCGTTGAGCAAAAGGTATATTCCTTTCTATCCCCATTCAATTTTCTCCAGAGATCTTATTTCCCTTATCCAGAGTTTTGTTCACCTTCTTAACATTTTTCTTGTTTATTTTAAGGTTAGATTTATCAAGTTCAGAGAAGGAGAGGTTGAGGTCCCTCACTAGTATAGTTTTGTTGTCTATTTCTTTCTTGTGACTTACTTCATTGTCTGTGGTACCTTTTAGCAGGACAGAGTTTCCTTCCTTATCTCTTTTGATTAGATCTATTTCTGCTTTTACTTTGTTTGAGATTAGGATTGCTACCCCTGCTTTTTTTTTATATCAGATGAAGCACAATATATTCTGCTCCAACCTTTTACCTTTACCCTGTGTGTATCCCCCCATTTCAAATGTTTTTCTTGTAAACAACATATTGTTGGATTGTGGTTTTTAATCCATTCTGCTATCTGTTTCTGTTTTATGGGAGAGTTCATTCCATTCACATTCAGTTGTAATTACTAACTGTGTGTTAGTAATCTGTGTCTTTCCCTTCATTCTTTTTCTCCTTGTTTGTGATTTTAGTTCTCCCTTTTCCCTTCCCCTCCACAATTTAATTTTTGACCACCACCTCCTTCAGTCTTCCCTTCCTTCTTTCAACCCCTCTCCCTTTAATTCACCTTTGCCCTTCCCACTTCTTCCCTCCCTTTTAACCTCCCCTCCCAATTCTTTCCTCCTTCCCCTCCTATTGACTTTAGAACTAGTTAGATTGCTATACTTAACTGATTTTGTTGTTCCCTCCTTGAAACAAATCTGATGAGAGTAAATATCAAACAATGCTCTTCTCCCTCCTTACTTTCCCTCTACTCTAATGTAATTTTCTGCCTTTTCCTGTGATGTAATTTATAATTTTCGACTTCCTCCTTTTCACATCTCCTGCTCCAATTCCTTTTCTCACTTGTCACATTTTTATCATCACATCATTTCCCCCTATCTAAGCATATCCCTTTTACATATCATGCTAAATACACAGTTATCAAGATTAACATAAAGTATAATCTTCCCTTTTAATAACAAGTTTTTTTCCCTCCATTTACCTTTTATGCCTCTCTTGTGACTTGTGTTTGAAGATCGAATTTCTATTGAGTTCTGGCCTTTTCATCAGGAAGGTCTGGAAATCCCTTATTCTTCCAGGAATTCTTGTCAGGCTTGAGTGCAATTTACTTTTTTTTTTTGAGGCTTTATTTGTATGTGTTTTCACATTACCGTCTTCTTTTGGGTTTGTGTCTTTGTTTTCCCTCCCACCAAGGTAGCTTTTTATGGGTAGACTCTTTTTGTTTGATCTTTTTTCTAGTCTATTTCTTGTCTTTAAACTTTAGTTAACATTAAACTTGGTATACTTAACAGTGGGAAGAAATGTCCTAAGTTTTAGGCTTTTCCTTATTCATTTACCCATTCCTTCATCTATTTGTATATTTAGCTAATTTTCCCTCTTTAATCTTTGTTTCATTTTTGTTACTTTATGGAATAAAACAAGCATATCCATAACAGAGTACAATTTTTAAAGAAGGCAATTGTATAAGTAACTGCACATTGCTATTCCTTCTACATATACAACAAAGTAATCATGTAAATTTTTCTTTTTTTTCCTTTTTTTCTTCCCTTCCCCCTGTCTCACCTTGAAGAGAGCTACCATTAAGCACAAATACATGTATGTATATAAAATGATTGTATACATACCTCTATTTATCAGTTGTTTCTCTGGATGTTGATATTGTCTATCTTCATGTGTCCTTTACTTTAAACTTCTGTATTAATCACTCAAAGTCACTCTCTTTAAAAGAGTGCATTATTTTTTAATTTAAACTGATAACCTATTTCTTTTTTGAAAATAATTAATTTGTTTTCATTTTTTAATGATCACTTCCATAAGTTTTAAATTTTTATCCCTCTCCCTCTCCTCTTCCTCCCCAAGACAGTATGCAATCCTATATGGGTTCTACACATACATACTTATTAAACACATTTTCACACTAGTCATGTTTCATAGAAGAATTAAAATGAATGGGAGAAGCCATGAGAAAAAAGGAATCATAACATAACAGAAGAGAAAATATTCCACTTCTTTCTCTATTAGGATTGTATAGTTTTTTCTCTGAATATGGATGGTATTTTGCACCAAGTCCTTTGGAAATGCCTTAGGTCCTTGCATTGTTAAGTCCATTAGAAACAATCCTCACACACTGCGTCTATTACTCTGTATAATGTTCACCTGGTTCTGCTCATTTCATTCAGCATCAGTTCACATAAGTTTTTTAGGTTTTTCAGAAGCCCATCTGTTCATCATTTCTTATAGCACAATAGTATTCCATTCCATTCATATTCCACAACTTATTCAGCCATTCCCCAATGAATGGGAATTTCCTTGATTTCCAGTTCTTGTCCACCACAAAAAGAACTGTTATAAATAATTTTGAACAGATGAGTCCTTTTCCCATTTTTATGATCTCTTTGGGATACAGCCTTAGAAGTGATATTGCTGGGTCAAAGAGCATACATATTTTTATAGCCCTGTGGACATAATTCCAAATTACTCTCTAGAATGGTTGGATCAGCTCACATCTCCACCAACAATGAATTAGTGTTCCAATTTTTCCACATCTCCAACATTTATGATCTTCCTATTTTGTCATGTTAGACAATCTGATATGTGTGATGTGGTACCTCAGAGTTGTTTTTATTTGTATCTCTCTAATCAATCATGATTTAGAGCATTTTTTCACATAACTATGGATATTTTTAATTTCTTCTCCTGAAAATTGCCTGTTCATATCCTTGGACCATTTATCAATTGGGGAATGACTTGTATTCTTGTAAATCTGACTCAGTTCTCTATATATTTGAGAAATGAGGCCTTTATCACAGACACTAGCTGTAAAAATTCATTCACAGTTTTCTGTTTCCCTCCTAATCTTGGTTGCATTGATTTTGTTTGTGAAAAAACTTTTCAATTTAATATAATCAAACTTATCCATTTTGCATTTCATAATGTTCTCTATCTCTTATTTGGTTATAAATTTTTCCATTCTCCACAAATCTGACAAATACAGTATTCTTTGCTACCTTAATTTGTTTTTAGTATCAACCTTTACACATAGATTATGTACTCATTTGTACTTTATTCTGGTATGCAATGTCACATATTGGTCTATTCCCAGTTTCTGCCATACTGTTATCCAGTTTCCTCAGCAGTTTTTTGTCAAACAGTGAATTCTTATCCTAGAAGCTGGGGTCCTTGGGTTCATCAACATTAGACTGCTATAATCATTGATTATTATGTCTTGTGCGGCTAACTTATTCCAATGTTCTTCTCCTCTAGCCCTGTTTCTTAGCTAGCACATTCAGTTCATACCACTGAATAAGTAAATTAATTGATGTAGAATTGTCATTTTTATTATATTAGCTCATCCTACCCATGAGCAACTGATGTTTTAAGTTTATTTGAGTGAAAAGTGTTTTGTAATTGTGTTCATATAGTCCCTGGGTTAGTTTTGGCAAGTGGACTCTCAAATATTTTATGGAATGGAATGAAATTTCTCTTTCTATTTCCTGTTGTTGGGCTTTATTGGTAATATACAGAAATGCAAATGATTTTTATGGGTTTATTTTGTATCCTGCAACTTTACAAAGTTGTTAATTATTTCAAGAAATTTTTTACTTGTTTCTCTAGGATTCTCTAGGTATATCATCATATTGTCTGCAGAGTGATAACTTAGTTTCTTCTTTGTCTCTTCTATTTCCTTCAATTTCTTTTCTTATTGCTAAAGCTAACATTTCCAGTACGTATTGAATAACAGTGGTGATAATGGACATCTTTATTTCACCCCTGATCTTATTGGAAGTGCATCTAGCTTATCTCCATTACATATAATGCTGATGGTTTTAGGTAGATGCTACTTATTGTTTTGAGGAAGGTTCCATTTATTCCTGTGCTCTCCAATGTTTTCATTAGGAATGGGTATTGTATTTTGTCATAAGTTTTTTCTGCATCTATTAAGATAATTATATGGTTTCTGCTAGCTTTGTTGTTGATATGATCAATTATGCTGATAGTTTTCCTAATATTGAGCCAGTCCTGTATTCCTGGTATTAATTCTACCTGATCAAAGTTTATTGTTCTCATGATAAGTTGCTGTAATTTTTTTTACTAATATCTTGTTTAAAATTTTTACATCTATATTCATTGGGGAAATTGGTCTATAATTTTCTATCTCTGTTAATCATTCTTAATACAATATTTTTGTTACTGTATACAAGGTTCCCTTGTTTCTGGTCACTTCACTCTTCACCATTTCATGTAAGTCCATACTTTTCTAAGATCATGTAGCTCATCATTTCTTATAGCATAGTCATATTCCATTATAATCATACATCAGTTTGTTCTGAAATTCCCCAATTAATGGGCATCCTTGCAATTTCCAGTTCTTTGCCACCACATAAAGAACGCTATATATATTTTGGATCATATAGATTCTTTTCCTTTCCCCCTAATCATCTTTGGAAATAGACCTAATTATGCTACCAAGGGAATAAGCAGTTCAGTAACTCTTTGGGCATAATTCCAGATTGCTTTCCAAAATGGTTGTATCAGTTCACAATACCACCAACAATATTAGTGTCCAGACTTTTCCACTTAGGTTCCAACATTTGTTGCTTTCACCTTTAATCATTTTAGTCAATCCAGTGGGTGTAAAATGACATCTCAAGTTTGTTTTCATTTTCATTTCTCTATTCAATAGTGACTGAGAGCATTTTTTCATACAACTATATATTACGTTGATTTCTTCTTTGGAAGTCAGCTTATTCATATCCTTTGAACACTTACCAATTGAGGAATAACTCCTTTTCTTATAGATTTGACAAAGTTCTTTATATATTTTCGATGACACCTTTATCTGAGAAACTATCTATAAAAGTTTCCCCTCAATTTTCTGCTTTACTTCTGATCTTTACTATATTTGTTCTATTTGTGCAAAAACTTTCTTTAAATTTTATGTAATTGAAATTATCCACTTTATGCTGCATACTGCTCTCTATCTCTTGTGTATTCATATATTGTTCATCTATCCATGTCTGATAACTAATGTGTTCCATGTTCTTAAAATTTTCTTATTATCTCTCTTTACATCTAGGTTGTGTGTCCATTTTGACCTTATCTTTGTAAATGGTGTGAGATATTGATCTATGCCCAGTTTGTACCACAGTACTTTCCAGTTTTTCCAGCAATTTTTGTCAAATAAAGAATTCTTTTCCCAAAATCTTAAGTCTTTATTCTAGTCAAATACAGTTATTATATTAATTTGCTGCTGTAAATTGTATGTCTACTCTATTGCCCTGATATACCTTCCTATTTCTTAGCCAGTACCAGATGGTTTTGATAATTACTGTCTTATAATATAGTTTAAGAAATGGTACTAAATCTCCTTCCTTTACATTTTTTCATTAGTTTCTTTGATATTCTTGATGTTTTGTCCTTCCAAATGAGTTTTATCTTTTTTTTCTAATTCAATAAAATAATCTTTTGGCAAATTAATTGGTATGGTGTTGAATATAAAAATTTGTTTAGGTAAAATTGTCATTTTTATTATATCACTCCTGCCTACTCATGAACAATTAATATTTCTCCAATTTAAATCTGATTTTATTTGTATGAAATAACAAATTTTATACTTTTGTTTCTGTACTTTGTGTTTGCTTTGGCAAGTGTGCTACCATATATTTCATATTGTCTAGAGCTATTTTACTATCTTTTTTTCTATCTTTTACTATCTCTTCCTGTATAGTTTTGATTGTGATATACAGGAATGCCAATGATTACTTTGGATTTACCTTAAATTCTGCTACTTTGCTAAAATTATTAGTTCTTTCAACTCAATTTTTTTTGAGTCATTGGAATATTCCAAATATTCCAAACTGTCTACAAAAAGAGATAGTTTTATCACCTCATTATCTATTGTGACTCCTTTTATTTTTTTTCCTCCTCTTATTGTTATTGTTGGGATTTCCAACACAATATTGAATAATATTGGTGACAGTGGGCATCCTTCTTTCACATCTGATCTTACTGGGAAGGCTTCTACTTTACCCCCATTACAAATGATGCTTGCTGATGGTTTTAGACAAATGCTTTTTATCGCTATAAAGAAAAATCTATTTATACCAATACTTTCAAGTGTTTTTAATAGAAATGAATGTTGAAATTTTATCAAAAGTTTTTTTCTGCATCTATTGGCATTATCATATGATTTGTTAGCTTTTATTATTGATACAATCAAATTATGTTAATAGTTTTCCTTCTGTTAAACCACCCCTGCATTCCTGGTATAAATCTCACTTGATTACAATGTATCATCTTTGTAATATGTTGTTGCAATCTTTTAGCTAGTATTTTATTTAGGATTTTTATATACATATTTATTAATGAAGTGGGTTGAAAATTTTCTTTCTGTTTTTACTCTTTCTGGTTTAGATATCAATAATATGTTTGTTTCATAAAAGGAATTTGGAGGATTCCATCTTTGCTATTATTCCAAATAATATATTTCATACTGGAATTAGTTAATCTTTAATTGTTTCATGGAATTCACTTGTACATCCATCTGACCTTAGTGCTTTTTACTTAGGAAGCTCAATGTATGGTTTGTTCAATTTTTTTGCTAAATCAGTCAATTTAGATCTTCTATTTTCTCTTCTGTTAATCCAGGCAATTAGAATTTTTGTAAATATTCTTCCATTTCCCTTAAATTGTTAAATTTATTGATTTATAATTGGACCAAATAATCCCTTAGAATTGCTTACATTGCATCTTTGTTAGTGGTCTGTTCACTCTATTCGTTTTACTCAGTTTCCAATCCCCTTATTATTTCTGAGCAGAGCGCACTCAAAACTTCTGATCCTGCTGTTTCATCCTCCTCTAAGGACTACCACTCATGTTACATTGGGGTGTGGTGCAAGCCAGGCCCTACCCCGGTGTCACACACCTCTTCTACTCACCCCCTAAGTGGTCTTGGACTATAAAAAATATCTCACCCCCTTTTGTTAGCCAAGTTGTTCCAGAATTTGATTTGATACATTATGTTAAACATTTTTGTCATCTTGCCTTTTACGCCATCCCCAGTGGTCACTTTTTTCTTAGAAAAGCAGAGAAAGTTTACCAAAATTAAACCATTTGAAACAACTAACAGCTCCAACAAAGTTACAGCATATAAAATAAATCCACATAAATCATCACCATATTTATGTATTACCCACAAAACCCAGTAAAGAGAAATAGAAAGTGAAATTCCACATAAAATAACTACAGAATGTATAAAATATGTAGTAGTCTACATACCAAAATACACTCAAGCATTATATAACAACAAAAATCACTTGCTCACTGTCGTGGCTGAGAACCTTGCCTCATATTTTACAGAAAAAATTAAGGCCATTTGCCACTAATACATTCTTTTCCTCTCTTCCTCATCTCCTAACACTTAGGTGCCTCTTGTAGCTAACTCCTCCTACACTCCTATCTCAAATGAGGTAGTGGTCTTTCACCTTACCAAGGATAACCCACCTAATTATTCAAATGATCCCATTTCATCTCATTTCCCCTAACAGATTATCCCCTCCATCATCCCCACACTTTCACTTTCTTTCAATCTCTGTTGACTCATTTTCTATTTCCTATAAACATACCTGTGTCTCCTCTAAGCTGAAAACTCCTTTCTTTATCATTCCATCCCTATGAACCATCATCCTGTATCACTTTGGCTCTTTTGTAGCTGCACTCTTTGAAAAGGTCATCTATAATAGTCACCTCTATTTTTGCTCCTCTGATTCTCTGCTAACCCTTTACAGTGTGACTTCTGACCTTATCATTCCACCAAAACTGTTCTAGTTACTAATAATGTCTCAGTTGCCAAATCCAATGGACTTTTCTTAATACTCCTGTACCTTGACATCTATACAACCTCTGACATATGTTCACTCTCTTCTCCTTGATATTCTCTTTTCTCCCAGCTTTTAGGACACCATTCTCTCCTGGTTTTCCTCCTACCTCACTCAACTTTCCTCTTTCCTAAATCCTTCTCCACATCAAGTTCTCTAACTATAGGTGTCCCTCAGGGTTTTGTCCTTGGTCTTCTTCTCTACTCTTTCTATGCTACATTACTCGGTTATTTCATCAATTCCCATGCATCTAAGGACCATCACTATGCTGATGATTCCCAAATCTACCTTTCCTAGTCCAGTATCTTGGATGACCTCCAATCTCTCACCTCCTATTGACTTTTAGACATCTCAAACAGGAAGGCCAGTGGACATTTTAAATAGAACATATTGTCTTTTCCCTTTCACCTTCCCCCTTTTGCATTGCTATAAAGGACTCCACCATCCTCCCATTCCATCAGTGTCACAACCTAAGAGTCATCCTGGATGTCTCATTATCTATTCTTCTCCTGCCTCATATCCAACATCCATATGCCAAGGCCAATTGATTTCACCTCTGCAACATCCCTCTAATATTCCTCCTTCTTTCCTGAGACACTGCCACCACTCTAGAGCAGGGCTTCATCGCTTCACACTTTGATTCCTGCAGTAGCCATTGGTGGTGTATCTGACTCCCATTCATTGTCCATTCAGCCACTAACATGATTTTCCTAAAGCACAAGTCTGACCATATCCCCCACCTACTAAATGAACTCTACTTGTTGTCTAATGCCTTCAGGAACAAATATAGAATAGTATGTTTGGCATTTGTAGCCACTCAGAACTTTGTCCCCTTTGACCTTTCCAGTCCTCTTACACCTTAGTCCCCAAGACAGACTCTTTGACCTCAAGCACTGACCTGACTCCACAACCTGAATGCTCTGTCTTTCCATTCCAGGTCTTTTCTCTGGCTCTCCCCTGAGTCTGTAACACTCTCCTCCACTCTGACTACTGACCGCCCTGGCTTCCTTGAATTCTTTGGTTTCCCTTCTAACTCAAATCTGACCTTTGGTAGAAAGCTTCTTTCTTACTTATCCCAGATATAGGGGAAGCAGCTAGGTGGTGCAGTGGATAGAGCACCAGTGCAGGAGTTAGGAGGACCTGAGTTCAAATCTCACCTCAGACAGTTGACACTCACTAACTGTGTGATTTTGGGCAAGTCACTTAACCCTAATTGTCTCATCTGGTCATCATGATGAATATTTTGTCACTGGATTCAGATGGCTCTGGAGGAGAAGTGAGGCTGGTGACCTTGCACAGCCTTCCCTCACTCAAAAACAAAGTCAAGTGTAAGTCATGTCATTATTTCTCTGATAGCGTGGTCTTCTTCAGTAACAAAGGATGAACACACATATGTAGTTTACTGAGGCACAGACCATCTTTTTCCTCCTTTGGAATCCTCAGCACTTAGCACAGTGTCTGGCACATGGTAGGTGCTTACTAGATGTTTATTCAGTGAATATTGGTTCAAAAACAAAAACAGATCTGAATAAATGAAGAAATATTATTTATAAGAAAATTAAACTCGTACAAAATGAATGAAAATATAACAAAAATTCATTTACCTAACCAATGAAAATACCAAATAATTATTTGTAGATCGAGTACAATAAAATAAAATTCATCTGGAGTCTCAAATGGTAAAAATTATCAAGGTAAAATTGAAAAAAAAAATGTGAAAGAGATCTAGCAGAACCAGATCTCAAACTATACTACAAATCAGTAATCATCATGGCTATCTGATAATAGCTAAAGAAGAAGTATTGATCAGAGAAACAATAGTCAGGTATTCCATGAAGCCAGACACAAGCTTCTGTAATAAAGTATACTATTTGACAAAAAGACAAAAACCAACCAAAAAACCACTAGCCAACTTGAAAGAATTGGGTATAAGCCATTACTACACACTATACAAAAAGATAAGTTAAAAAAAAAGATACAGGATTTACATATAAAAGGTCACATCATAATTAAAGCAGAGGGGAGAAATTACCAGTTGTATCTTGGAATGTGGGAAGAATTTATAACCAAAGGACAGAAAGTATAACAGAAGATGAAATGGGCTATTCTGATCACAAATTTTGAAAAATAAAAAAAAACATATGCTTTAGGAAACAAATAACATATAGAAGGGGTTTGAAAAGCAGGGTAGTGGAGCAGGAAGTGCCCCAAGGAAGTGGGGCAGTATCCACTAGGATACTGAGATTATCCAATAGGACAATGGGAGTGGAAAATAAGAGGCAGACTTGGGAGAAGAATGAAGAATGGCTGGCCCATTCTTCTCAAAGTGGAAGTTTTGGGAGGAATTAACCAATGGAATGGGCTGGGAGACAGAAGGAACTTCAAGGATAAGAAGGCTTCCAAGGTGAGAACTTTTGAAGTCATAAGGCAGAGGAGCTATGGTGATGGAGCACAGAGAGTCAAGAGAAGAAATAGCAGGCATCTTGGGATCTTCCTCAAAATGGAGGCTTCAATGGGAGAAGGGGACCACAGGGACAGAGAGAATTTTCAGTGTGAGAAGGCCACAGGAACTAAGAGGACTTAGAGGGTAAGAAAACAGCAGGGGCATGATGGTCAAGTCCAGGGAGGGATAATCAGAATCAAGAAAAGAATGGACAAAGGGCTACCCTGAGACTTCCTCAAAATAGAGAATTAGGGAAGGAAATCACCAATTGTAAAAGGGGACCACAGGAGTGGAAACAGGAAAGTCTACAAAGGAAAGTTAACAAGCCATTTTGATAGAAATGAATACTATGTGAGGGGGGAATAAAATGAAACAAGATAGGAAAGGGAATTGGAGGATGATTGTAGACATATTCAGAGACCAAAGAGAGATGAGTGACTTGTGTTTTACAGCTATTAGAAGGTAGTGAAGATTTTATAACAAGGAATGGTCATGAATTGGAGAGGGAAAAGACTTGAGGCAAGGGTTCCTTTGTAAAGCTATTGAAATGCTTCCCCTATCTCGATCAAGATATAGAAAAGAACGTACATTTATGAACATGGCCAATTGTGAGTACTTTTTTCAATGAGAGGAGGAGGGTGAAGGGGGAAAAGAAAATAAAAATTTTAGTTTTTTAACTGACTGTTTGAGTCTCCTATGTGAAGGGCAATGAAGCTGTAAACTAAAGACAGTAGTTTAGGGAAAAGGGAAAAGGAAACAGATGATCATTTTAGTTCTCTTTCTGTCTCCTCTTTCCTTTTACATGTACAGAAATACATGTATTGGTTATTGGCATATCCACCCATGCATCAAACATTTAAGATCTTATGAGGGCCAACTATTGGTAAGAACTTCTGATAGCTAGTGCATTTTCACAGGAAATTAAATACATTCATAATAATATACTCATTCATAAAGCAAACCCTGGTATTGTAAGAGACCAGAAGCTGTTTGCACCCTGATTCTATAGGTGCTTCTGCCTGAAGAGGATCTCCCTGATGTAATCCAGCTGCCTGCACAGTGACGCCAGTTCATTTTATTTTTTATTTTTTCTTAATTAATTAGAATCCTTGAGGGCAGGGATGGTTCCCCTGTGTTCTACCCTCAGTGCTTAGCTAAATTCCTGGTACATAAGTAGCTTTATAAATGTTTATTAACTGATTTATTAATACTGATTATTTGATTGATTCTCAGTGCTGGTTTAAAAAAGTATCTTCAAAGCACCTTCAGGAAGTTGGATTTGATAATCCTGACACCACACGTCTCCCTCTTGTCCCTGAATGGTCACTGGGAGCCCTTATCTATGGCCAGACTGTAACAGTAGAGATAATTAGTTGAATATGTCATGAACCATTTCCCAAATGAGTAGAGTTTAAAACAATAACATCCTAGCCCTAACACCAACCTTCCTGTCCTGTAAGGCAAAGCTATGGGAGAACATCTCTGTAAAGACCTGAAGGAGGCATTCTCAACAGGATCAAGTGAAGTCAAGGGGACAAGAAGAATACTTGAAAAATGCTCATAGCTTGTGTTTTTCTACCATTCCCTCTGACTCTAGTGTCATTTCTTCTCCTCAAGGCAACAAGAACATGAATATTAATGAGAAATTGAGTATCATCTTCTCTCAGACAGGAATTGGAGTCCTAGGGAATTCCTTTCTTACTTCTCTCTTCATCTTCTTGTATCTCACTGGACAGTCTGAGACCCATGGACTAATCTCACTGAGATCACCTTGGCCAACTGCTTGGTGCTTCTCCCTAAAGGAGTCCTTCAGATAAAGCCAACTTTCATTCTGAAGAATTTCCTTGATGATCTTGGCTATAAAATCATCTTATGCCTTCAGAGAGTATTCTGGGGTCTTTCCCTCACCGGAACCTGCCTCCTGAGTGTCTTTCAGGTCATCATCATAACTCCTACCAGATTCAGTTCAGTAGAGCTCAAAGAAAGAACCCTAAAGTACACAGTTCTCTCCACTTTCTTCTCTTGGACTTTCTACCTATATTTAAATGTCTTCACTGCTTTGCGAATGAAGAATAGCCCTGAAATTCAACATTTTGAATATTGTTCTTATGTATCTCCTCCAAGATATCAAGTTATCCTGCTTTCTATAATATTCTCTTTTCCTGATGCTGTGTGTTTGAGGCTCATGGCCTTTGCCAGTGACCACATGGTATTTCTTTGGTATAGACATCATATGCAAGTCTAACAAATTCATATTTCCTCCATTTCTTCCAGAGCTCACTGAGATCAGGGCCATCCAAACCATCCTGCTGCTGGTGAATGCCTTTGTCTCCATTTACTCACTCAACTCCACCTTCACAGCATATATGCCTTTTAGGAAAACTTCACTCTGGTGGACACAGACCTCTGCCTTCCTGACTTTGAGTTTCTCAGCTTTTAACCCCTATTTGTTAATCAGCAAGGACTCACAAGTTCCCATGTACTGCTATGCTATTTGCAGGAGGAAAGGGTTACATTCAACCGTAGCAGTAGATTAACATCCTCTGCCTAGGATGACCCTATAAAACTCCAAGCAGAGTTGAGGAATGAAACCTGAATCTGTTCCTTGATATTAAACTTGGTCATGGATACAGAGAGTGAACAAACTCAGACTGGTGAATCTTGGGGCTATTATTCCAAATGGAATCTCTAGAATCCCAGAATATCATAAGTGGAGGTGTCTACTACTAGGCCTATACCCCACAGAAATCAGCATAAGCAGAAGGACTTATAGCTACAATAATATCTGTAGTTGTTTATTTCATGGTTGCCTAAACTGGAATCTAATGTAGTGTCATCCCTACTGGGGAATAGCCAAACAAATTGTAGCATAATATTGTAGTGGAATATTTCTTTGCAAAAGGAACTGACAAAAGGTACAATTTCAGAGGATACTGAGAAGATCTCAGTGAAAAGACGAAAGGAAACAGAATCAGATCCATTTCCATAATGATAAAACCATTATAGAGAAAATTGTTTTGAAAGACTTTATATCTCTAGTCAAATCAGTAAAAATGAAACATGACACACTCCTCTTATCAAAAAGTGAGGAATTTAAAATGAAGTAAGAAAAAAATATTTTTAGACATGGCCAGTATGGGGATATGTTTGGCGAGATGATGTATTTAAGTAATTAAGGCATTGGTTTCAGGGTTTGAAAAAAATTTGCTCGGTGGTGGTGAAGTTCATGGTAGGGATAGATAAAAGAAAAATGAACAAAATATCATGGTATGGAGGGGATGAGGTCTATAGGGTGAAGGAATTTAATGATAATGAAGCAAAATATACAAATTAAAAAAAAACCTGGATGTTCCTACGAAACCTTATACAACTGTATACATAAGAATGCGATGTAAAGCAACCCTAACAATCTGTCACTCATACAGATTGAAAACCTTTTGAGAAAGGAATTCTACTGGCTTATGAAGTAAAAAAATGCGTTCCTTTTTGGAATATTTTCAATTGAGACATAATGTTTACATATACAATCACAAGGTGGCAGCATGAGCTACTATTCTTAGTCATTCAACCAGAAAACTCCTTTTGGGATTTCCAACTCCTTGTGCCCCCGACTCTGTAGTTGTGCACTTCAACCCACTGGAGCAGGAAGTGCCAAGGTTTCCAAAGGTTCTTGGGGCGGGCAGACTTCCGTTTCTCAGCTTCAGCTCTCCAGATAGCTATGTTCACTGTCTCATCAGTCTAGATGCTAGGTAGTTGAGATTGATTACTCATCCAAATTAACTCTCCAGTCCAAACTCTGGTCACTTTGTTCCTCCTACCTGAACCTTCAGGTGCCCCTTCAACCCCAGGATTCTCCCCAGTGAGACTGTCTGCAGTGCCTGTCCAGTCACCCTCCCACCATGGTGTCTTAGATGCCTGCAGTTGAGTGCAATACCCTCATGGACCCCTGGGTCTGGGGTGCCTGCATTTAAGTGCAGTCCTCCCCTCAACCTGGGACTCCCTCCCCAAAAAGCCCTATGATCTCAGTTTCCTACACAGTCCTCCCTCTCCCCCATTCAGAGAGGAGGACTGCGGGTCTGGGGCACCTGGAACCCAGGGTGGGCTCATACTGTCTGAGTAAAGTAATACAACCATCTACAAACACCTCTAGGAGAATTGCATTTAGAACCAGAGGCATTTAGGGTTAGGAAAGCATGTTCTATGCTCTTGCCTCACTGCAAAGGTTTTCTGGTTCACAGGTAGGCAGTTCTCTGTTCCTGCTCCATGTCCTATGGGGTGGAGGAGGGGACTGCTCCATTCCAGGCTCCTCATGTGCCTGCCTGGGTCCAGGCACCACAGGCTTCAGGGCTCTTGCCCTCAGCCTCCTTCTTTGACCCGCACCACCCCAACTCTGGGCCAGCTCATCCTCCTCCAGCCTTACAGGACCTATAGTTCCATTCAATCCATTCATGAGAGATCCACCCTTCAAGGGCCTCAGCACCAGAGGGGTGTAAACAACCAGTGGTCTAGGGATGTCCCATATAATGGCAGCTCAAGTTTCATGCTAACAGCTTCACAACCTCAGTCATCTCCCACTATTCCTAACATGGAGGCAAGCTATTAATTACCTCGCATTGACACCTAAGTATTCCTATAAAAATTATCATTGCCTTTGCTGTCATGGCTACAACTCAAACAACCTATGGTGATGATGTTCACATTGACCTTTCCTGCGCCAAACTTCTGCTGACCTCCAACCTTACCTGACAACTGCTTTTCATTCCTCTCAAACTGAACATCCAGGATCAACACATCCCAAACAGAACTTGTAATCATTCCTGCCCAACCTAGGGCACCATCCAAGGTGCTGCTGGAGCTTGTTGAGTTTATCTTTGCAACATCTCTAGCACATACTTCCTTCTCTCCTCTGGTACAGATCTGCATCCCCTCATACCTGAATTATTGTAACAGTCTGCTGGTGGGTCGGCCTGACTCATGTCTCTTCCTACTCCACTCAATCCTCCATTCTGCCACATAAGTGCAGGGCTATGTCAGTCCCCTACTCAACAAACTATTGCGACTCCTTGTCTCCTCCAGGATCAAATATAAAACCATTCAAAGCCCTTCCTAACCTGGCCCCTTCCTACCTTTCCAGGGTACTTACACCTTACATCCTCACCCCCTCCACCCCCTGACCCATTACCCTTCAATGTAGAGACACTGGCCTCCTGACTAACAAACAGGACATTCAATTTCACAGCTCCAGGCATTTTCTCTGGCTCTCCCCCATGCCTACAATGCCCACCATCCTTTTCTTCCTTTAAGTTCCAGCTAAAATCCCACCTTCTACAAGAAGCCTTCCCTAACCCTTCTTCATTGCAGCACTTTTCCTCTTTTGCTGTTCAGTTGTTTCAGTCATGTCTGACTCTCTATGGCCCCATTTGAGGTTTTCTTGGCAAAGATACTGGAGTGGCTTGTCATGTAATTATCCAGCTCATTTTACAGATGATGAAACTGAGACCATGAGGGGGAAGTGACTTACCTAGAGTCACACAGCTACTAAGTGTCTGAGGCCAGATTTGAACTCAGGTCTTCTTGACTCCAGACCCAGTGTGCTCTCTCCACTAACCTGGACACCTAACTGACCTTTCCCTCTTTCAATGATTCCCTATTTATCCTGTACATTCCGTTGCTTTGTATTATTTGTCTGCACGTTGTCTTCCCCATTAGATGGTAAACCCCTTGAGGGAAACAACTTGTCCCTTTTTGTCTCCTGTTAACCTGAAAGTTTGGTTAAAGTAGAGGCAACAGGCTAAATGCATACGTTTTTATTACTTGTATTCTAAATTCTTCATTCCCTTTAAAGTAACGGTACATGGATCCCATGGAGCTCGATATTAAATCTAGCTACCTCAAATGAAATTGAGCAGGCTTAAATCTATTTTAGGACAATCCAAAGTAGTCTGTGTCCTTCAGATTTATGATCTCCATGAGTGATTAACCAGACCATTACAAAGGAATTTCTTAATTGCATAGGTTGTAAAAACAGAATTTGACAAAGTTTCAAGTTGAAGTTATGACCCAGGATATCTGTGTTTTCTTTACCATTAACATGCCATAACATAGTATATGTTCACAAAATATTAAGATATAGAAAATGTCCCATTATTCAGAAAAAGCGTCTTAGGTAAAAGGTGTCTTAAGGAATGCTGTCAGTCTTATCTGGCTTTTATTGATATAGGAAGAGGCATTCTCTGAGTTTACTTTAGAGAACAATGACTGTTAGCTTCAAGTTCTGACTTTTATTGAAGTCCAAAATTTATATTAAATATTATCACTCCCCACAATGAAATCTTCTTGCTTGTGTGGGGAGAGGAGGTTATCCCCTTAGGCAGTTTGCATCCAGAAATGGGTGGATTTATATTCATTGACTCTTGAAAATACAACAGCTGCAAGGAAGCCCACTGAAGGAGATGAATCTTATTGTAGTTCCCCACTTTTCTCACTTCACATCCAGGAGAGATCTTCAGACTAATAGATAAATACAGGGTTAGAGCAATCTTTGACGCTGCCACACTCAGAGCTAAAATTCCATCAACTCATGGCCTTAGAGAATCAGGTCTTTCCAAAGTTGGAGATTCCCTTCCCTTCTTTTTCTTCCCTTCTCTCATCTTTTTCCTTTCTTTTTTCTTCTTTCTGTTCCTCTTTCTTTTCCTTTCTTCATCTTTGTTTCTTCCTGAGAAGGAAAAATGGAGAAGGAAGGTCTGAATTGAATAAACCTTTATTACAGCCCCAAACTAAGATTAAAAATAGAACTTTATCCAAGGATTTTATGAATTTAAGATTCTGGGACTATGCCCCTGCTTCTAGAAATCCACCAGGGCATTTCCTCCTCTTGTGAGGAAGCAGGAGCATATTATCTTTTCATGAATGGTCTCTTCTTCCACAGGGATATGGGAGACTACTTGCTTCTCCCCACTTCTGGAGACTTCTCTCATCCTCATTGGTTGTTACATAGATTTCTTATACTTTTCAATTTATTTTTAGTTTTCAATATTCATTTTCATAAGTTTTTTATTATTTTGTTTTTAGTGTTCTATAATCATTTCCACATATCTTAGATTTTTTTCCCCCTCCCTCCTCCTCTTTTCCCCTTACCTCTCCACACCCTCCCTGAGATGGTATACATTTTATATAGGTTCTACACATACATCATTCCTATTAAATACATTTTCACCTTACTCATGTTGAATGGAAGTGTTCAAATGAATGGGAGGAATCATAAAACAAGCCAAAACATAATACAAAATAAAATTATCTGCTTCATTCTACAATTGAATTCCATAGTTCTTTCTCTGGATGTGGAAGGCATTTTGCCTTAAGAAAGCATTAGGAATTTTTTAAGTCCTTGCATTTCATTGAAGTACCCAAAGCCTATCAGAAAAATTCATCCCACACTGGTTGCTGCTGTATATAAAGTTCTCCTAGTTCTGCTCCTTTCACTCAGCATCAGTTCATACAAGTTTTTCCAGGCCTTTCTGAAATCTTCCTGTTCATCATTTCTTATAGCACAATAGTATTCCATTACATTCATATACCACAATATATTCAGCCATTCCTCAATTGATGGGCATTCCCTTGATTTCCAGTTTTTGGCCACCACAAAGAGTGCTGCTATAAATGAGACCCTTTCCCATTTTTATAATCTCTTGGGGATACAGTCCTAGAAGTGGTATTGCTGAACATTTTTGTAGCCCTTTGGGCATAGTTCCAAATTGCTTTCCAGAATGGTTGGATCAGCTCACAGCTCCACCAACAATGAATTAGTGTTCCAACTCTCCCACATCTTCTCCAACATTTATCATCAACCTGTTTTGTCAAGTTAGCCAATCTGATAGGTGTGATGTGGTATCTCAGAATCATTTTGATTTGTATCTCACTAATCAATAGTGATTTAGAGCATTTTTTCATGTGACTATAGATAGTCTTAATTTCTTCCTCTGACAGCAGCCTCAGCTCCAAATCCCCCAAAGATTCTATGATAAATGTGGTGCTTTGCCCTAACAAAGTCCTGAAGTTTGCTTACAGCTTGGAAGTTATTAGAAAGTGATTTTGTCTTCTTTGACTGTTTCTCTGAGATGAAAGTGTCCACATAAGCAAACACAAAATTCAAGAGTGTTCAGTAGTTCTCCATCAGTTACACTGGAACAAATTCACATCCTCAGAATGAGTATTATAGCAGAACTGACCCTGCCCCTTTCTCCCCTCTGGTGTCTCAGTCACTTGGCTCCACATAAGCACATTTCCTGCCCAGAATCTTCATGAATGTTCACTCTTCCTCTGACAGTGTGTGTGTAAGGAAGTGTCTTGAGGCTCATGGGGGTAGGTGTCAGGATGACTTCATTTGTCTTACTATTTCATTAAAATGTCTTCACTTTGCTGTATGCCTGATCAGCTGTGAACTGGCTAAAGCAAAACCCAAGGGTACAGGCTGGGGACATATGCTTTGAGGAGGATTCTGAGCTAATCTGTACTTGTGGTTTGAGGTGGTCTACTGAAGGCATGTGTGTGTGCATGTGTGTGTGTGTGTGTGTGCGTGTGTGCGTGTGTGTGTGTACATGCATGTGTGCACATGCCATGACCTACAGATGCTTTTGGTTTAACCTCTCTAACCTCTCTAACTCTCTAACCCTAATCCTAACCCTAAATGCGCACGGACACACACACACACACAGCACTGTCCTTTACAAACTAGGTGGCATTGCATCATTTCTTGGTGTTTACTGTTCCTGATCTTCCCAATATATGACTGGAGGTGAGGGATGGATATAAAAAAAGAAAAAGTATGCAAGCATCTAAGAAGCCCCTTTAAGAAACCACTGACTGAGAGCCCTATCATGTCGCATGTCTGTTGTGAGGTATGACTCCTGACTGGTGGAAAGAATGGTGTGAGAAGATGCCAGGTGGGTTTCATGTGGGGAAGCACAAGGGGCCACCTCGCTCCTCACCCCCCACGTGGGGAGAAGCTGACACATTCCCATTTCCTTTCATTCCTGGGACATGCACCCTTTGACATGGTTAGGTGGACTCCCCAGGGGGATCTGTGGTGACCCCAGGGACTGTATTTTTCCTAGTTATTCCAGATTTTCTTTCATGTCATTATTAATGGTGGTGGGATTCAACTGTCAAACTAAGTTGACTGAGGCTGGGGCAGAACTACTGTGTGGAAGGGGACTTTCATCCTGAATCATAAAAATATTCTGAGCCCTAGGCATCAAATATTTGATGAGTATTACATGGGTATAATTCCAGCCTGATACCCTTGGCAAGGGAGTAAGCAGATATCGTCTCTTCTTGCTATCCAAAAAGGTGGACCTCAAGTCTCTTCTGAGATTAGATCTCCAGATCTTCCACAGATATATTTATCAAACCATCTACCATTGATGTCTTTGATATACAGTCTTAATTGCAAGTGGGAATTTGTCCAACAGAATAATTTTTTAAGATTTCCTAGTTTATCAAGAATTTCATATATATGCACGTATGGACACGCCTACAAACACACACACACACACACACACACACACACACACACACACACATTTGGGATTTTAGTGATGACTTTGAAGACCCACTGGATCTTGCCTCAGGATTTTCCATTTTCTTTATCTAAAACCTGGTGTACAGAGTGATTTTAATTTTAAACAACCGGAGCTACTCCGCCTGACTCTCTCTGTACCTCTCCTCTCCTCTTCTCCTTGGTTTCCTCATCTGAAAAATGAAACAGAGAAGAAAATGACAAGCTGCTCCAGAGTCTTTGCCAAGAAAAGCCCAAATGGGGTCACAAGGGGTCAGAACTGACTGCAATGACTGAACAGCAGTGGCAACAATATGCCAGCACATCTGCCAGGTGTGCTTTTCTACCCAGTTTTTTAATCAAAGAACATTTTCCTAGATAATTTATGTTTTCCCTTTAACACACATTGGGTTACCGAGTTTCATTGCTTCTGATTTCTGTCAGGTCTCCCACCAGTTTTTCTATTTTTTAACCAATACCAGTTTATAACTATTTTGAAATAGGAAGACATGGTTTTAGTTCCCAGTTTGAGGCTACCATAAAAAGAACTAAGACAAATTTAATTGAACATATGGGTCCTTTTCCTCTTGCATTTATTAAATGCCTACTAGGTGCTACGCATGTGCTGAGCACTTTACAAGTGTTATATCATCTGATTCTCACAACAGCTCTATGAAGTAGATGCTGTTATGGTCTCTATTTCACAGATGAGTAAACTGAGGCAGAAAGTGATGAAGTAACATGCCCAGGGTCACATAGCTAGGAAGTGTCTGAGGCCAGATTTGGACTCAAAGGAAAAACCAGACATTGAGGAGCTGGGTCAAAATAATTTGCAGTATTTCATGAGGGTTCCAGTCAATTCTCTGCTTGAGAATTGGTTGTTTATATCCTTTGAGTTTGTGTGTCTTGGATACCCAACCTTTATCAGAGAAATTTGGTACAAAGATTATTTCCCCAATTTGACCACTTCCCTTCTTATCCTACATGCATTAATGTTGTCTGTAAATAAGCTTTTCAGTTTCATGTAATCAAAAATTTATATTTTATCATTTTATCATTTATCATTTAAAAGTGCTTCTATCTCTGGTTAAAAACACATTCTCTACCCAAAGCTGTGATGGATATGTGATCTACTCACCTAATCTGTTTGCCTCTGATTCTTCATCTGTAAAATGATGATGATGCCATCTCCCTCTCAGGGTTGTTGTAAGAATCAGTTGAGAAAATAATTGTAAAGTCCTTAGCCCAGTGCCTAGAACATAGTAAACTCTATGTAAGTGTTAGCTCTTATTATTTATTTATTATTATTATTTTATAGTAGGCCCTGTAGTATTAAGGTTACTTATCTATTTAGAGTGTCATGGACTACTCAGTTTTTTAATCAAACAAAGAACATTTTCCTAGATAATTTATGTTTTCCCTTTAATACACATTGGGCTACTGAGTTCCATTGTTTCTGATTTCTGTCTAGTCTCCCACCAGTTCTTCTATTTTTTAACCAATACTGGATGGTTTGGATGATTGCTACTTTATAATACAATTTGAAGTCTGGAACTTCTCTTCCCTCTGAAGAAGAGATTTTGAATGCCATTAGGCTCCTTTTGTGTGGCAAAACACACTTTGTGTGCCAATTATATTCCAGCTGAGATTTACAAAAAGTGACTGAAATTTTCTGGGTTATGTGGCAAGGAGTTAAAGGACACTTCCTTTGTCCATCTCCATATAAGTAAAGGAAATAGACTGTCCTGTGACAATCACAGGGAGGTCTCTCTCTTATTCATTGGTGATAAGAGTCCTCTTTAATAGGCTGATCCTTCACCTGGAAGATGGGCATATATCTGAGATCCAGTATGGTTTCAGAAAGGGCCGAGATGTTTGCTGCCCAGCAACTCCAGGAGAAATGCCAGGAGCAGAATAGAGGTCAGTACTCAAACTTTGTCCACCTATCAGTCACAAGTGCTTATGGAAAATTATGTCAAAATTTGCTTGCCTGGGAAAGTTCAATAGTATTGTATGTCAGAACCTGCTTGTCCAGGTTCTAGATAACTGACAATGTTCTTGTGCTTTATCAGTCAGCAATGGAGTGAAACAAGGCTGTGTGCTTGCTCCCATGCTGTTTAGTATGATGTTTTCAGGCATGTGGTCAAAGGCTACCAATGAGTACAAACATGGTATCAAGATGAGCTACCAAAATGATGGTAAACTATCTAACGTGAATAGGCAACAAGTCAAAATGTTTGTGGAGGTAGAGTTGATGGAAGATGTTTTTGGTCACAGATGACTGTGCACTAAATTCAGCCTCCGAAACCGAGATGTAACAAAGTAGGAATCAATTTTCTGTTGCTTGTGTTAATTTTGCCTTAACAATTAATGCCTAGAAAACACAGGTGCTCCATCAGTCAGCACCACACTATCCATACGTGGAACCATAAGTGGAGAAGTGTGGAATACTGTGGATAAGTTCACTTACCTTGGTAGTGTACTGTCCAGGGATGTACACTGTGATAATGAGGTCAATGCATGCATTGTCAGAGCTAGCTTGGTGTTTGAGAGGATCCAAAAGAAAGTATGGGACAGAAGAGAGAAGAGACTGTCAAACTGAAAGTCTACAGAGCCATTGTGCTACAGAGCTCATTGTTGTGTGCCTGTGAAAACTGGATGGCCAGTGCCATGCCAGGAAACAGAATCGCTTACATCTGAATTGTCTTAGGAAGATTCTGAAGATCACCTGGCAGATCAGTAGTGGGCACTGAGGTCATTTCTCAAACTAAATGCCAAGCATCCAAACTATATTGCAGAGAACACAACTATAAAGGGCTGGCCACATTGTTTAAATGCCAAATATATGCTTGTCCAAAAGACTGTTTTATAAGGAACTCACACAGGGAAAGTGATCACATGGGGGTCAGAAGAAGTGATACAAGGACACTCTCAAGGTCTCTCTGAAGAACTTTGGACTTGATTGCATGACATAGGGGACACTGGCACAGGAGTGCTCTGCATGGCATGCCCACATCAGAGAAGGGGCTGTGCTTTAGCAGCAAAGCAGAATTGAAATAGGTCAAAAGAAAAGTGAGATGTGCAAATTTAGAGAATCCACCCCAAATGCTCACATGGACTATTTGTGCCCAGCTTGTGGTCGAGCCTTCCAAGCTTGTACTGGTCTGATTAGTCACACTGGGACACACTCTGACTTGACCCTAACATAGTGGTGCCATTCTGCTCCTCTGTTACAACAGCCATAATATGCACTGCATATGTTCTCAAGGTTCTGCTCATTTCTCTCTGCATCAATTCATACAAGAAGAAGGGGCACAAACTAGATAAGAAAAGCCAAAACAATTGAAGGCAGTGGACCAGCGTTGGATAAACTCACTGCCACAAATGGGCAGGTGAAGGATTCCCCTTTTAGACAAACACTGAAGAGAAAACTGGAAAGCCATTTGGGATCAGTTGGGTTAAGACTCCCAGCTTCCACCTCCTACTACATTGCACTCAAAATGGAGACTGTGTCTGGCCATAAAAATCAAGGATTAAAAGACTTAGGAAGAAAGATGGACGAGAAGGAAAGAGAACATCCAGGTTGGCACCTCCACACCTTCTAAAAGCAGATGTAGAACATGGATCTGAATCCTGAGTGGGAAATTCAAGAAACCACACAGAGATGCATTGTTCTGGACAGAGAGGGTTCTGTGGACCCTGGTCCTAACCTTAACTATATCCTAAATGCATGCTATAGATGGGGTCCATCCAGGACAGGTATGGCTAAGCGTGTCAACTCAGGGAAAGGCCGTTCATCTGGCCAAGAAGAGGTTCCAGATCCAGCATAAAGGGATAGGAACAGGTGTGCCTGGAAATCCCTATCTTGTATTGTTCAACTTGGGCTTAGACATCTAGGGCAGACTGAGGGAATCTTCCCCTAGAAGTGGCAGGTCCAGGTGAGGGGTAGGTGCCAGGACCTAGGCTGGGTTGTAAGCAGGGAACACATTCAAGGCAAGCAGCAGCTTGTGGTTCCAATACCAGGAGCAGAGTGGGGTCTCATGTCTCTTCTAGTACAGTCTGAAGCCTACAGAAGAATAATCAGGGAAAGAGCCTTAGATGAAAGGGGACTCTAAAGTTGTGTCACTTTCTAGTAGCATAGCTTTGCAGCTGGCTTACAGTGACTGAATCCATCAGTAATCTCCACATGGGCCCAGCCCACAGATGTATTGCTCAGACTCAAACATAGTTCAGGGTAGCGAACCGCCTGCGTCCCTACACGGCTAGGTGAAGTGGTTGAAGAAAAGAGATAAGGGAGGTGGGAAAAGATAGACCAATTTCGTTTATTGATCTGGGGGTTAGGGTTTATATAGACAAGGTACTGCAAGTCTATGTGACATTCTGCTCATCTCCTATCCCAGTGATTAAATCAGTTAGGGTGATTAAATCTGATTTAATCAGACTGTGAGCCTAGGGGCATCTATTTTACATATCCCTTGTTTTCTGTAATTCTCTTGTTTGTCTCAAGGAGACAACAACCTCTGGGGAGCATGGAGAGCCATTCAGGATGATAATGAGCACAGTCTCAAAGAACAGTTTCCCAGAAGATCTATCCTGATCTCATCAACCGCACTCCACCCTGGCCCTCAACAGTTCAGGAATTTGGAGGTCTATGATAGGAGAGGGGAGGATAGGGAATCAAAACATCTTGGAAGCACTGAAAACTTACATGTCCCTGGAGTGAGCTTTTCTTGAGATTCTGGAATAACATACAACTCAAAACCTCAAGAAAGCAGAAACAAAGTTACTCTAGACATGCCCTTCAGAATCTGGAAAGAGCTTGCCTCTGATATCAGGTCCATGGTCAGGAAGGAGACTTAAAGAATAAGCAAACAAGAAAGGATCCCACCATCAATTTCATCTTGGGGACAGGGATGCTCAAGACACAAACCCAGAGGAAGAAAATGACTTCAAAACATCATAATACACAAAGCCTCAAAGAAAAGCACAGAGTGGGTATAATTCAACTAGGATTTCTGGAAGAGATTAAATAAGAGTTAAAAGAGTAAGAAAAAGTTAGAGATGATATTTTTCACTGAGGAAATAATTGGAATTTAAACGACAGCTGTGGAAGAAAGAATCAGAAGTGGAATAAAGGGCTTGTCACAACTGAGTTTTAACAGAAGGATAAGCTGAGGCAGATCTCTGAGCAAGATAACATTTATTAGTAAGGGATGCTAGCTATCAATAAATAGACCAATGACTTGATTCCATTTATGCCAGAGGCCCAGAGAAAAAGAACACTTCCCCTTCTGTGGGTTTTGGGGAGCACAGAAGAAAGAACAGGTGACATCTTTGGATTAAGGCCTAGTTGCAGTGCTGAGGCTAGGGAACAACCTGATTGGTTGAAAGTTTGGTAATGGAAGTGAGCAACAATCCTCCTTCTCCTCCTGTGAGACTAAAAGGGGCTCATGGCCTGAGTCCAGGTGCAAGATAGTGGCCCAGACACTTGGACAACAAACCATGACATCTTGGAATGACAACTTGGTGGCATAAAGATGTCAGGCACAAACCCCGTTGCTTTCTCTCCTATTTTGAACTCTTCAGTTTAACCTATTACAGACCAACTGAACTCTGAACCAAGTTTAGAGACAAAGCACTGTAACTTAGGCAATTACAGGACAAAAGTAGTTTCAGAACGAAATCAATAAGTTGTAAACGGGAGCAAAAAGAAAATCATACAGGAGTCATCTTAATCTCTGCAGGCTTGCCCCAAGGGCTGCAGAACCTCATCCAAGCGACAAATGTACAGAAAACTAGAACGGACCAATGCATTTAGGGTTAGGGGGACTCCATGACAAAACGAGCAAGATCCAAATGAAACCGAAAGACTGAGAAACAGAAAAAACTGGAAAGAAAACTTGTCCTGAAAATTCTATTGAGGAGAGAGAATTTCAAAATCATTAAAACCATGACCCTAAATCTTAATTCAAGGAAACATTAAAAAAATAGTACTGGATGTCTTTAGAACTAGAGATCAAAATGGAAATAAAAAGAACCCCAAAAGAACCCATCTCTTGAAAGAACCCCAAATAAAAACTCTCAAGATCCTCCTCGCTCAGATCCAGAGCTTAAGGTCAAAGAAAAAAATACTGAAACATCCAGAAAGAAAATCTTACCAAGGAGCAGACAGCTGAGAACATTCCAGAAGACAAAGGCTTCTGAGGAGGGTCAAGGATCTCCCATAAGCCAGATGAAGCAGAAGTCTGTGCAACAGAGAAGTGTCTGGTGGGGGAAGAATCTGACAACAGAAGGATTCTAGAGGGCAAGAGGTGAGAGATGCTCCCCACTTCCTGATGGAGATGAAAGATTTAGAGTGTAGAATTTTATACAAGCATATACATTTTTGTTTTTTGGGGGGCCACATGAACAATGCTGGAATGCTGCCCTTAAGTATACAAGTTTATTACAGTGGTTTTGTTTTGCTTTATCTCTCAATTTAAAAAGGCTGAGCAGGGTAAGTGGAGTTTCTGCTTAGTGAAAAAATATTTATTTGAAAAAAATCAGAAGAAAATCCATTCATTTAACTTCTACAGCTATGTCAAGGAGCATTCTTAATTCAAAATATTATTTTTAGAAAATAGATAATCCTAACCACATAAAATCTAAAAGGTTTCAGTAAAATAAATGGAGATCACATATGAACAATTGTTGAGTAGTACGTCAAATGATACATCAAATGTGACCAAAATAAGTCCTTTGTATCCGAACAGATAGAAACCTGACACCAATGTGAACCAAGAGTCATTGCCAATAGATGAGTGCTGAAAGGTTGTGAATGTTTCTAAAGCCCTGACAAATATAAATGACCTGAAAACAGGTCTCCAAGCCACAATAAGAGAAAGTCATGGGAAAATAATCTTGCCATCTCTTGTGAAGACTTAGATTTTGTTCATGACAATAACAGAATACTGAAATAAGAAATACTGAAATTCCTTGAACCCCAAACCGAAAAAGGAGGCAATAGAGCTGCTGATAGATGGCACAATGGCTTTCGGGAAACTAGGTTGAGGCTCTGAACTAGAGTCAATATTATGGCTACTACCTTTGGTGAAGAGAAGAAACCAGAGTCTCAGCTCTGTTCAAGGGTATGCAAGTGTGCGTTGTTGGTCTTCAGTTTCCTTATCTGGAAAATAAATGAGATTATCTCTAAGATCCTCTCCAGGGAAACTTGATCCTCTCAGTAAAATCTTTAGTTTCCTGGTTTCCTAGCTTGGGTGATGAGATAAGAAAAAGAGAAAATACTGCCCAATGTGCCCAGGTTCATTGTTTCTGAAAAGAAAAAAAGTTTCTAGGCATTCACACCTTCATATTTCAGATAGTGCAGAACCAACTTTAGGCTGAAATGGCACTTCTCTCCATTTTAATAATTAAGCTCTTTGCTTTTTATTACTGAATTGTGTCTGACTCATTGTGACCCCTTTTGGGGTTGTCTAATCAAAGAAATTGGAGTGACTTGCCCTTTCCTTCTCCAGATCATTTTTCAGATGGGGAAACTGAGGCAAACTCAGTTAAGTGACTTGCCCAGGGTCACACAGCTAGTAAAAGTATGAGGCCTGGATTGGAAGTCACTTCTTCCTGACTACAGGCCCTTGGCTCTATCCACTGGGCCACCTCCCTGCCCCTCTTCTACTTCTACTTTCATTTCCTGTAAATCTTGGCCTTGTTTATCTACAAGGTCTGACGTTATTACAAGACTTGCCTGACTCACAGCTGGGATGGAAATCCTTAAATCTGAGGGGGCAGCCCCTGGTCTCAAGTCAGCCTGCAGATTTCTTCAGTCCTCAGACTCCCTCAATCTGGCCTGGGGACATTTTCTCCCTAACTTCTAAGGAGGGGAAAGGGTGGCACTGAGGAAGGCTGGAGGGGAGGGTGGACTCCAACCCTAACCCTTCTTTTTCTCTGGATCAAGCTGGGAGCACAAGAGCCGGGCGCTCCTGGAGTGAGGAGTGAGGATGGGAGGGAGGGATCCTCGGCTGCTCCACAGAATCAGAGGCTGTCCTGGGAATGACACTGAGAGAGCCAAAGTCGAGGAAGCCGGGGATTTCCTCAGGGTCCCTAACCGGCGCGGGCTCCTTCTCTCCAGTCACCTGTGACGTTTATTGTCTCCCACCCTCTATTGGCTGGCAGAGCCTCTGGGAAGCCAGTCTGAAGTGAAAGTTTAGTCCCTTTGTAAACCCAGGGCAAAGGTGTCTCCGAGATCTCGGGTTTCTGTGCCTGCGGAGCATGTCCCTCGGTCTTCTGTTGGCGTTACTGGCCCTGCCGGAGACCTGGGCAGGTAAGGAGGCACTGGACCCGGCACCCAGGGGTAGCTGTGGGGCCAGGATGGGGTTCCCTACACGAAGCTCCTCGGACCGCAGCCCAGGGAGCGTTTCCTCGGACCGGCTCCTTCATGTCAGGGTGGGATCCGGACAGGGCTGAAAGGGAATAAGCCTGGACTGGGAGCCGCCGGCCCTTAGCGGGGCTTCGGGAGGGGGCTATCTTCGTGTCAGTCCCTTAGTTTGGGGCAGGGTGAGTGGATTGGTAGGGGGTGGGAAGTCGTGGGGAGGGAGAATGGGAGCCACAGTCCTGGGGGAGTTAAAAGGGAGCAGAGCTGTCTGGGATCCCCCGACCCCTCCAGGGCCCTCCACCCCCATCCAAGGGCGAGCACAGAGCCAGGGGCAGCTTTGTTAAAGAGCTTCCCGGAGGATCGGGCTGGGGCAGTGGAGGACACAGGGTGGGGGGCCGAGGGTGAGCAGTGTGAGAGACCCCGGACCCGGACGGGAGGCGGGGGCGGGGAGACGGAGGATGCTCGGACCTGCCCGGGCTGTTGTGGGGGAGGGCGTGGTGCTGCCCTCAGAGCGCCGAGGTCTCGAGAATTATAGGGGCGGGAAGTGGTGTGCCTGGGGTGCCAGCATAGCGGGGCAAGAGGCGGGTGTCCGGGGCGTGGGTGGGAGGCATCTCAGGACAGCGGGCTTGGGACGCGGGTCAAGGGTCACTCCCCGGGCCGGGCGCCCCCCCCCCGCCCTGACCCGGCCCCGTCCCCACCCCCCAGGCTCTCACTCCCTGAGGTATTTCGACACCGCCGTGACCCGACCCGGGCTCGGGGAGCCGCGGTTCCTCATCGTGGGCTACGTGGACGATCAGCAGTTCGTGCGCTTCGACTCGGACTCCCCGGGTCGGAGGGAGGAGCCGCGGGCGGCGTGGATGGAGCGGGTGGGCCAGGAGGACCCCGGGTACTGGGAGCAGCAGACGCGGATCGCCAGGGTGGACGCCCAGATTTACCGAGTGAACCTGGAGACCCTGCGCCGCCACTTCAACCAGAGCGCGGGCGGTGCGTGACGGGGAAGGGGCACGGGGCAGGGAAGCGGGGCCCACCCGAGGCCCCGCTGGGGACGGGGTCCCGGGCGGTGGGGGTCCGAGATCAGCCAGAGGCCGCGCTGACCCGGGGCCGGGGGCGGATCAGGCGTCCACACCTATCAGCGCATGTACGGCTGCGAGGTGTCCCCGAACCTCACCTTCCAGCGCGGGTTTTACCAACACGCCTACGACGGGCAGGACTACATCGCCCTGGACACAGAGACCTACACGTGGGCGGCGGCCGTGCCCCCTGCCTTAAACACCAAGGGCAAGTGGGAGGCGGAGAGGAGCATCACAGAGGGAAAGAAAGCCTACCTGGAGGAGAGATGCGTGATGTGGCTGAAGAAATACCTGGAGATGGGAAAGGAGACGCTGATGAGGACAGGTACCGCCGGCCCTGCCCCAGTGTGCACAGCACTCAAGGTCTCCCGGGCGGCCTTTCTCCACCTTCCCTCAGCCCCGGGCCCCCGATCCCCAGGGACCCCTTGCAGTCCAGGGCGCATTGTAGGGTGTTCCCTTCCCCCCACTTGTCTATGATCCTTTGGAGAGGAAGGGGGAAGGGGAGCCTGGTAATGCCTCTGACCTTTGCCTCCAGACCCACCCTCTGCCAGAGTGACCCGCCACACTGCCCCGCATGGGGAGGTGACCCTGCGGTGCCGGGCCCAGGACTTTTACCCCAAGGAGATCTCCCTGACTTGGCTAAGGGATGGGGAGGAACAGCCCCAGGACACGGAGTTCATTGAGACCAGGCCTGCAGGAGATGGCACCTTCCAGAAGTGGGCAGCTGTGGACGTGACCTCAGGCCAGGAAGGCAAATACACCTGCCGAATTGAGCATGAAGGGCTGTCCGAGCCCCTCACCGTGCAGTGGGGTAAGGACAGTGAGGAGGGGCTGGGAAAAGGTCACCCACCCCCCCAACTCCCACAGGACCAGAGGGAGGGGGAGTTACTGGGGGAGGGGTTATTGACACTCAGGCTATTCAGGAATCCGGGCATCTTACTTCCCTTTTCCATTTCAGAGCCAGAATCCTCATTTACCTGGTACATTGTGGGTGGCATTGCTGCTGGCCTTCTCACTGCAGTCATTGCTGGAGTTGAGATCTGGAGAAAGAAAAATTCAGGTAGACTGGACTGGGAGGGGTCATTAGGGATCAGGCACCATGGAGATCCTGGCTTCCCCTGACCTGGCAGCTTGCCTCTCTGTCCCCAAGTCCTCTCTTTCCCATCTAAGGGACAGTTAAACCAGCCCCAAGATGAACAAATCCCTAACTAGAAGCCATTTCTCTGGAGGATGCCTGGCAGGGTGTCACAGGCTGGCTGAGTGGGGAGTCTGCTTCAGACACAGCTCAGACATGAATATGGGGATCTCTGACCGAGGGCCTGAGTGTCTCCCCAGCTGGGGGCTGTAGACTAGCCCTGGGAACCCCTGGAGGCAGGCCTGGACGGGGGGAAGTGCCCATTTGGGGGCCTTTTCTCTCTTCCTCTGGGATCTAGAGGCAGGAGTGGTGAGGGGCATGGGGGTGTGGTCCTGGTTATTTGTTGTGTCTCCAAGACAAACCTTTGAACTTCTGAGACCCTAATGCGGTCTCCTCTCCTGGATTCCTCACTGGACGATTTGTTTTCTTTTCCAGATGGAAAAGGAGGAGATTATGATCAGGCTGCAGATAAGTGAAGGGTAGACCTGGAGGGTAGAAAGAAGAGGCCAGCCCATGGTGTCTCTGGGACCTGAGCAATGAGAAGGCAGAGAGGAAAGACGTAGCCCAGGAGCCTTTCCTCAGTGTCCCCTTCCCTTCCTATACCCTGGTTGTGAAATGTATGTCTCTGACTGGGATATTTCCTCCTTTGTCTCCAGACAATGACAGTGCACAGGGGTCAGATATGTCTCTCATAGCCAAAGCTGAGACTCTGGGGGCCTGGAAGGAAGGTGGATCCAAGCAAATTCAAAATAAAATACATAAAATTTACAGAAAAATCAGAGCTACAACTGGTTCCTCTCTGCAGGCTGGGTATCAGTGACTATGCCAAAGATGTCAAGGCACATCTTTGAGAGTCAGCTTGTTCAGCTTCTCAGGAGCCCAGGTCACCAGGACCACTCTGAGGGAGGACAAAGGGAGGAGATGAGAGGACAAAGAGGTCATGGGAAAAGACCATGGACCAAGAGGCCTGGCCTTTTCAGTGATTTGCTGCACTCTCCTGAGGTCCTTGTTTTCAAAGATATTCAGGATCTGATCCCCTCCTCTTGTTAGGGACATGTCTAGCAACAGGTAGGTCAGGTTTAGGTTCAATGTTGGGATGAAATGAGGCCCTCAAAAATCATTGAATATTAGGGTTAGGGTTAGGGTTAGGGTTAGGGTTAGGGTTAGGGTTAGGGTTAGGGTTAGGGTTAGGGTTAGGGTTAGGGTTAGGGTTAGGGTTAG
>CM053769.1:287509-309459 GCA_028658325.1 Potorous gilbertii
GATAGAAGAGAGGGCATATTGGTGATAGGGGAAATTAGAATGCTCAGTGTATTGGGGTGAGGGGAGGGGACAAATGGGGATAAAATTTGGAACCCAAAATTTTGTGAAAATGAATGTAAAAAGTTAAATAAATAAATTTATATAAAAAAAATTTTTGGATGTTGCTCATTGTTGTTATTCTATTTAATGAAAGTATTGATTGTTTCTGTGATTTGTTCTTTGAACCACTTTAGGATTAGATTATTTAGTTTCCAATACATTTTTAATCTATCTTGCTATTGCTCTTTTTTGAAAGTAATTTTATTATATTATGATCCAAAAAGAATACATTTAATATTTTTGTCTTTCTGCATTTGATGTTGATGATTTTATACACTAATACCCAGTCAATTTTTCTGTAGGTGCCATGTGCTGCTGAAAAAAAGGTATATTCCTTTCTGTTCCTATTCAGTTTTCTCCAAAGTTCTGCCATCTCTAACATTTTTAAGATTCTATTTACCTCCAGAGCTTCTTTCTTGTTTATTTTTTGTTGTTGGACTTAAGAAGTTCTGCAAGGGGATAGTTGAGGTCCCCCACTAATAGTTTTTCTTTCTATTTCTTCCTGTAACTCACTTAACTTCTCCTTTAAGAAACTAGATTCTATACCTCTTAGTGCATATATGTTTAGTATTGATATTGCTTTGTTGTCTATGGTACCTTTTGGCAATATATAATTTCCTCCCTTATCCCAATACACACACAAAGGGTATAGGTATAAGGTGACTTGAAGGAAATGACACACACACACACACACACACACACACACAAAATTAAGGGATGAGAAAGGGAAGTGTATTGGGTACAGAAGGAAGGGAGGAGTAGAATGGGGTAGATTATTTCACATGAAGTGATGCAGAAAACTTATTGCAGTGGAGGGAAATATGGAAGGATGGGAAATGGGCATCACTGCAACCTCATACTCATCAATATTGGCTCATAGAGGGAATAACATACACCATCAGTTGAATACAAAAATCTATCTTACCTGGCAGGAAAGTGGGGGAGGGGGTACAAAAGAAAGGGCAGACCAGGTATGAGTGCAAGCAAGGTAAGATTTTTGTTGCTTTTCTTTTGAAGTTCAGTTTCCTAGGCTTATGCTAGATTGTAAACATCTGAAGGATCAATCTTCTTTGAACCATGGTAATTCACAGCAATAGGACATTAGGTGCTGAGGCACATGGACTTTTGTGCCTTAGGGCACTAAGCCAATCACCAATAAGGTGCAGAGTTTTGGCACTATGCACTGTGGGCTCTCATGCTTTCTGAGCTGAGCCAATCAGATGCTGAGAAAACCTGTATAAATAGAGAGTACTGAGAGGCTGAGGGAGAAGAAGGAAACACATGAAGAAAAATAAGCGTGAAGAAGAGAAAATTTGCAAAGAGAGAAAATGAAGATGAAGAAGAAAACGAGCATTGGGCATTGAGAGAAGCAGCAGCAGGAACTTGCTAGGGAGGAGGAGAACTGCTGAAGAGAAACTGGCTGGAGGAGGTCCACTAACGGGAAGGACACTTAGCTTACACCCCTTCTAAGTAGCTATTATCAAGGAGCCCCTGGGCTATAAAAGTGAATTGCAATGGCAATGCTGGTAATGTGTGCAAATATTTTTGTTGCCCTGTTGAGCTTTGTTTTCCCAGAGACAGGAGCTGAGGGCAGGAGCTGCTGAAGCCCGCTGTGCCTGGATTCGGGCAGGAACAGGGAGAGTTTGAAGTGGAGCAGTCCCTCCTCCTGTGAGCTGAGACATTGAGCAGGAGTGGAGAGCTACCTACATGTGGACCCAGGCAGGAGCCAGGAGTGGTCAGCTCATGAACCTGCAGGAGGAGGAGAAACCCTGGGAATTCAGGACTGTCCAGATGGAGGCTTTGCAGCAACGGAGGAGAAGTGAGAATACTTTTCTGCCACATACCCCTGAGATGGTTGTTTATGGTGGGAAGGGGAGGCACCATAAGCCCAAGGACCTACCCTGTTGGCTTTGTTGCCCAACAGCCCCCCAAGACTTGGAAGCAGGGGCTGGAGTAGCGTTAACACTTGAACTCTGGCTCATTTGAGCATGCATGTACCTGAGAGTGACAGGTGGGAACTTGCAAAGAAAAAGCAAAATTGGGACTAATTTATGGTATTTGGAGGTGAATATGGGAGGGCTATGGCAATTTACTGTTTACTCTGTCGACTTGGCTCCAGAAAGCTATCTTTGGAGTTTCTTTTAAGTTGTTCTTATCACCCTAGTTCGTTCTGAGCTTTACCACTCTTGATGATATCTTTAGAATAATTTGCCATGCTTTTATTTCCATCTTCTATGCATATTTTTAATCTGAGTTGTTTGTTGAATTCTAAGCATCCTCACAGTCTTCAGATAACTGCCATTTTCCTCACCTAAATTGCTTCTTTTTTGTGTCATCAGAATTTATTTTGAATTTTAAGAATTTTATTCTTAAGGGCTTCCTATCCTTCCTGGACTTATTTCCCCTGAAGAATTTTAGTCTGTGTGTTCTCGTCCAACCTTCCTCTGAACCCTCGGAAATTTGCTGTCCTCAGAATCCAGAGAACATGTCAGACTATGCTTGGCTTTCCTTTCCTCTGTCACAAATTCTAGGAGAAAATGGCAACTACTCCTTTGTAAGTTTCTCATCCTTTTTGTGCCAGCAACCAGTTCCTTCCTGTTTGTGAGGATTAGGTTCAGAATAGAACCTTGACATTTCCACATGTTGAAGGATGATGGTATTATGGCAAATCTTATGGTCAAGAAATTATGAGTTTCTCTGCTATTGTCAGAAAGTATGTGCTCCAGCAGATGTCTAAATAATTGAGGATCCCTATGTCTTCTTTATCACAACTCTGTCTCAGTCTTATGATCTGCTTCCAAAACTCTTCATCCATCACCTCTTTCTCTCTAGGTGGCCTATAATATGCTCTATTGACAAAAATTGTTTGTTTCTCCCACCACTGATTTTTACTCAGCTAGTAAACTTTACTATGCTTTTCGTCTACAGTTCCTGGACTTCTTCATGGGTCTATCATCTTAATATAATGCTACCCTCACCATTCCCCTACATTCCTTTTAGTTATCCCATCTCTTTAGAATAAGGTACATCCATGTGGAGTCATATTCTAGTCATGGAATTCATCCCACCAAATTTCAGTGATTCCCATGAGGTCAAATTTATTTCCATGCCTCAGGATCTCTAGTTTATCTTGCTTGTACCTTTTACTTTTCACATCCTACTTCTGCTTTCTTAAATTTTGTCTCCTGTGAATTTCTTACCTTTTTTATCACTATCCATCTTCCTACACTATAGTTAGTATCTACAATATTTAACTCGGTAGATGGATACACATAGGTAGTTTTTTCCCTCTACCTTCCTTTTCAGTTTAAAATTCTATATATTGACTAGGTGAAATATTTTTCCACTTAATAATACTTTATTTTTTTAAATTACATTTAAAGATAATTTTAAACATTCACTTTTATAAGATTTTGAGTTACAAATTTTTTCTCCCTCCCTCTTTCCCCTTGCTCCTCACCAAGATAGCAAGCAATCTGATATAGGTTATACATGTACAACCATATTAAACATACAGGTGAATGTATTCTTATTAGCCTTTGTGAGGTATACTCCATCCTTGGCCAGAAGCCAGTTATTCCCATATCTAAAGCTATAATTCAGAAATCGAAAACCCACTCTCAGACCCCATCACTTTAAATATATTCACTTCCCTAAAGCATTTTCTTTTATATGTTACTTGCTTTCAGTGGGCTCCATGGAGGAAAACACCACCTGTAACCCCTCTGGTCTTCGTTTCTTGCCCAAGATCTTGTAATCTTTGGCAATACCTTAAATGTTCCTTCTGGCAGTATCACCTAGGCTTGCATCAATCATCAAAAGCAGCTAATAGTTATCCACTTTTACAAAGTCTTGAGAGTTTCTATGTCATATTTTAGATACTTATCCTGGGAAGCCAAAACACTTGTTATCAAATCAAGAAACAACTGCCTCAGTATCACTGATCAGGGAGTTCACATCACTAAAGGCCTTCCAGTGACCTTTGTTGTATTATCACTCACTTGACAGTATCCATGGATCTACTTTAGCATCTCTTTGAAGTCAAGCAATTACTTCCTTCCTAAGTATGCAAACCCCTTCTTTTTTGGAAAAGTCTCAAATTTGTTTTTAACTCCAAGCGTTCAGTTGTTCTTTTTCCCTTCCTCTTCTTCTTGACTTTCTTCCGCTTACCAAGTTTGCATTTCTCTTCTACCTCTTCAGCCAGATTTGGCACTTGGATAAAAAGAAAGTGCTAACTCAATGACCTTTTCTTCATCCCTTTCTCCCTTTGACAAGTACAGTAGCCTGAGCTTTTGCAGGAGAGGCTGCATACAAAGGCATACTCGTAAACACATCAAGTACCCTGGGGAGGTACTTTCTGGACATATAGAACTGCTTCAGCAATATCCCCTTTGGTTCAGTATGACAGGCAATGTGGCATAGTGGGCCTCAAAGCCATGAAGATTTGGGTTCAAGTCCCACAACTGATATACTAGCTGTGGGGGCCTTGGCTTCTCTATAGCCTAGGAAACCCTCTCAGACACTGTTTCAAAAAAAAATGTCAATTTGTATCAGAAGTCCCTATACAAAAAAACTCACAAGCCCAGACCAAAACAAAAATGTATTTTAAAGAAACATGGTAATGAACATGTAGGAAAATCAGAGAGACTTGTGCTGGTCACAATGCCTGAAAAAGTCAGAAAAACAGAACTACAAAATAAAGTCAGTTGTGAAGAATGAAGGGAAAAATGTGGCTCTTTAAGGTTTCACTTAGCCCTTTTGTTCCTGTGCTCAGGTTCATCTGCTTGCTGACCAAGGAGCATTACAGTAACTAAGCTACATCACCACACAGATCTAGGTGGAGACTCCAAAGTAGGTTTTGGAAGTTCAGACTGACAATCAAGGACTTAAGAGAACTTAAAAGGAATTTTATCAGTTCAATTCAGATAACTGGCTAGAGCCAAGGACCTACAATCCAGGAGAAAGGGAGTCGATAGTACAATCAATCTAAACAAAAAACTTCTGTTACCTTTTTCTGGCTAGGGTGGCTTATGGTCCTGGAGTAGGCACTAAAAGGTTTCTAGCCAACCTTTGACTAACTTGCCTAGGAAAGTCTTACTAGTCACTGTACCCCCAGTAAATGGTAGCAGAGAGTAGAGTATGCCCTGAAAGAATCTAAATAAAATAGCTGAAGACCAACAGCTGGTTAAGAAAAGCTCAGCCACTGTTAAACTAGCTAGGGGGCAGCTGGGTGATTTCGTGGAGAATGGAATGGACGTGACTTCCAGAAAACCCAAATTCAAGATATGACTCAGATACTTATGAGCTGTGCAACCCTGGGCAAGTCATCTGACTTCTCTCTGCCTCAGTTTCTGCATTTGTAAAATGGGTTTAACAGCACCTACCACACAGTCCTTTCATGAGGATCAAAATAGATAATACATGTAAAGTGCTTTGCCTTCTTGCAAACTTTAAGGCACTGTTAGTTATTTGTGGCAGTTGTTAGGGAAACAGTGGAGACACCCAGTGGACAGCGGAACTACAATGTGATGAAAAGATGATGTGCAGAAAGCAAGAACATGCGAGGAAGTAAGGGCAAGATGTCCAATTGAAACAGTACAACTCCAAGTTGCCTGCAGATGAGCAATATCCAGCAGGAAACAAAATGACACCATCATCAGAAATCATCAGTGACTTCGTGGCATTCACACATGACCTGACACATATTGGCTCCACTGAATGCCCTAGCTGGACATGTCCCCCATGTGAATACCCTCCATGACTGTGCCCAGTATACATTCTTCATGCATATACCTTCTAAGTATGTGTTCTAGTCACACATCTATAGGTATATACCCTTTCCACTGATGTGATGACAACTCAAAGAAGAGTGTACCCAATGTATATATGGGGGAATTTTTTTTCTAATCACATAATTTGTTATTCTTTTAAAGTAACTTTTGCTTTTAACTAATATGCCTTTTGTCCTTATAAAAGTAAACAATTTGGTGGAAACATATGAGCTATGATTCTGAGAGGTTGCTGACCCATTCAAATGTGGATTTGCTTTCTAGGTATCCACACGTGTTGGGGGGGGGGTGCAGATTGCACAGATATTACAGATGACATCACGCCACTCTTGGAAAAGGACAAATGTCTCCTCATTATTTCTCTGCCATATATAAGATCAATGGCCCAAAGTCTCCTTAGTTCCACTTTGAAGCTCTGGGAGAATGAGTCCAGATGATTTTCATCTTCTTTGCTGATTCCTGATGGTGGCCACAGTGTCCCAAATGTTTTCCAGATTACACCAATGAGCCAGTTCTAGCCCCCAGAGAGGCTTACATTAAATATAGCTGAGGAAAAAGAGGGGTGAGAACAAAAGAGGAAAAAGAGCTGCATTTTCTGTTAGCTAGGGTGCGCCTCGGCTGCTCCCTTCCTCCTGACCTTAGAATTCTAACTTCCAAGGAGGCAGTGGGTATGAACAGAATGGGGCGAGTGAGTGAGATGCCTTCTTTCCCTTCTCTGTCTCGGCCAGGACAGCTCGGTTTGATTGTTGAAAGGAGGATCTCAATTCCTCTCTGTGCTGAAATTTTACTACTGCCAAGTGCAAGGAAAGGATTTGGATTCATTAGTATTTTTAGAGAAACAGTCCAATCTCCATTGTAATATTCCCAATAGTCAGGAGAAATGCTGTGGTTAGAAAACTAATCTCTAGTGTAGTTACTTAATTCTATTAAAGATTTCAATTTAGCACCGACAAAATATTGTTTTCCCTAAAATTACAGAAAATAGGGTCAAGTGTGTCTATTTTCCTAAACTGTCTAGCTCTTGCTACTTTATTGTTGTCTCATTCTAAGCCCAGAGCGCATTTAAATGAGTGGGCTCTCTTGGAAAATGCACAACAATGCTTGGGATGGAGGAAGGGAGGAGACTGAAAGAGAATACTGATGTTGCTTAGTTTTGCTGAACTTCTTTTCCTCTTTTTTACTCTTTATTATAAGAGATAGGGAGGTAGTGTGACAGAGTGGACAGTCAACCTCAAAGCCAAGAAGATCTGGAGTAAAGTCCTGCCTTTGATACACACTATCCATGCGGTCCTAGATGAGCCATTTAAGCTCATTGCTTTAGCAAAATCTCTGACTAAATTATAGAGAAAGTCCTGACTGTATTGATTCAAGGAGTTGCCCCATTCCTACCCCGGGAGTTCCCTATGGGAGATTCCCAATGAAATCACAAGTCTAAGTTTCTGTCCCTTTTATAAGAGATGGTTCTGTTTTTGTCTGTTTTGCAGTTTTACTTTTTCTCCACCAAGTCATATTGTCATCTGTCATTTCTTGCTACTGACCTTAAAATTATATATTTTTATAATTGGCTACTTCCAACATGTTGGAGTCTGGAGAACCAGATAACTAAGTATGTTGGAATTAGGTGTAAATTAGAGTCAAAAGCTCCAAGCAAGACTGAACAACTCTCCTTTGAGAAAAGTATGTAAACATAACATCAATTTTGGTTGTTTATAGACACATCGCTTGTCAATAGGTGACATTCTGGTAAGAGAAATATTACTGTACAAGTTTTTTAAAAAATTAAAGTAAAAACTTTTTCTGATCCAATTAACCACAACATGAACAACCACCACCACTACCACAGCTGCCATCAGTGTCACCACTACCACCATCACCATGAGACAGCATAGTGTAGTGGGGAAAATGCCTGAAATCAAGTCTACAGAGACCTGGTTTGAATCTCACCTTTGAAGCTTCTTCAAGATTAACAGGGATAGCAATAATTACAGGGTCTACCCTTCTAGGCTTACAGGGACGAGTAAATGAAATAATGTACTTTCAGTGTTTTGCAAATCTAAAGGTGCAGTTATTTATGAAGTTGTTTTAAAAAATAAAAAGCAGCATGACCAAGTTCAATCTGGAAAGACTGTTAATATGGATATTTAATGTTTAAAAATTTAAAACATATTTTAATATTGCTAGAGTTATTGTTAAAACCTGGATACTATCAACTTTGCAGAGGTCCCTTGCCTCTCTATAGCAAACCAATCATCAGTATGCTTAACCCTAGGTCAAATCCTAGATCTGACCCTGACTAGCTTAATGACAAAAGAAATGGGGAAATTGGGAGAAAGGGCTGATTTGGGGGAAGTGCATCAAGGCCAAGACAATAGTGCTTCCTCAAAGAGATCCATAAAGAGAGGATAGTCAAACAGTATGTATAAGAGAAATTATTAAAAGATGCATACTTGTTGAAGGTGTGGTAGAAATACAGATGCACTAATACACCACTGATGAAGCTGTGAATTCATTCAAACATTTTGCAAAATACCTAGAAGTTATTCTAAGAAATTAACTGAAAGATTCATACTCCAATCAAGAAATCCCACTGCTAGGCATTTAACCCAATGGTTTTTTTTTAATCCTATACAACCAAAATATTAACAGCAGCACTTTTTGTAGTAGCACATAATTGAATATAAAATTTTTCCATTAGCTGGAGAAGGGAAAAATAAATTTTGGTACTTGAACATAACGAAATATTACTGTACTGCAAGAAATTTTGCATATGATGAACACAGAGAAACATCAGAAACTTTATATGTATTGAAACAAGTAAAACAAGCAGAATCAAGAAAGCAATATACTCAACAGCAAAATAAATGGAAAAAAGACAACAAAAAATCAATACTAAATTCTGTGGAATTCTAATGACTATGCTTGGCCCCATGGAGGAGTTCTGCACCTCCATCTTCTGATAGAATTAAGGGTTGGGGTTAGGGTTAGGGTTAGGGTAGGCAATGGAAGAAAAACATTGCATGTAATGTCAAATTTTGTTGATATTGTGCTTAATTGGCTTTTTCCTCTTTTCTTTGTTATAAAGGACAGTTTTCTAAGTGGGGAAATAATAGAAAATATAATTGATGCAAAAACAAGAGGTATCAAGAAAAAGAAAAATGTCAATTGTTAATCAAGACCATGCTCTGCGGATGGAAGGTCAATCAATTGAGTTAATACATCAATTAGTTTAATTGGGACAGACACTATGGATGGACAATGAATTGATCCTAAATTAAAGAGGAGAAAACAGAATTCATTGCATTTAGGAAACTGTGTGATATTTTCAACAATACCAAGCTGCTCCCTGTCACAAACACCCACATTAATGTGAATGTCCTCCTAGTAACACTGTTGACTTGCAAGTCCTAGGACACCACAATCTCTGATGAATCAAAGTTCTAAAGAGCAACAGAGACATGAATGGTGGTGAGCAACGTATTTTCAAGTACAGTCTATGTACAAGAAGTGAAATGTCTGATCAGCAAAAGGAGGTGGGCAGATAATGCATAAATCGCAAGGGATAACAAATGGAAAGCGAGACTACTCCATTGGTACAAACGCAATGTAAAGAAAGACCCAGAGGAAAGTCTGTAGCACACAAGATTCATACTCCCTCAGAACCTTCATGGACAAAAATTGCATAGGCTGAGAAACTTCCTAATGAATACCAATGAAGGGAATACTCATTTCCATGAGATCATATATCTACTGAAGGATTAAGACCAAGAAAGAAACATGTATTATCTTTTCCTTTATTATTTCTCAGATGGATGTTACAAGCTCAGACCCACTAAGAGCTCTGTTCTTCTTTACAAGTCCACAGGAATGATGGCTTATCATGTACTTAGTTAGAGTTCTTAATTCGTGTGTCTTTCATGATTGTTCATTTTTACAAGACTGATGCTATAGTGTAAGTTCTTCTGGATCTACCCACTTCACTCTGCATCAGTTCATACAATACCTCCTAGGTCTCTCTGAAATAGTTTTTTCATTTCCTTCAGCACAATACTATTCCATTACATTCATATACTACAATTTTTTCAATCATTCCCCCAATTGATGGGCATCCCTTTAGTTTCCAGTCCTTTGCCACCACAAAAAAGGAACTGGTTTAAATATCATTGTATCTATAGCACCATTTCCTTTTCCCTCGATCTCTTTGGGATATAGATCTAGATGTGATATCCTTTCATCAAAGGGTATGCACTGTTTTTAGTAATTTGGGGGACTTAATTCCAAATTTAAGCACATTCTTTGTCATCTTTAAATATTTCCTGTTAAGTTTTTCTTCTTGCAGAAACTTTAAGGAAAATATTGTGAAGGTGACTCATTAAAGTGTAGTAAAAAATTATTTAACTTCAAAATTCCTCAGTGCCTCTTATCTAGAGGACTGTTGGTCTGACTCATCCACCCCAATCCACTTGTGTCTGTCACTGAAGTCAATCTAACACATGTGTAGGAAGAAGAAACTCAATCTAAGTAAGCATAAACTAAAGCATAAGCATAAACATTTAGAATTATACTTCAGGTCTCATCCAGAATCTTCTCAGCCACATGTTTGCAATAAATTATCAGCATAGAGAAGTGTTTTTAAGACTATTTCTTTTTTTGAAGTACACATGATTTTTAGGACTACTTCAATGATATGCCATCAGTTGAAATTCTTGAAGATTTCCATTACTTCCCCAGATATAGTGATATCCTCATTTCTTTGATGGAGGCAATACAACCCAATGATGGGAAAGGAAAGAAACTCTAGGTATACTTGCAAAAGGATGGAATCTAGCCCAGAAGGGAGAATAGCATAAAAAATGAAGTCATTTGTGGTAGAAGCAGAGTCCCCATCTGATTCTGATGTAGCCAATTTTACATATCAAAATACTTCTATAGCACAAAGTTTCATTCAAAACTGGAAAGGCAAGAAGATGAGTTAATAAGAAAGGAAGAAAAAGAGGAAAAGAGAGAGCAAGAAGAAGCAGATAGCATCACAGCATGATAGAGAAAAGAATACTTCAAGAGTCAGAAGACCCAGTTTCAAGATTCTGCTCTACCAAGTCAGCATTTAAGCACCTACTATGTAGTAGGCAACTAGTTACAAGCAGTGAAGCACACTGTATAAGCCTCAGTAACCTCACTTATAAAATGGAAATAAAGACCCTTTTCCTACCTACCTTACAACATTACTGTGGGGGTCAAGAGAAATGATGTTTTAAAAATAATTTTTTTAATTCAAAAATGATTTTCAAATGTAAGATAGACATCTTGAAAGTAGGAGCTGTCTTATTTAGCTTGGTATGCTCCTCAGCACTTATCACTGTGCCCAGTTAATTTTGGTTTGGGGCTTATTTGTTTGTTTTTCCTGGTCCTTCGATGTCATTAGGGTAACAAGCTCCCAGTAAAGAACTAACTCCCTGTACCAATTCAGGTTGGCACCTTCTCTGCAACTGAAAGTCTTAGAGAGTTGCCTCTGGCACCAAGAGTGACTTGCCTGGGATTACACAGCCACCAGGTTTCAGACTCTAGATTTGAACCCGGATCTTCCTAAATCCAAGGCCAACAATGTAATCCATAATCAGACGCTGCTGCCTCTCATGCCCTGCACAGGAAAGGTGCATAATAAATATTCTATTTAACTATAAGTGAATGAAGCACTCCACCAAGGAGATCAGACAAAATAAAACAGAGGCCCTATTAATGTTCCCTGTAAATGTTGCTTTTATTGTTTCAAGAAAATTATTCCATCCCAAATAAGTCCACAGAACATCTAATATTCAACATCATATGTCAAACAGAAAACCTTCTAGAAAGACAGAAAACTACTTGTATTGCATTTTATAGACATTTCCTCTATGCCTAAGGCAAAGATTGAAAAAGAAATCAAGTCAATGAGTATTCTTTAAGTGTTCATTCTGCACTAGGCACTGTGCTAAACGCAGAGGATACAAGGAAAGATAAATGACAGTCCCTGTTCTTAAGAAGCTCACAGTGTAATGGGAGAGACAATTTGCAAACACCTATGTGCAAGCAAGCAATATATGGGATAAAGTGGAAATGAACAGAAAGAAGGCAAAAACATTAAGACCAGGAAAGGCTGCTTGAAGAAAGTGAGATTTTAGCTGAGATTTGAAGGAAGCCGAAGAAACTGAGAGGGAGAGATGAGGAGTGAGAGGAGAGAGTTCCAGGCTTGGTGGATGATAGTGAAAATAAAGAAAAAATGAAAAAGAAAAAGATGATCTTTCAGAAAATAATGGATAGACAGGTACAGAGCTTTGCAGAAATGATAAAGTTTGGACTCCAGGCTTAATGTTGGCATCTCCAAGTCTGTAAGTTCTCACAAAGGTCTCTTGGGAATCTTTAAAGATAGATGTTCTCACTTTTTGTTTATGAAATAGGAAAAGATAGGCAAATAAGTCATTTGGATGTCTTTCTCTCTTTGATAACACCTGACTACAGGGACCCTATTTTACCCATAATTTGAGACATTGGTTTAAAAATAAAAAGCTCAGAATGATCAGTCATATCAAGACAGCTGTAAACCAACAGGACAAGATTAGCAACATTACATAAAGTACCGTACTCGGTGTCAGGGTAAATACAAAGTTTAGATAAGGTATAGTCTCTGTCCTCATGGAGCTTATAGTCAAACAAAAGGATAAGACACTAATACAGACAACCACATTACATGTTCACGCTCTGGAGAGGAACAAGCAAAATAGATCATGAGATGGTTGTTACTAATTTAGGGTTAGGGTTATTAACACCATTCTAGGGGAGGAGACACTTCAGATGGACTTTGAAGGCCAGGAAGGAATTCAGTAAAAGGAGAAGAGGGGGGGAGAACTTTGGCTTCCTAAGATATATATATATATATATATATATATATATATATATATTCCAAACATATATATATATAAAATAAAGTAATTGGACTCGTTCCCTTCTAACTTAAAAATCTTATGATTCTCCAACTGAGAATTTTCTGATCTTGTACCAGTTTCAAGAGTAAAAGAGAACTACAAGTTTATTCCACTTTTCAGCAATTTGTGTTCTGGTGATCTATCCTCATAAAAGCACAATAACAACCCTATGTTTTACTTCCTACCGCTTAACCCACTAATTTGACTAATTTAACAATTTCCACTACTTTCTGCCATCTCTTTAACCGAAAATATGAACCTCAGCCCATATTTTGCCTTAGCAATCCAAGAGTGCCCTCTGGTGGTAGAGGGCAAGGTTCATGCCCAATACCCCAGACCTAAGACTGTCCCAAACAACATGAACCCAAAAGGAAAGGAACCATAGAAGTCATCCAACCTAATCCCTCATGAGGAAACTGAGGCCCAGAAAGGTTCTGACTCTCTCAAGGTCATACAAGTAGTTAGAAGCAGAGCTAAATTTTCCCCCAGATTCTCAGACTCCAAATAATATTCTTCCCGATGCACCACATTACTATTACAACCAATTCCCACGATAGTAATGTGGTGAAACTGCTGAAATGCTGTTCAACTAATCTGCACCCTTTGCGTCATTATTCCTAAGGAAATAACTGTGCCCCCCCTTTAACTGTTGTATTTTTATACAACAAATCCACAATTATACAACCAACAATTTATACAACCTTGTTAAGTGGCATGTGCCCATACAGGCTTTCCATTTATCACAGGAAATAACCCATTTTACACATGTGCTTTCCTGCTATACAACCACAAAATTAAATAATTTTTGAGCTAAAAGGGGTCAAGAGATGATCTAGTCAACTCCTTTACTTCACAGATGAGAAACTAAGACCCCAAGGAAATGAAGTTACTTAGTAGCACAAAAAAGTTCAGCTGACTAAACTTTATATTTCCCTCAAAGCTGACCAATGTGTTCTATACGCTGATAGGGCTTAATATTTGTTAAATGAATGATTTGAACTCAGGATCAAATAACACATCTGATACTTACAACTGAATTAATAGCTGTGTGACTCTGGTCACAATATTTAACTTGCTTTGGTTGTTCATAAAGAGGAAGGAGTTAAGGAGGAAAAAGGTTCTTGACGATGATACGGAACCACAGCTGCATCTCCAAACCCCTGAACATAAACTTGAAGAACTCTAGTATCAAGCTCCACACAAAACCCTTTGGGCCAAAAAATTCTAAAGCCCTGGAGCCATTATTTCTAAAGAAATTTCTAAAGAAATGATGAGTCCTACTCATCATTCTTGAAAGGCTGCCTTAATTGAAATATTCCCCTATACACACACACACACACACAATTGGTAGACCACTGGCATTCTGAACTCAACTTGTACCCTGAATCAAATCTGCTTCTCTATGGTTCTGGCTTTTACATTCTCCCTACATGTTGATTAGCAGTTTGAACTTAGACTGGAGGTTCATGATTGTTCTGACAAATCTAACTTCCTCCCTCTCTTCCTGCCTCACTCTCTAAGACTCTCCCAAAGTTGCGACCTCACCATTTTCCCAGCAGACTTCCTTCTACTCTGATCTTATCTAACTAAAATTATATCCCCACTTTGCATATAGTGAATGGCTCAAGGTATCCCTTTAGCAGCTCCCCTCACAGTTTTCTGTCTTCCTCATTCTCTACTACCTTTTAGTGATCCTCAACCACAGGTGGTTCTGACCACACAATTATTTATTACCAGCATCAAACTCGTCTAGGAGTCTCACGTGGCTCAAAAGCCCGAGATGAGGGGGTCCTGGATTAGGAGAAGGCACAAGGACTCTGAGTGTCAGCTCTGGTAGTGCAGGGACCTCTTCCAATTCCATGATCACAGAATATCCAGTTGTTTCCTTTAACATAAATGCCATGTGCAATACTGCTTTGTTCACTCCATCATTAACTAAAATGAATACCAAGGACAAAGCCCTGAAGAAATAAGCTCAGATTTTCTATGGAAATCTATGGGCACCTAAAGGAATTGTCTGGCCCATTATACTTTCCATTATTGCAATTCAAACAATTAAGAATCACTTTAAATAAATCTTCTGAGGACCTCTACTCTAAATAAAGCTCATTCTGGAGTTGGAAATAATTAATTCCCCAGCACCAAACATGGTGCTGCATAATATCATAACAGCTTTGTAAGCAAAGGAGAACATGGGTAAGCCTATGAATATCCTCACATTTATTTTATCACAATTTTAGTGAGGTAGGCAAAGTGATTTCATAAACACTTAAATTATTTATCTCAGGAGGATTTTAGATATACATTAAGTCTGGTTTGGTATCAAAAGTCCTGGAAGCCTACATTTTCACAACGGGGCTTTGGGTAGCATCCCTGAAATGTAATTTATCTGAAAGAGAGGAAGAAGAAAACCCAAGAGGTTTGCTATCAAAATATATTGCCTATTATGTTTGAGTACTGCTATCTCTTAGGAATATTAAGCCCATATTTTCCCAAGAGAAAGCCTGGCATTTTCAATTCAGGCCTAGGTTTTGAGGCAGGAAGATTCCTAGATTCAAATCCTGTCTCTGAGACTAACATGTGACAGCCTAGTCTTTTCCTATCTATCTGTTCTGGGCACTCTATGATCCATCCACATTGACTGACTTGTCCCTCAAACATGACTCTCTATCTCCTATCTTGTCCTGGCTGTCCCCACTCCCTCCTCACCTGTACCTCTTAAGATCCCTAGTTTCCTTCAAGATGGTTCAAAATGCACCTTCTAGAGGAAACTTTTCCCAGTTCCCTCCACTGAGCTGCTAGAGCCTTCCCCTCTAACACTACCTTCCAACTACTTCATAGGTATCTTGTATGCATTTTCAAAGGAATGATACAGACCCAACAAAAAGTGCTGAAAAAAAAAGCACTACAGTCAATAGTTTCCTACAAGCATTTATGAAGTGTCTGCGGTATTCAAGGTACTATACTATGAGAAAGGGGAGCATCAGCCCAGATAAGAAGAGGTCTAAGAAGATCTGTCATTTGGGCCAGGGTTGGCAGACCTGCTCCCCCATGCTGCGATTCTCCTGCAAAATGTGATTCTCCTGCAAAAGAATTGGGCTGGCCACCAGACAGGAAACAATGCTCAAACTTCATGCTGATGTCCTATCATCTACAGGCAGATAACTGACAAGTCATTCCTGGCTTCTTTGACTTCTTTCAGGTCCAAACTAAACTTTGAGAGACAATAGAGGATAGAAGGAGCTGGAGTGCTATGATCCACTGGGTCATGAAGAATTGGACATGACTGAACCATGCCCCAATGCTCCTTGATGAATAGGTCCTGACTGGACCTGCTTGTCATATGACCGTTTTGTTCTTGGTGACTGTCTTTTTTTTTCTTTACTTTGTCTTATCCAAGCTTTTCTGTCCTTGTGCTTTTTCCAGTTTGACCTATGTTTTCAATTCCTGACTTGACCAAATTGATCTTTTATAGGTTTCGATTACTAATTGCACCTTTGGACTCGACACTGTTGGCTCCTTCCCCTCCATTTGGGGGAGAGGGAGGTCTAGACTTGTTACTTCTTGGATTTAGGGAATTCCAAGTCCCACTGTCTGCTAAAAAGCCTTTCTAATCCCTCTTAATGCTAGTGCCTTCCCACTCATTTATTATCTTCTATTTATCATGTGTGTGTATACATACTATATATATATATATATATATATATATATATATACATATGCATTAGTTGTACATGGTTGTTTGCATGTAGTCTGAGCTACCTGAGAGTAAGGACTATTTTTTTTGTCTTTCTTTGTATCCCCAGCACTTAGCACAGTACCTAAAACATACTAAGTGCTTAATAAATAAATATCTCTTGGCTTGTTGACTTTCATGGGCAGTTAGGTGGTACAATGCATTCGGTGCCAAGCTTGGAGTCAGGAAGACTCATCTCACTGAGTTCAAATTTGGCCTCAGAAAATTCCTGGCTGTGTCACCCTGGAAAAGTCACTTAACCCTATTTGCCTCTGTTTTCTCATCAGTAGAATGAGCTGGAGAAGAAATGACACACCACTCCAGCATCTCTGCCAAGAAAACCCAAATGGGTCAGCAAGAGTAGGGCACAACTGAAATGAACAACTTGCATAAAACTGTAGTTTTATTCTTTTAAGAAAAAAATCACAGGGATTTGGTTTGCTTCATATGAATCAATTTAAAAGCAGTCTTAGAAAAAAAAACAGTAGATTATCCAGCAGACTTTGTGAAAGCGGAGTCTTGACGTGAACACCTAAAATATTAAAGTCCTAGTAATAAGAAAAGAATCTATCAAAGTTATTTTTTAACTTAGGATGAAAATTGTGTAAAATTCATGTTTCTATGAAGAACTAGAAGAAAACCTTCTCCTAATTCTTAAAAACTAGGCAGTAAATACAACAGCCATCATCACTTTAGTTAGAAATCTGAACTTGAAAGGTCAGCATCTTAATGATTTCATGGTTCACCAAAGGCGTTTTTAAATGAGTCGAAGAGGATGAAATAGTTTCCATTCAACTACACTTTTTAAAAATTAACTCACTGAACTAAGTATAAACATTTGCTAGTCACTATATTTATAATAGTAATAGACTGTTAGTAATAATATATATTATATTTATATATAATGTATTTATAATAGTAATAGACAATTAGGTTAAGATACTGTGTAAAGATACACAAACACCCAGAAATGATCGGGTACCTTTTTCACAACTTCCATACAGCAATAAATTTCCCTCTTCCAAAGCTTTCAAAAGAGAATCTTTAATTCTTTCTCAGATCTATTTACTTCAGTAAATTTGCCTTATATCTTTTTTTGTCATATCGATTAAAACTTGAAGCAAAGAGCCATTTCGCTGGCCACCTAGGGGCAGCTCAGCATTCTCATTATCCAAATATCCAGCTAGCCCTCTCACTTGGAAGGAAATTTTACATTCAACCTGACATAGTTTAGCAGAAAGAAAAGAAGAAAGAAAAGTTCAGGCCATGTGTGTTCCATCTTCATCTTCTCAATCTTTTTATGGCAAGGGGAAAATGATTTTCCCCTTTTCTCCTCCTGAATTACTTGGTCCCAGTTTTTGCCCTCCTTTCTGAGCAAACATTTATGGCTACACACTTAGTTCATTTTATCAACCAGCATGTCCAGGATTAGGTTATTCTAGATGAAATACATTTTTAAAGCTCCAAAAAATAACTCAGTTCTTTAAAGAGATCTTCCCTTCCTGGTTACAAATCCCTGCTACTGTAGAACACTTTTTAAACACTTTTCAACAGAACACAATGAAGTTAAGAAATGAGTGTGAAACTATGCTGGGGTTTGCGTGATTCCCCATGGTGTTCAGAGATAAATAGTTCAGTTAATGGACAGTTAATGCACACATTATCTATCCTTGCCTAGTAGACTTCAATAAGAGTATCCAAGAATAACTCAGTAAGGTCCAGGTCTCTAGGGCAAGATTCTAGGAGCTATGGCCCCAAAACAATCCTGAACAGTTTCAGTATTACAGATATGAAACCAGGCTCCAATCTATCATCCACAAAAAGAACTTACATGATAAATTCAGTCAAGTTGCACCAATTCTTTGCGTCCACTTTCTTCATCATGTCTTCAAATGCTTTGCCACATGCAGGCAACCGTTCCAGCATGAGTGTTTCATTGCAACCACTTGTTCTTTGGAAAACACCTGGAAAAGAGTAAGTACCAATATAAACACCTATATTGGTAAATGACAAAATATTAAACTACCTCATAGAGCTCAGCCAATAATGACACTCTGATAAGTCCAAGATCTAAAATACTTCACACAGACATATTCACACACATACACACACACACACACACACAAACACGTACACTCCAGTGAAGACACCAACTTCTCTGTGCTTCCAGAAATAGTTTAATGAATTGCGGAGGCTGGGAAAAAATCACCACCTCCTGGTCAAGCTTCTGCCCCTGAATTTCCAAGTACTCAGCCAGACTTAGCCTCAGCTGACAGACACACAACTCATACTTGAAGCCTCTCTGACTTGGCAGGACCTTTGCCAAAGCTCCCACTCCAAAGTCACAGCTTCAGAAAAGCAACAATCATTTCTCCACCATGACAAGACATGCAAGGAGGGCTTCTGGGAAGTCAGTCTGTAACCACAGCAGCAACAGACTCTACGAGTGCAATTACCACTTGAAATTGCTTTTCAGTAATGATTCCCCACAGGACAAATGCAACTATAAATTATTCCATGTGAGAATATTATCCCTAAATGATCCTGAAGGAATAAGTAATCTTATACATGAACAATTAATTGATTGAAATGGTAAGATTTTTCATACTTGCATCCCTATTATAGTAACTCAGAGATGTTTTAATATTAATCTATTAATTAATAAATTTAGTATTGCACAAAACTTTCACTATTCACCCATCCTGTTTACAGAAATTTGCTATTAAAGGCAAAAGGAGGGACATGGTTGTAATGATATCAAGACTGTCCCCTCAAGAGTACAGATTGACCTGACAAAAAGCGTAAAAAGGGAAAACTCCCTTAGCTCTGTTTGGTTCCAGGCACAGTTAACAGCCAGTCACACAGCAAAGTTCCACATTATTCACAGGGAATAAAAAGCCAGGCTCACAATTAACCAGGTGGTAAATTTTCCTGTTCAGAAAGGAAAATAGCACAAAGGGGAAACGGAGCCAAGAGGATCCTACCTGTGTCTATACAAAGTCTTTCCCTTAACTTTTCCCAAGGACAGATATCTACCAGTAGCAGTTCTCAGACCTCAGTGCATATGGCATTCCCCTTAAATGGTGGGTTATTGGCTTAATACCAATACAGACAATCATATCTGAAATCAAAATTTAAAACAATATCAAATTACAGTCCCAAGAGATTTTATCTTAAATAGCAAAATTTCCCTAATCACAGCTTAGGGTTAGGATATTATTGTTTCTCTCAGGTGTACAGTAACAGTTAATAGAACTGCTACTTTTTCTGTCAATATTAACTTGTTATTGTTATTATTATACAATTTAACCAAAAGATATCTCAAATATTTAACCATTTTCAATCATTTTACCACATTATTTTAACAGTTCAATTCATAATCTGACAGCATCCAGATAAATTGCAGTATAGTACTGTATTAGAAATGATGCTAGAAAGGCAGCTTCTTCCTTAATCTAATGATGGCCCACTAAATTTCACAATATAAGAAAAATATAGAAACACAGTCATAACATATATGACAGCATAGATTTAAAACACAAAAAAAACTTATTTCTAGTCAGTTGGCATTGAGTCTAATGCATTTCCAAATTATTCTACATAGAATATCATTCATCTCATCACCTTCTGCATTCTATATTGATTGCATTCAAGACCAATGTAGAGTACTTACATTTACTAAGATTTATATAGTGTTTTCCATGTACTAGGCACTGTGCTAAGCTCTTAACAATCATGTGATCTTCCCAACAAACCTGAGAGGTAAGTGCTATTGTCCCTCTGAAGATTAGGAAATTAGGGTAAACAAAGGTGAAGTAACTTGCAAGAAGTCACACAGCCAATAAATTTCTGAGATCACCCCTGAACTCGGACTTTCTGATACATGGATTCAATGTATTTGACTTTTAATTTTGATTTACCACACTTATCCTAATAGCAAAACACATCTCACCATAAATGAGACCACATAATTTACTTTCCTAATTTAGAAAAAAAATTTCAACCAAATCAACTTTGGGTTTACAATTTCAAATGGTAATACTTTGCCACAAACTTCTAATTACTCTACTGTCAAAGATTTAAAAGTGAGTTTTGCATTTTCACCTCTCTTTAATTATGAATGTATATTCCCTACATAAAAACTAAAATAGGCAGAGCCAAGATGGCGGGGTAGAAAGACACACATATACTGGCTCTTCCCACACAGCCCATAAAATGCCTGTAGGGAGGGACTTTCAACAAATTCTGGAGCATCAGAAGTGGAGAACAACAGAGTTGGAGGAGATTTCCATCCCAGGATGACCTGAAAGGCCAACAGAAATGTCTGTTGCACTAGAAACAGGGCAGAGCCCAGCCTAGTTGGCCATGGGACATGGATTGAGAACAGGCCTCAGGAGTGGAATCTCCAGTTGAAGTAGCAGTGGTTCAGAGATCCTTCAACCCACAGGCACCAAAGGGCAGTAACAGGGTTTTTTCAGCTGGCCAGGAAGGGAGAAGGGCCTTCTCATAGCTCCAGCCTTAGGCAGCAGCCACAGAGGTCACATCAATGGGAGGCAGCAGTTCCCACAGCAGCCCCTACAGCAGCCTACATCCATTGTTGGATCACAAAACCCCTGGGGGCACTGAGCAGCTGATTCTTACCTCAGACTTATGTAGAGGCATTTAGGGTTAGGGTGATCTTTCTCTCACACTGAATGGTGACCCTGCTCCTGCAGCTTATCTGAATCTCAGCCCCCAGTGCTAGCTTGGCGGAACTGGAGATGAGGTGGTTGTGAAGAAGAAACTGCTAAGATTATGGGCACAAAAATCTCCAGTGTACATGCTTGATTGTGCCACCTTGGAGGAACTGAGATCTTACAAATTCCCAGAGTATACTCTACTCTTGACAAAGACTATAGAAGGTTACTTCCTTGGTGAACAGATATCTTCTCCCATCCTTTAAGATGAGGAAGAACAATGCTTATCATCAGGGAAAGACATAAAAGTCAAGGCTTCTGTATCCCAAACATCCAAAATAAATATTCAATGGGCTCAGGTAATAGAAGAGTTCAAAAAGGATTTTGAAAATCATGTAAAAGAGGTGGAGGAAAAATTGGGAAGGGAAATGAGAGAGATGCAAAATAATCATGAAAAGCAGGTCAATGCCTTCATAAAGGAGACCAAAAAAAATTCTGAAGAAAATAACACCTTGAAAAATAGGCTAACTCAATTGGCAAAAGAGGTTCAAAAAGCCAATGAGGAGAAGAATGCTTTCAAAAGCAGAATTAGCCAAATGGAAAAGGAGGTTCAAAAGCTCACTGAAGAAAATAGTTCTCTCAAAATTAGAATGGAACAGATGGAGGCTAATGACTTTCTGAGAAACCAAGAAAT
>CM053769.1:309959-326033 GCA_028658325.1 Potorous gilbertii
CCAGAGCTGAAAAGAAAATTTGACTTTCAAACACAAGAATGAAAAGAAGCATGAAAAGTTAAACAGCAAAGAGAAATCATAAGGGACTTACTAAAGTTGAACTGTTTACATTCCTACATGAAAAGACAATATTTGTAACTCTTGAAACTTTTTTCAGTATCTGGGTAGTTGGTGGGATTATACACACACACACACACATACACACACACACACACACACACACACACACACACACACACACAAAGAGAGAGAGAGCACAGAGTGAGTTGAATAGGATGGGATCATATCTTAAAAAATGAAATTAAGGGGTGAAAGAGACATATATTGGGAGGAGAAAGGGAGAAATGCAATGGGGCAAATTATCTCTCATAAAAGAGGCAAGTAAAAGACTTTTCAGTGGAGGGGTAAAGGGGGGAGGTGAGAGAAAAAACATGAAGTTTACTCTCATCACATTCAACTAAAGGAAGGAGTAAAATGCACACTCATTTCAGTATGAAAACCTATCTTACAATATAGGAAAGTGGGGGAGAAGGGGATAAGCAGGGTAGGGAGAGTGATGGAAGGGAGGGCAGTGGGAGGAGGGAGCAATTAGAAGTCAGCACTCTTGGGGAGGGACAGGTTCAAGAGAGAGCAGAAGAAATGGGGGGCAGGAGAGGATGGAGGGAAATATAGTTAGCCTTACACAACATAACTATTATGGAAGTCATTTGCAAAACTACACAGATATGGCCCATATTGAATTGCTTGCCTTCCCAATGGGGATAGGTGGGGATGGAGGGAGGAAGAGAAGTTGAAACTCAACGTTTTAGGAACAACTGCTGAGTATTGTTCTTGCATACAACTAGGAAATAAGAAATACAGGTAATGGGTATAGAAATTTATCTTGCCCTACAGGACAAAAGAGAAGATGGGGATAAGGGAAGGGAGGGATGTTAGAAGAGAGGGTAGATTGGTGATGGGGTAATTAGAATGCTCGGCATCTTGGGGTGGGGAGAGGGGAGAAACGGGGAGAAAATTAGGAACTCAAAATTTTGTGGAAATGAATGTTGAAAACCTAAATAAATAAATTTTTAAAAAAGAGGAACAACTACAAAAAAATTTTTAGAAAGAGAAAAAAAATTTTTTTAAATAAAAACTAAAATATACTCTTCTAATCATACTGCAAAGATAGAATTTTGGTATGCTATCCTTAAATAATTCAATTCTGCAATTATATTTCTTTATTTTCCATATCATAAGGAGTAATAAAACAAAGTTTATTATATTCTTCTTATCTCAATGAGATCAAAAGCCTTCCTCAAATCCCCATTCCAAACCTTCAAACCCCTTTACATTCAAACCCTCTACTCACACTGTCAGTGCAGACTACAAATTTCTTCATTTTATCTGTCTTGTTTCTTTCATATTCTGATACAATACTTCTCTTACTTTCTTCTACTTCCCTAATTCTTCTAGCCTTTATTTCCCAATCATATTCCAAACTATCTATAGAATCAATCTTCACTTTCATTGAATTTTTCTCTTTAACAATTTAGCATTAGATGTATAGTGCTTCTAGTTTACCTAAACAATTAAGTTGTGTTCTATGATTCACAAAAGAAAAACACAAACCATTCTTCCAAATTAGATTTTACTTACTTTAAGTTGCTCCCTGATTTAAAAACTTCTCTCTTTTCTTGGTCTATTTTCATATAACTTTCAGATGGTCTTATTTTTATTTTTCCTTAAAATAAATTTCAATAAAGTAGTACCCCAAAACTCACTCAAAACAACTCAGCATGTATAAAAAAAATATTCAAACCACAATTTGTAAATTCACAGTTGAGAAATTAGATTTCAATCACAAATTTAGTCTCTGATTACTTTATAATACCATAAATTCCTACAGATTAGGACAGATTCCCTTCCTTCTTATCTATGTCTCTTGTTTGACTCCCCAACTTAGCCAGATCTAAAAAGGAGGAGAGGGAGAGAGACAAAGATAGAGATTTTCCTTTTTAAAGGCTTTGAAAGTTCCTCAGAAAAATATATTCTTTTTCCTTCAACTGCTCAGGCCCAGGAAGAAGTTCATAGCATTTATCACAAATAATGCAAATGGCAGTCACGTAGATGTGCTTTCTGGCAAAATTTTCCTTCTCATCTCCCAATGATAATTTAATCAAAAGTCAGCATGCATAATTTTCTAAAATAATCTGAAAATCATTCATTTGACAAATAGGAGTGGGCCCTTTAAGAGGCAGAAGGCATTCTCCTTTAGACAGGCCATCCCAGCAAAACCAATAATTCATTTGGTACGGATGGGGTTGTTTAATGTGCAATCTCAATTTCTTTAATATACAGTAATTTAAAATGAGAAATTTAAGCCAGAATACTTATCAGCTAAATCTCTTGCAGTTTTAGAACAAATTTCACAAACACTGTTTTGTTACTCCCAGTTGAACAGCAAGCTTGCCACGGACTCAAAATATGAGACATTTTTATGCTTTTCCTTTAAGTCCCTTGCCTTGGCACTTTTTTCCCTTAAGGAACTCCCTCACTAATTTGGAGGCTTCCCTTAGCTTAGGAAGTTGAGATTGAGGTCAAGAGGAGTCCAACTTCCACTGCAGACCTCCGTGGAGATGTTCCTTAGTGCACTCTAAGAGGTTCTTTAAAGAAGCTATCTTGGAGGCCAGGGTCACTCTCTCAACTGCCTCGCTGACTTGTCAACTGTCATGAGTGAAACGAATAAGCACTGAGATAATTAAACCTGAACATACTGATTTATTAGCAAGGCATACAGTTACATAACAAAATAGATCCAAGGCTCCTCAGTAAACACAAGGCCACTGAATAATAGATAACAAACCTTTCTTATAGTTCAGAAAAAGAAATATATTGAGTTACAAGGGAATTCCTTCATTCTGATTGGCCAGAGAATGACAAAAATAAAAGGTACTAACCACAAGGTGTAGAGAAAATTTTGTGGTATTTCCCTGAAATCATAGGAACAAAGCTTTCACAGGAAATAGAACTTTAAGTCACAAAATGGATGCTGTTCACAAAATGGAGTGTTTGTTTTTTTACCACCTAGCTGCCTCTAAGAACACCATGGATGTTTTCTTGCTCCTATCATAAATGCTAAGATGAGGAAATTCACTCTTCATCTATAATAGAATGCAAATCCTCTCCATTTAAGCTGTCACCAAAAACAACCCCAACCCAACTGCCATCTCATCAGTGCCCTAGTCACAAACACAAAATTATTTTCCATTACCTATGGAATCAAGTCCAAACTCTTAAGACTGGAATTTGAACTTTTACTCATTCGACACAGCATGGAAGAGCACAGTGATTGGGTTCAAATCCTGGTTCCGAAATTTACTAGCTGTGTAACCTTGCGAAGATCGCTTCAGTTTTCTAAGTCTCTGCTTCCTAGATGACTAGATTTGCCTTCCTCACAGGGTCATTATAAGGAAAGGGCTCTGCCAATTTTAAAGCTCTCCACAACGTTGCATCACTGTTATGTGTTGAATCGCCATGATTAATATTATTATATATAATTATTTAATAAGGGCTGTTTTATGACAATTATAACACATCACATAACATTAGCTCTCATGTTTAACATTATATAACTATGTTATCATGATATAGCAATTATTTATTAAGCATCTTTTGCATGTCAGGGTAGATACTGAATTTAGGTGAGTCACAAACGTTATCCTAATTGAGCTAATAGTTTAAAGGGATAGATACAAATACCTCTCTCCTATTCTCACTAACCCTTATTCTCCACCTAACCATCTAGTAATGTCTAGCTCAAGTCACACAACTTCTGTGATTCTTTCCCTGACCACAGTAGCTCACTGGAATCTTTCCTAGCTCACGGAGGTGTTTTCCCTTCTCTCCATTCCTGTGCACTTACTATCTAAAACTCACTTCTCAATTAAGCATTTTTTCAGTTCACCATCTTCCAACTAGTTTTACAAGACTTTCAAGGGTAAAACATGAATAATTCTTCCTTATGGTCTTCTTCTCTCATTTCCCTGACCCTTACAAGAGAGGAACCCAACAAATATCAAGAGAATGACGTATAGGCTCAGTGTTCCTAGAAAAGACACAAAGAAAACCAAAAAAAAAGAAATTTTCAAAAATTAATTATTTTAAATAACAAAGCTTCCTGGAGGATAAAAAGAAGATAGTTAGAATTATGAGACCATTGGTTTTAAGAACTGAGCTGGAATTCGAACAGAGAAATTCTCCCAGAGGAGTATATCTGTCTAAAAATGGATAGCTTCAAGACAATGAAAGTGTAGTGTGGAGAAGCAAACAACTGGAGTAGGGAGAGTATTTTTAGCCTGTTGATGAAGAGACTCATCCCTGAGAATCTGCCAACTGGATGGTATTTCTCTGAGTGAGAAACATTCCATTATTCTTAGGAACACATAAAATGAAAGAGAAGCTCCGAAAATGCAGAAATAAGCCAAGCTCATTGTAACTGTCTCACCTTAAAGTTCTGGCTTCATTTAGTTTTCTTACATTTGCAATTATTGAAATAATTAGAAACACGGAATTTTTAGGGGAGTAGTGTTGACTTGGCCATTTTTTTAAAGAAAATCATTGATTCGCTACTTATAGCCTTAATAATTACAGTATTTGAAACGCCTAAAATTTTAGTATCACAAGATTGAGGGGGGATGAACATTAAATGTTATTAAAGCCTATGTCTGACTTTTCAAATTTTTCAAGTTTAATGCCAAGAAACTGTTCACTTAAAATGATTGTTCACCATTAATTTGCTGTTATTTGTCGAACTTCAGAACCAGAAAGGGCCTTTGAGAAAATCTAATTCTTCAGTTTCAAATATTTTCATATGAAAAGCCTGGAGGGGAAGTGATTCGCATGAGATCATACGACCAGTGAAGTAAGGACTTGAACTCAAATCTTCTGACTCTAGAAATTTATTCAAGAGAATTCAGTATAAATATAGATATTATCCAAGACTATAAAAATGGAAAATTGAGTTCCAAAAAAATCAAAGCATAAGTTTAAGTTTTCAGCATGCTTGTGGTTGGGCCCTTCCTAATTTCCAAGGTTAATGAAAAATTCAAATAAAATGAAAAAAAAGTGACATCTAGGTGCAATGAAAAAAGAACTCACAAAAAATTGAGGTCCTGAAATGTCAACTTAATTCTTAATATTTTAAAGTATTGTTCTCCTCCCAAATCTGTTTTACAAATTGATACCAAGCCAGGTAAAGGAAATGGAAGGAGGCTGTCATGCACACAAAGGGAAAGAGGCACAATTTCCAAAGGAAAGTTGGTTCATGATCCTGCTACCAGTGATGGACAAGACCAACAATAGAAAGTTGTATGTAGAATAATTCAACTCATAGTATCCTAGGAGCATACTTGAAACGAAAATCATAGCTTTAGAGCTGCAAAGAAGCTTAAAAGTCTTGGAGTCTAACCCCTTCATTTTACAGGTGAGGAAACCAAGGCAGACAGATGTTAAGGGACTTGCCCAGGGTCCAACAGCTAGCAAGTGTCTGAGGCAGGATTTGAATACTATTCTCTTTGGCTATAAACCCAGAGTTTATCCACTGTGACACCTAATGCCATTGGAGAAGACAATCTAATCTTCTCAGTATATACTTTCACTGTCCTAAAACATTGCTACTGCAGGGTTGAAGTTTCACTTCTAACACTAAACGAATCCTCTAACTTCAGGCAAACCACTTTATCTCTCCAAGCCTGTTTTCTAATCAGAATAATTACACTATTTGTTTCACAGGGTTGTCATGAAGACTGAATGAGATAGCATATTTACAAGCTACAAAGCACTGTTCAAATCTTTGGGTAGTTCAATTGATCTATAATCTCATCAGTGTGTTGGCCTCCTTTACTAATACAGACAGAAATTCCTGCACACTTTCTTGACTTGTATAATTATTTTTTGTTTCTTTCCATAGAAGATCCACCACTGAATTGGAGGTTTTACCCTGGGGCTCTGATAGTATTTCTTAAAAACCAAAACACTCAGTTTGCCCATTTGTTATTCCTCATTCTCACTACAAGGCTGGCTCACTTCTTTTTTGAGTCATGAATATCCTTCCTTGATGGTGTCCTAAACCTCTTCAAGAATATAAACTATCATTGGTAAAATGTTTCAGCATATTATTTCCACCATGTATTTTTCCATTGCCCTTGATGTCGCCTGCAATTTTAACGAGTCTGAACTCACTGAATTCTGTCATTTGCAGCAGAAGAATACTGGTATTTTCTTTTTGAAAAAGATATTTTTGCAACAACAAGCAACTTGAGATCCCTAAAGAGTCAAACAATTTCTCTATTGAAATTTAACGTGATTTTCTTCTTCCTCTTCCTTATACCAATAATGTGAGTCTGGGGATGTCACTAAACCCTATCCCATTTGTTTATTTATAAAATGGAAACAATACCACCTGCTCTATCTTATATAGTTGAAATTCCTGAGGATCCAAGGGATGATAGATGTAGACAACATCCTTTGAAAAACAGACATACATTATGAGAGAGAACTTTTATTTTACATAGGGGAGCAGTGGTAGACGGTGATGAATGAAAGAAAAAAAGAAAAAAGAAAGGAAGAAAGGAAAAATTTTGTCAATGAAACATTTAGAAAATACACAGAATAGGATATTCAGAATATATGCAATAGAGATTCATAGTGTCATAAACAATCCTCTTATCTGTTCTTTGTATATGGCATATGTAAAGTATGCCTAAATGAATGCCTTCAACCTTTCACCATAAAGATGCCATTTATCATATAGAATTCTACCTCATGAGATTCCATTGTCAAACAATTCTAATTGTTGGAAATATCTTTTTAATAAGTCAAAATATGCTTCCCTGTGGTTTCCACTCTTTTGGAGAAACATGGGACAAGTCAACTACCTCTTCTATATCATGACCCATAAACTAAAGATAACTAAAATACCTTTCCTTCTACTACCCTTCTCTTACCTAAACAAACCAGTAAATTCACCCCTTCATTATATTGACTAGTTTCTAAACACTCAACCATTTTAACCAACGCAGCAAATACTTAGCAAGGTGTTTCTTCCAGGTGATGTGTGCTTTAATGTTGGTCCTTCTTAAAAGCCAATACCACGTTGCATCACTGGAAACTGGACTGACCAGCAAAGAACATAATTAATCTATTATTTCTGGTCATTTCATACTAGTGAACCCTGTGACTGTATTAGTGGTTAGATTAGGTTGTTGTTGTCTATCAAAGAACATTTGTCGTATTGATTCATACTAAGCTGGTGATCAACTATCTTCCCTAAATCTTTTTTCACATGAACTGGTCTTCCCTGACATGTACTGCCACAACTAATTTTGTTAAACCATAGTTCAGGACTTTAAACCACCACCTCTACTTGAGCTCTTTGCATTTCAGACTGCTGATATTTTTTTCTTAATCATGATTCTGTTGTCCAAAATGTTGCTGTCTCTTCCAGATTTGTGTCCTCTGCAAACGTGGTAAGTATAACCTCTATGTCTTCATCTAAGAAACTGATGATAAATGTTGAATTTGTTGTTCAGTCAAATCTGTCTTCATGGTCTCACTTGTAGTATTCTTGGCAAAGATTCTACAGTGGTTTTCCATTTCCTTCTTTGTCTCATTTTACAAATGAGGAAACTGAGGCAAACAGGCTAAGTGACTTGCCCAGGGTCGCCCAGCTAGTAAGTACTTGAGGTCAGATTGGTACTCAGGGAGATGAGCCTCCCGGACTCCAGGCCAGTGCTCTGTCTACTGTGCCACCTAGCTACTCAGTCCCGATCACTACCTCAGTCTTCCATTACAGATAAAAATGCCACTAATTTCCATACATAATCAGGAAAGACATTGCTTGTGGGGCTAGAAATGGAAGTGGCACATGAAGCCTCTTGTAAAGAGCATAAATCTTATTTTAAATAAAAGTTTTAGATGGTAATTCTTTTTGTTTTGGTTCTTTTCATTACTTCTGTACATCTTTCTGATTTTCTTTCATGTTGTCAATCCTCATCCTCATTTCCTAATTTCCAATTTGTTCCAACTTCTCTCACATTAAACTGTATGTCTTCTAAAAAGAAAAAGCTATGGTACAACCATTTGATTTGAACTTGTAGCCCTTGGGCAACTTTAGGAATCATTTTCTGGGAAGTCTGGCTGGCTATGTCTGCATAGTACAGAGCTATGCCTGTCAGAAGGGGAATACAAACTTGGCATCCTTCCCTGTGTGACAGCAAAAATTGCATGAGTAGAGATCACGAGAGGCTGCACATCTGTGTTACTTCTATCTCTATTTCTGAAAGAAGCAATATGATGGAAGTTTAGAGGTGAGTGCTCTGCTTCCCGGATCATCCCCAACAGGTGCAGACTATTCCCACACTGCCCTGATGCTGGAAGCAAAGAAAAGAAGACAGGCTGTTATTCTACAATGGCATAAGGGAAAACCAATCCACACTTTTCCTATACAAGTCAGATTCCTAGCACGTAGTGGGGAAGATTAGGTTTGGGATTTTTTAGTGATTAACTTAGTGTTCTGTAAGGAAATTATACTATCTGGAGAATTAACAATGAAAATATCTAATTCTAATAAAATGCTTTTGTTTTTCTTATGAACTTGACAAACATCAATAAACACAAACTCTTCTATATACAAATAACAGCAAAGAGTATATGACACTAAATCTCTATCCCATATACGTTACATTTAAGTATATAGTAAATTTAATATGATAGTAGTCATACTCCCATTTGTTTCAAATTCTAGGGGATTTTTTAAATAATGGGTAAAACAGCATTTTGCAAAATGTGTTATATAAATATTATTTTATAGAAAACAAATATTCTGTTTTTTCCTCATAACAACTCTGGGAGATGGGCGTGGTTATTATTTCCATTTTGTAGATAAAGAAAATGAGTCAGAGGAAGGTTAAATAACTTGCCTCAGATCACAAAGCAAGTCAACATCTAAGAGCAGATTTGAAGTCAGGTCTTCCTAACTGCAGGCCCACCGCTCTAGCCATTGAACCACTTAGATATGCTTATAAGGAGTAGATGATCTCAGAGGCTTACTCCACTCTAAGACTCTATGCTAGATTTATTTGTATTCTCCACAGAACCAAACTGCTCTAGAAACAGAATAGACACTGTATGAATATCTATCCAAACACTGGGACAAATCTCTCTGTCAAAACCTGGCAAGAAGGATTGACAATGCTAATAACAAACATGAAGAAGTTAGTAGGAAAAGAAAATAAAACAATAGACTGCAATCATACTCTGTGATATGTGCAAACCAATCTCAGCGCCAATAGCAGTTTCATGTTTCTGAATCTAGTTTTGATCACCAGCACAACAAAGAGAAAGATGGATGTCAGAGAGCTCAGGTCGGTCAATGCAGGCAAAAGGTAAGTTTAAAATTCATAAATGCAAATAGTCAAGTGAACTTTTATAGAAGTTCTAAAATTTTAAAGCATTATGTTGTAGGAATTAAATTTCCATCACTGCAGGTCTTCAAGCAGGGACTGGATAAACACAAAATTACAGAATTTGAGAACTGGAAGGAATTTGGGGACATATAGTCTTACTGGTTCCAAAAGGGAAGCCCCACCGTAATATATTCCCATATCTTCTATATTTCACAGGCCCCAGATGATACTTCACATTCACTCATTCATTCCAGATCTCTTGCCTCCAGCCTTAGGCTTCTTCTCCCTCCACCCACTTCATTTTGCATCTTTTGCTCTAGAAAGGGTAATCAAATCATGGCTGCCATTGCTTCTTAAAATTAAATAGATGATAGATAGATAGACAGAGATATGCTAATCAACGGCTTGAATTCCTCTCATCCTCCCTCTGACTCCCCAAACTAAAATGTTCTTACCTGTGACCTTGGACAACTCACTCAACCTCTGTCTGCCTCAGTTTCCTATTTTTTAGGGTTATTGAGAGGATCAATAACGAAATGAAATAATATTTGTGAAGTGCTTGACAGAGTGCCTGGAAAGGAGTAGGTCCTTAAAAAGAAGCTTTCTTTCCTCCCTTCATAGATAGATATACACATATGTATAGGATAATTTACATATATGAAGGGTAATAATGGAGAAAGACTATATAGCTATAATATACAGTAGGGTAAGACTTTCTCTATATATTGTTCTGCTGTTCTTTCCCTATTATTCTCCTCCCTTTATAGAGACAAACAGACAGATAGATAGATAGATAAACTGTCCCTATTAGAATTCCCTTTTAGACTGTATACTCCTTGAGTATTACTTTAGTTTCTGTATCTCAATGCCTAGCATAGTGTCTGACTCATAGTAATAGCTTAATAAACCCTTTCTCTTCTCATCATTCATTTGTTCATACCACATCTGACAAGTGATCCTCCAACCTCTTCTGAAAGCCCCCCAACAGTGGTGCACCAATTTTGGAAAGATGTTGTAGAAGCATTTCCTGCTCAGATATGGGTTGAACTGGATAACCTCTGAAATTCCATTCAAGTGTCATTCCATAATTATTAAAACAATGACAGCATATAAGAGGTGATACAGACCTTCTGAACTGTCAATCAATCAACAAGCATTTATTAAATGCTTACTATGTTCCAGGCACTCTGCTAATCACTGAACTATCTGATCCAATTCTGTCATTTTAAAAATGGTGAAAATGAGAGCAGAGAGATGATGTGATTGGAAGTTGAATGGCTAATAAATAACAGACCAAAAACTTGAAATTGGTTCTTATTCTAATTCCAGTGTTCTCTCCACTACCCAGGAAGGTGTAAAGAAACACTATCACTTTATATTATTGGAGACAGTCACCTAGTATTAAATGACTTCCATAAATGAGGCAGAGTAAATTTCTATAATATCAAGTCAGTAGACAAGTTTCCAAGACTGGAAGATTAATACTAATATCCTTCCCTCCATTGAAAAAAAGGATTATGCCACAGATCAACATGTAAATATATACAACCAAATATTCAAAAACACCCATTTATATTCCCCTTTTACCAACTATACACACACCTTTGGATAAACTGTATAAAAAGGCTTAGTCTCTAGAATAGAAATAAGATGTACTCATGTAGCTCCTTAAGAATATTTCACCTTTTAATTTGCTAAAGAAATAAACATCATAAACATTCATGCACAGTATTCATCCATAGAACACCTGGGTAAGCCAGTTTTGTCTGACATTTTCTTCAACAAGGAAAAGGTTCTCTAAGAAGAGTCAACTGCTTCTCAGGCCTCTGAGGGCATTGATATAATTTGTTCCATTGAGGGGGGAAAACACATACACACACACACACACACACACACACACACACACACACATACACACGCACATGCACGCACACACAACTTCAGTGCTCACAAAAGCCTACAAAATTAGTTTTTGCTGCAAAAGTCAAGAAAAATAGTTCAATTCCACTGTTCTGAGCTGTCAGAACATTAGAGAGAAGAGAAGAAAAATAAGAAAATCTAAAACCTGGCAGCAATCTTCGGAGACAAGGAAACGTCAATCATCACTTGGCAAAAAGCATAGTGTCATAATAATAAACTTGTCTCTCAAACTTAATTCTCTTTTATACTTTGATTGTTGGGTCTGAATGCTCTAGGAGATAAGTTTTCATCCTCAAAACTAATGATTTGTTAAAAACGTGAGTTCTTTGCGAATTGGTATTTTAACTGAGATTCAGGATTTCCAAATGGCATTCCTTACCCCACTGTCTAAATTCTGTTCTGGACAGAAACTCTGAGGGTTTGCCCCTTCCAGACTGATTCTTTTGTGAAGGAAGACTGGGCCATCTTGTGCCTGAATTCTTACCTAGCCTTTAACTAATGAATAGGTGTTGCCCCAGACAACTGGGAAGAGTGAGACAGATCTTCATTTTAAAAGGCCAACGTTCCCCATTGCATCCACAGTCATTGCCAGTCATCCTGACATATATCTTGCCACTGGCCTCCAATGCGCTGGAGCACAGAGTAAGGCTGATGACTGTACACAGCTTAGATCCAATTCACTTGCAAGCCAAAACATCACCTTTCTGGTGTCTAGTCCTTCGAGATGGAAAAACAAACAGTAACGAAGTCTAGATGGAAGTGACCAAGGAACTTAAATGAATAAGATCTATTTACCTTTTCAATTTCTGACTAAAATCAATCAATAATAAACATATATCAAGTGCCTACTATATACTAAGTACTGTGGCAAGTATTGGACTAGAATAGAGAAATCTTTCCATGACAGAGCACAAAAAGTATATGTGGTTTTCATTTCCTTCTGAGGGGGTATAGTACATACAGAGGAACTTCAAGAAAGGCAAACTGAGGCTCTTCTATAAGCTCTACCCCGTGCCTGGGTTATTCCCTAACACATTCAATGTAGTCTTTCCTGACATCTTCAACTCCCCACCAAGAAATGGTGATGTGCCCCTCCTTAGATTTCTCAAAGCACTTTGAGTGGAGCCTCTGCTTTGCACTTCTCCTAATTTCTCATGTACCACAATCATTTGTGTGTTTATCCTACACATGCACACACATACACACACATATATACATATTATATACATATATACTATATATAAGCCTATATAACATATATTTTTTAAAATGCTGTCTGTAAGGGCAGGAAAAGAATTGAGGAGCACAGAGAATGCTAAAGATTCTTATATTTGGAACAAGAAGAGTGGGAAGGAATAACGCCCCCTACTTGATGAAGGACCAGAGAGATGCATCCCGATCAGTCTATGGAAAGAGTTAGAAGCCCTAGCCCTGCCATTCCTAGACAATAAGCCCTAAAACACTCTAATGGCTTTGGTTCCCTCATAAAGAATGCAGAGCTGCTGCGTGTCCTAGCTAAGTCTTAGAGTCGTTATGAGAGTACACATGAAGACACTTTGTAAACTGAAAAGTACCAGACAAACATAAACTCATTATCCTAATAGTGTAATGTTATTAACAAGGGGAAGGGAAACTACTGAGTTTCTCTTTTTTTCTACTTTCTCCATCAAGGAATGCTCTCCAAACTGCAAAGGATTGTCCAATCATCATTGAGGACAAACTAAGAGTGTGGTAGTCTCTTTAAATTTGGTCAAGCGTCTAAACATAGATAAATTACATCATCTGATACTGAAAGAATCTATATCTACAAATGAAGGATTGCTATAAAGAATTTGAGACATGGTGGAAAACAAAAAAAAAAGTATTGTACCAGAAAACAGGCGAAAATCACTACAATTTTTCTCAAAAAAACAAAAACTAGATTCTAGTAACTAGACTATTGAAGCCGGCATCAAATCTCCAGTAAATTTCACAGAATTTCTCAGAAGAGACCTCAGAATATCTGATGAAGAATGTTTTCTTCACCTTTCCCAGGATAATTGATGCTTTTCATGGCTAGTATGCACTTAGGAAAGAAAGCAATGCTCGCCAGACCTGAGCATGGATTGCACAATGCTTCCCTGGAGCCACAGTCTCCTGATGTGGGCAATCCCTACAGTCCACAACCTATTCAAGCCCCTTCATCTTGCACAAATTTTGTCCAGTTTGCTCCTTAAAACTCCTACAAAAAGAGCACTATCCAATTTTTCAGTATCCTTCTGTTAGTACCTTTAACATCTTATGGGACCTTTAAAATCTCTATTGACTGATAAACCACAAAACAATAGGAATCTTTACTCCAAGACCACCTCTATCCATCATTTCAAGCTCTACCATCCTATTTATTCATGTATCTGTTTTAAAAAACACACACATACACACACACACACACACACACACACATACATACATATTACTTTCCACATTTGGAAAGAGGGCCAAGTTCTGAATCAGAAGAACTCAAATTTCAACTCCAACACTAACCATGCAAACATGGGGAAATAACATAACCTCTTTGAGCTTGTACCTTCATCTAAAAAATAAGGACAAAAATGTCTGTTCTATACACCAGAGTGGGTTGTAACAGAGAATGTGCTTTTTTAAATCTTAAAAACCCTCTTACAGATGTCAGTTATTTTGGTCAAATTTATGATTCTCCCCATTGCTCTACATGTTAATTTTAAAAATCAATATGGAACCAAAGCTGTGTTTAAAGACCACCAGTCTATATTGAGCACACTCAGGGTATTAATTCAAAAGATCCCTTTATTCCTTCAATTCTAATTATACTGGTTCATACAAGTTTAGCTAAAAGGGTTTGGAGGGATTTCCTAAAATACATTATTCCCAGTGAGATTTCAAATGGAAGACTATCCAATAGACAAAGGAGAGGTACATGATGGGTATGAGCAGGCCATCCCATATTACATGGTATTAAACAGGGAAAACAGCGTAAAGAATATCAACCAAGAAACATCTCAGAAAAAAAAAAAAAAGAAAAGATGATTTGGTCACACTATGAATATGAGACGTATCTGATGGACAGCTCATGGCAAACATGAGTAAGCCCCCAGCACAAATTTTCAGAAGAAGGTAGACAGAATCAAGACACATTGAATAACCTTGACCTTTCTAATTAAGGTGTTTCATAGGCCTCCATTTTTCCTAGGCAACAAGACTAAAGGTTAGGCAAGAATTGCGACAAAAGATGGACTAATTTACCATCACTAAAACATCAGTCAGGGAGGGGAAGACTCAAATTTCTTGCCAAAAGTGAAAATAATTACTATTTACACTCATTCTAAGCCATCAAAGTCTAAACAATTAGCCCTGAGACCATGGAAACCACATAGTTGAATATTCTCATCAAGGGAGAAGCTGAAGTCCAGAAAAGCCAATCAACAAGTATTTAAGTGCCTACTATGCACCAAGCACCATGCTAGCTGTTGAGTACACAAAATAAAGAATTAAAACAATCCCTACTCACATGTGGAGGGAGAGAAGGATGCCATAAGTGCACATACAAATAGATATAGCATAAAGAAAACATTTATCTCGGCATATATATTCAAAATACAAGGAGGTGGCTAGGTCACAAAGAACATCACTAGAGGAAGTGCCGCTATCAGTGAAAGCAAAGACCAGCGGTACTGTGGAGGGCCACACTAGTCTCAGAAAACTGACAAAGGCTGGACTATCACCAGAAATTTTACCAACATCATTTTCCAACATCATATAATTCAACCATGTCTTTTTTTTGGAGGCAATTGGAGTTAAGTGACTTGCCCAGGGTCACACAATTAGTAGGTGTCTGAGGATAGGTTTGAACTCAGGTCCCCCTGATTCCTGAATCAGTTTCTATGCCACCTAGCTGTCCCAATCCAACCACATCTCGACATTACTACTACTATCTTTTCTGTCTTCTGTAAACGCTTCTTGACCCTTATGAAAAAACAAGCAGTTCCCATCTCTTATTGTGCGACCAAAAATATCTTTAAAGAAAAACCAGTTTATAACTTTCTAGTTAGTTTTCCTTCCTTCTCTAGGAAATTATATTAACAATGGCCTAGTGCTGAAAGGAAGATTCTTCATTTGGGCTTTCAGCTCATATTACTAAGGCAAAACTCAGTACAAAGAAAATTAAAAACAATTTATTATAAGTACATCAAGGTATCAACACATTGACAAGCTGATCACTGAAGATCTGCAAAAGCTTCAAGGTGGGATCAGCTTTTATAGGTAACTTGAAGACAATTCAGATAGAAGTTGAGCCCCTGAATCTCAGTTCCTCCCCAAGGTAGCAGGAACCTGACAATTTGCAGGTAGAGTTACCATTCTAAAGAGCAAGTTGGTGTCTCCTCCACCAAAACCTCCTCCAACACTAGGAGGGAATAAGCAGGGCTGGGAATCATGGAATACTCAGTCAACATAATTTTCAACACTATGAAGCCAGAGATTTTTAATCACCCTATAAATATCACACCTTTCTGGACAAAACTTATGCTGCAGCACCATTAAGAAAGTGACAAGAAGTAGAAAGACTCACCTATGCTAGGTCCGAACCCACAGCCCATAGATTTCCTGTAAAAAGAACTCCTGACAAATTCTGGAGCAGTGGAGGCCGCGCAGCAACACAGTGAAGGAGATTTGCGTTGCAGAGAGCCCTGAA
>CM053769.1:326533-391624 GCA_028658325.1 Potorous gilbertii
GAGGGGACAAAGGGGGAGAAAATTTTGGAACCCAAAATCTTGTGAAAATGAATGTAAAAAGTTAAATAAATTTATTTAAAAAAAAAAAAAAAAAAAAAAAGAAAGTGACAAGAAGAGGTGTTTCATCAGCTGTCAAGCTATCAACTCCCCTCCATGGGCTAGAAAGAGATGATTGCACATGGAAAAGACATCTCAAAGGCATGCTATGACAAGCACAAAGAGAAAGGCAATAATGTAGAAATGTAATGCTGTTGGCATCTATTATGAGACAAAGCTTTTGTGCTACAAAAATTAGGTTGGAGCAACATAAGCCCATCGGACATTAACACAATGGGTTTTCTGCCAACTTTTTGTCTCCACTGCTCACGGTTCTACAGGTTGATGATCTGCTCTTTAAATGACAGAGAAATTAACATCAGTATGAACTTCTTAGCCTTTCCTGTTCCTATAAGGAGTTGATCCACAGAAAATGAGAAGATTGACCTTAATCCATGAGCTTCTTTCTACAAAGTACTAAAAAATAAATTTCAATGAATTTGGATACTAAAAAGTTTTTTCAGATCTTTTTGTGATATACAAGGGAAAAAACACTGGGCTTGGTAATGGAAGATATGTTTTCAAATCCTGACTCCAGTTGTGTGATCATGGGCAGGTCTCTCTGAGTCTCAGTTGTAACATGAAAAATTTAGACTAGATTACCTCGAAGGTGCAATCTAGCCTTTCTCTCACATTCTGCAAGTCTCTAACTATCTGAAGGAATTTACTTTAGATGTTTTCCCTCTGTTACTAAAAATCATGCTGCAACCTTTCTTCTGTCCATTCTCTGCTTATGATTTTCTTCAATATTTCCCAAAAAAACTTGTTATTTCACTAACATAGCTGCTCCCTCTACCAGAGGTCACTATTCTTACGTTTTAAGAGGCCCATCTTATGAGTCTTTATAGCTTAAGAAAAAAAGTTCATTCTATGCAAAACTATATATATTTACATTCCATATGTAGTCTTGTACTTTGGGTAAAAACAATGTTATTCCAATAAATAAAGTGATAACCAAGAAGCAGCCATAGCTGTGAAGGGCTTTGGACAAATTGGTCATTTATTCATAAGCCCTAGAAGAAAGATTGGGAACTGGAACCCCGAATCTGAAAGATCAAGAGACCAACCAAGTTTCAGCATACTGTGGGTATCAGAGAGAAATCCTGAGATCAATATATCTCATTCTTGAGTTTTCTGTAGATTGATGAATTTCATTGAAGTGGATGGAAGAAAAGAAAGGAGGAATCAGTACCAAAGAAAAAAGAGGGGAAGGGAGGGGAGGGGAGGAGAGGAGAGGAGAGGAGAGGAGAGGAGAGGAGAGGAGAGGAGAGGAGAGGAGAGGAGAGACTTAAAACATTTGACCCTAGAAAAATGCTACTCATTTCTGTGTCCTGTCACTTGGATGGCCCACAGCCAGAAGTCTTAAGGTGAAACCAAAAATTGCTAAGATTCTACAAAACCAGAGAAAATGTGGTTTTCTGCCAACAAAGCAATTTTCTCCTTCATACAGTTCTAATTAAGGAACTTGTATGCTTGCAGCAGTTCAAAACTACACTAATCTCCAAAGTGATTTTCTTAGGCATAAACAACTAGGATTAGTCTAAGCCTTAGAAATAAGAGCATATTTATTCACCTCTCATGGTGCTCTATCCTTTAAACCATTCTGAGGAGAAAATGGCAAAAAATATTTTTCTCAGATGTCAAAATGTATTCTATTTTTTACCTTCTTTGATAAAACAACTATTACTAGCAAAAAATTAAAGGAATAGCCCATGTGCCATCCTTGCAAGGAAAAACAAAGCATTAAAATCCCCACTGTCTCCTAGGCACTGATTAGAGTAAAAGGAGAGAGTGAGCTACAATTCTACACTCCTCCCACCTACCAGCCTCTCCTGACCTCCACCTTATCTGACCTGAATGTTTACAAAATATGGACTTTGGGTGGTATTAATACTGGATAGAAGAAGAAGGAGAAGAAGGAAAAGAGGAAGAAGAAAGAAAAGAGGAAAAAGAAGAGGAAGAAGGAGGAGGAAGAGGAGGACAAGAGTCATATGAAACAAGGATGACAAAGGAGATAGTGGTGGAAGGCATTTGAGTGGTGCGATTTGAGGAGGAGAGAAGGAGCTCTTGGTGAATGGCTTCAATTTTTTCAGAGAAATATGAGATGTCATGTCGTCAAGAATTTAGATTCTCATATGTCAAGTAAATCTACTAAGTGCAAAATTCTCATACAAAGAATGAAGATCTGGTATGCTGGTTAAAAAAGTGAAAAGTAGTTAAATGAAGTGAGGGTGTCTGAACTTGGAGAAGAGAAGACTTCAGGAAGGCATTTAGGGTTAGGGTTAGGGTTAAGGTTAGCACCAGAACACAAAACTGAGGTTCCAGGAGACAACAGGTTCTGCTGTATTTGTTTTCTTTGACTTCCTAAGCAAAAGGAAAATAAATGATCAACTAAGATACGCTGTCCAAAAGACAGGAAAAAAGAGTGCTCTCTCTCTCTGTCTGTCTCTCTATCTCTCTGTCTCTCTCTGTCTCTCTGTCTCTGTCCCTCTCTCTCTCTCTCTGTTTCTCTCTCTGTTTCTCTCTCTCTCTCTCTTTCTTTCTCATTTTTAGTTCTGATGAAGTAACAAACTATATCTCTTCCAAAGAAGATTTTGTGTGGGGAGTTAGGGCACGAATTTAGGATGTCTTCTGCTGCCACCACCTGGAAAAGCCTGTGCAATTCATGAAATTCCCATCCATGTAGTTCATGAGATCCCCATCTGTGTTAGCTATGAAGAATGACAGCAATTTGCAGAATTAAAATACATAACAAATCAGGGACCACATTTCTTCACTTTGACATCAAAGATCAATTCCATCATTCTGCAAGGAGGTTCAAGCTGAAACTGCTCATGAAGTACTTTTGTTTTTTAGGATTCTTGTTGGTTTGTTTGAAGAATGAACTGTCTTAAGAAGCAGTAGGCTCCCATCCCTGAAGATGTGCAAATGAGGGCTGGATGTCTGCTTGTTAGGAATGTCACAGAGGGGATTCCTGATGAAGCATATGTGGGTTGAGCTGTATGACCTTGGAGATTCTGAGATTGGGTGATCTGATGAAGTTCGGGAACTTACAAGCCCAGTGCATAACTTTAACCGTAAAGTTAGCAGTGTAGAACAAATCAGCTGTTCTTACTTGCAGAAAAATGCCTTTTATGTCAAGGCAGAGGGTTCTGATGCATTTTGTGATTCACATTTCCTTACCCTTTCCAGCTTTCCTCAGCCCTACTCTGTCAAACTCAGAATAGAAGACTGGAATCACTGAAAGGTTTTGTTTTGCTGTGTTCTTTTCAAGTTATACTGAATAATGGCCCCCATTATGACTGTATAATAGATCTACAATGAACCTGAACAAACAGCACTAAGCAAATGACTAAATACCTACCCATAAAGGAAACACAGACTTCAGCCCAGGTGGTAAACACATGGAACTCGTTTGCTATAAACAGAAATTGGTGCCTTTTCAACTCATACTACCTGTTATATTATTAAATGGATGAAATACAACATTAAAAATACTATTGCTCTTTGTTGCTTAAAGCTGAAAAAAGGACATACAGACCCTAAAAATAAATTGGTATGTGTTACATTCATTTCTTTTGTTTTAAACAATGACTTCCAGACTATAGTGTCAGGCAAGCAATAAATGGAAAAAAACAGATGTGAAGTGAGCTGTGCAGAAATAAAAATAAATAAGCCAGGAAGATCACCATGGAAGAAGGAGGTAGTGTGATATCATTGGCAGAGCATGAAGTAGGAGCCAACAGGCCTGGGTTCGAGCATCACCTCTGCCAAAATTTAGCAGCATGACTTGGGTAAGTCACTTTTTGGTCTCAGTTACCTCATCTATAAAATAACAGAATTGAATTAAATCACGTTTCAAGTCTCTTCCAGCTCTAAGGATCCTGTGACTGAAATGCAAACCATGCAAATTTGCATTTATTATGTCCAAGGCACCAAGTATTAGAAACACACGGACAAAGAAGAAAAATAGTCCCTGACCTCAAGGACCTTACATTCTGCTGAAATAATCCTACTAAAATAGTTGAAAAACAAGCAAATTCTATTTTCAATATTATAAATTAAATAAATTGTTATGGAAAACTACAAAGACACCCCCACAAAGTTGTCTCAATCAAGTCACTTCACATTAATGTTGTAACCAAGCTGGGAAACTGCACTAAAATGTCACACAGCCAGTCACTCACCTAATTGTACAACACTCATCCAACGGCACTGCTCCTTAATATTCATTTTACCTAAGGATATTGGGCAAGATACTCACTCCTCAGCTGCTACAAATCCACAGAGTGAGATAGCTTGTTCTTTGCTGTTGTAGTTCAGTCATTTGTTCAGTCATATTCTAACTGTCTGTGACCCCATTTGGAATTTTTGTGGCAAAGATCCTAGAGTGGTTTGCATTTCCTTCTTCAACTCATTTTACAGATGAAGTGGGGCAAACGGGGTTAAGTGATTTGCCCAAGGTCATACAGCTACTAAGTGTCTGAGGTCAGATTTGAACTCATAAAGATGATCCTTCCTAATTTCAGGCCTGGCACTCTGGGCCACCTAGCTGCCATAGCTTACTGTTAATGTCTGGGAATTGCCCCCAAAAAAATAATAAAGAGGTGGGAAGAGGGAACAACAAACTGCTTGAAAATCAAAATCATTCCTTTTATTAATGCATCCTAATGGGGGGAGAGAGATCAATTAGTAAATCACATTCAATGAAATAAGCCTTTTCTATTTTTCCAGCATCAGTATATGCTCTAGTTTCAGCCTTCCTGTGCTAAGATCTGGAGTAGGCAAGCATTAGAGTTAATGATGAAATCAACACACGTGGAGGGTGGGGCAGCACACTTTGTAACTCCAGATCCATGAAGGTAACTTACCAAAATAACTACTTTTAGGATCCAAAGAGAAGATGATATCTCCTTGGAATGGTCAGTGAAGAATGCAGGAATTGTAACAGTAAAATCACAAAACTGAGCTCTTCTGATGGGAGCTATTCCCTTAAAACCAGGGAGTGGAAGTTTCCTTTCTTTCGCTTTCCATCTAGCCCTCAAGCCAAAGAGGCAGGTACACATACAATTCACACACCCATGCACACCCAAAGCCAACTTAAAAACATGTCTATACAAACTATCCTTACCACACCACTTTTAACTCTCAAAATAAAGCACATCATAAACACCAAAAACATTTCTGGGTTCCTTACAGTTAAAGGATATATAAAATCAAAATCTAGTATAACTCCTTTTGGATAGTTAAAACAGGACTTTTGTTATCATTAAAAAAAAATGTGTTAACCTACAAAACATCTAATGGCATCAATTTACTGCCAAGTCTGTGCAAACTAAATGGAAGTCATGCCATCACATTACCAAGAAAACTTCAAATAAAGAAATAAGAAAAAAACAGTTGGATCTGGGAAGGACAGGACAGAGTAAGGGACCACTATAGGGGATGATGGATCCTTTCTTCCATATCACCTTAGAAATTTATTTTTTACTTTTATAGATTTCCGGCCTTATTCTTTCTTAGTAAGGGTTTCTAATCCAATTCACAACACCACCACCAGCTCCTGTCCACCTCCTCCAAAAACACATCAATAACAACAAAAACCTATTAATATACAACTATGAGAAATAGATTTTCACTCTCACACAATCAATTCAGTTCTGAGAGATGGATCTCAATTAAACCCTTGCCCCAACGCTTAATTCTCATCTCATTTTTCCTCCATGCCTTCCATTTTCAATCTAGGGAATCCAACACAATTCTATTCAACAAATATTCATCATGGCCTCTGTATACAGAGCACTGTACTAGTAAGCAGAGGATGGAGGGAGAGGGAGGGGAGGCTAGAGGTACAACATTTGAACAATACAGCCCCTGCCACAAAAACTGTTAGATATGTGTTAGATATGAGATGTCACTCCTCAGCCAGGGGAAAAAAAAGAATGAGCCCAAGCCGCAGCCTAGTCCAAACCCCAGCCAGGGAGGGGGTAAGGGGGGAAAGTTGAGGGAGAGAGGTGAAGGAAGGAGGAGGGAAGAGAAGAGATCGGGGAGAGGGGGTCGGAGAGAGAAGTAACTCCTGCCCCCTAGGACCCATTAGAACAGGTGCCTCTTGTACCTCGGTTATCCCAGTTACTGAAAAGCCATGAGGGGGTGTAAAGAACAGTTTGCCTCAAAGACCAGCCTTCTCACAACCCCTAGTATTCCTTTTCCTCTGGGCACTCACTGTAGCCACAGCCGCCTCTGCCCCTATCTTCACAGGCGGAAAAATACATAAAATCCTCTCTTTCATAGGTGAGCCCTCCTCGACGCTGAAAGGGACCTGAGACCATCGGCTGCAACCTCGTCTTTTTAGAGATGAGGAAAGAGATATTTAGAGAAGCGAAATGACTTGCTCAAGGTCACACAGGTAGTCAGTAACAAAGTCCGGACTCTAACCCAAGTCCACTGACTTGACGGAAGCGCATCTCTAGGTGATGTTGGAATTTTATCAGGCCCGTTCTCAGACCATGTATCTTCCCAGTTCCCCTTCTCAACCTACCTCCTTCCCCCATCTACCCCATCCCCGAAAAAAAGTAAAGATCCAATAGACAAATGGAACAGGAAAACAATGCACCCCAACGCTGCATCCTAAAACACAGGTCCCTCTCCCTGGCTACAGTCCAGTCGCCTCCCAGGATTGCCATGTTTCTCGCCAGAGAATTCCCAGACCACCACTGCCCGGCCCCAAATCCACTTCCCCTTCCCCGCCTGGGGACAATGAGACCCCATCTCCAGCCAAGAACCCAACTCTTGTACTCTGATTCCCTAGCCAGGCACTGGGGCGGGGGGTGGGGGAGGGGGAGAGAAGGTGGAAGAGGAGAGAGAGAGAGAGAGAGATACAGAGCTAGACAGACAGACAGAGACAGAGAGAGAGAGAGAGAGAGAGAGAGAGAGAGAGATACAGACAGAGATAGACAGACAGAGAGACAGAGACACAGAGATAGACAGAGACAGAGAGACAGACAGAGAGAGAAAGATACAGACAGAGATAGACAGAGAGAGAGAGAGAGAGAGAGAGAGAGAGAGAGAGAGATACAGACAGACAGACGGAGAGACAGAGAGAGAGGCGCTCAGTAGTATGCCGTCCCGAGCCCCTTCGCAGTCCTGCTGACCAGCCACACCACGCGCCCAAGTTCCGCGGGTGGGCAACAAGGACAGCTCCTTCTTCGTTCCCAGACGCTCAAGCCCCGCTGTACCCGGGCGGGGCAGGGCAGGGCAGAAGGAGGGAGGGCGAGGCTTCCCAGGCTAACAGTTCCTGGCGGGCAGACAAGACTTCATAGGAAAAACTTAAGAGGATCCAGCGGGAGGGCGGCGCGGGCTCCCTGCACCAAGAAACCTTGCTCGGAGCCCCTCGGCCCGGTCGGCTCCCGGCCGCTTTGTCCCTCCCGGACCAACGTGTCCCCGCTTACCCCAGAGCAGCACCAGGAGCAGTCGCAGCCGCCGCCGAGCTCGCGGCTCCATCGAGCTTGCTCCCGAGAAGCCTCCTAGCGAGGCTCCCACAGGAGCGGCGTGGAGGGGAGGACCAGAGAAGGAGCCGGGGTTCAGGGGCGTCCGAGGCGGCCAAGATAGGTGCGCCGCTGGGCAGCGCCCGGCAGCCCGGCTCAGCCTGGCTCTCTGCTCCCGTCCTCGTGTCCCCTGGCTCAGGTCGTCCGCTCTCCCAGTCCGGGCGCAGGAGCCGGAGGAGAGCCGACCTAACTTCCCAAGCAGAGGCAGACCGCCCCTCAGCGCCCAACCGCTGGAACTGTCCGGGTTCTTCTTTGGGGGGGGGGGGGCGGGAAGGTTGTTCCCTCCCCCCACGGCAGGTCCTCTTCGCTGGGGTGGAAGGATGAAAAGGATGTAGTGGCTATTCTGGGATCCTCCAGGGGAGTTAGGGGCCGGAACCACTGAGAGGCAGGACTGCTGGAGGAAGGAGGGACAGAGAGGAAAAAATCCGGGACCCTGTGACGGGAGAGGAGAGGGGTGTGTGTGTGTGTGTGTGTGTGTGTGTGTGAGAGAGAGAGAGAGAGAGAGAGAGTGAGTGTGTGTGTGTATGTGTGTGTGTGAGAGAAAGTGTGTGTGTGTGTGTGAGAGAGAGAGTGTGTGTGTGTGTGACAGAGAGTGTGTGTGTGTGACAGAGAGAGTGTGTGTGTGTCAGAGAGAGAGAGAGTGAGTGTGTGTGTGTCAGAGAGAGAGAGTGAGTGTGAGTCCTTTGCTTTCTTTGTGCATCAGCCTGTGTGCCTGTGTATATTTAATTGTCCTGTCTTCTTTCCTCTCCTTGCAGACTCTCCAAACACCTTCATTAAGAGGTCTTAGGGACACACACACACACACACACACACACCCCTCTTTCTCTCTTCAAGCACCAGTGCTTAGGGTGCATTAAGCAGCCTCTGCTCCCTTCTAACTTCTCCTGGCCTCTCAACAAAAACAAAAACAGCTATTCCTGGAGGACACCACGGGACCACTGCACCACCCAGCTACCTTGAGATGGATCTAAATAGAAAGAGGAGATATCAATAGAAGGGCTGTCCAAAGAGAGCTGCCAATTCCCAAACCATTAAACTCTTTTCTTATATTCTTTAAGTTGTGATTATAGTAATGATAGATAGCATTTATAAGACATTGCTACAAGTACTAGCAGCCATATATATGAGGAAACTGAGGCTCTGAGAAGTTAATTGCTCATGATCCCTGGTCAGTGACCAGGGGAGAATTTGAGCCCAAGTTTTCTGGCTCCAGGTTGGGCCCTCTTCCTGGTAAATCAGGCTGCCATTTTAATGTACAAATGTAATACATAATGTCATTTTCATCAGAACCACAAGGATTTTATCAGGAGTCTGTTTTCTGCAATTCCTAATGTGGTTAACACTTAATAAAGAGTACTGACACTGGTGATAGCTTTATGCTACTATCTAATCCCGAAAGATATGACCTTACTTTTTTTTCTCCCCATTTTTAAAATTTAGTTTCATTTTCCTTCCTTCTGAGAGAAAAGAGACTGATATAACAAAGGAGTCAAGATCATCTGTACCTTTCAACTTAAGTAAATTCTAAAATTTTATTTCAAAGGATTGTTCCTCCTCCAAAATAAAATTTAACTGATGAGGTCTCTCCATCCAAGAAAGTTCATGAGACACGAAGAGGGGTTCTAGAGGTCAACAGCAAATCTCTTGTCAAATTTACTGTACCATTATAAGGACACTTTAAAACTGGGAGTTGCTAAATATGACCACCACTTCTACACTATGCAATGTGGATGTGGCAAATAAAATCAAGAAAGGCAAGCTGAGGTACACAACTCATAGCAAAATCAGTTTATTAGCAGTGATATACATATCTGTTAACAAAGTAGGTCAGTAAACCTCAGTAAAGCCAGGGATCCCAGTGAGGAAGGTACCTTTTTATTGACATACAACAAAGAAAAGGTCTTGGTAGTTGTAGAACATTACCATTAGCTATACTAAGAAAAGAGGGTTGGTATTCAAGTGTGGCTAGTCACCCTTTTTTGATAATGAAGGGCAGCTATGTGATGCAGCAGATAGAGTACCAGGGTTGGAGTCAGGCAGATTTGAGTTCAAATTCAGCTTCAGACATTTACTATGTGATGCTGAACAAGTCACTTAACCCTATTTACCTCAGTTTCATCATCTGTAAAATGAGCTGGAGTAAAAATGGCATACCTTTCCAGTATCTTTGTCAATGGAGTCTCAAAGAGTCAGACATAAAAGAAATGAACAACAATGAAGATTGCTTTACAGGACTAATCTTGTAATCTTTGTGAAGGGATCTATTAGACTTGCTGTCTCCTTGAAAGAGATAAAAACTCCCCTAATTGCACAAGGCCAGGCAAGGACTGATAACAAATCTTTTGGGGATGGTACCAAGTTAATTTGTGGAACTTCAAGACAGCAAATAGATGTCCTGGAAATAAACTGATAGGAAAGACAACAACTTTTCTTTTAATTATAATTTCAAACTAACTCAGAGGGACACCTGAATTCCTGAGCTCAATTCAAGGACATAAAAAGGTAGCATTAGGCAGATGTAGATTTAATTATAAAAATCAGTACAGCACAAAATCAATTTCTTTGTAGAATTAATACAGTTGAAACTTGAGGTGATATTAATTTGGTCCTCTCACTGAATTACAATAGATCATACCAAATATTCCAGATACCAAATATAGGCATCATCCCCAGCATTGGTAGACTCTATAGTTTCATGTTATACAATGAATTATTATTCCAAGTGAAAGCAACCCACCACAAGACAACAGAGCTAGCACCACATCTATGTTATGACAACTGGGAGGTCCATTAATCTAGAAATCATTAAGTGATTTTTAAACTTCTCAGTCAGTTCACCCAAGCTGCAGTTCCCAATAAACTAAAATAAAATGACCAAGTCCAACAATCAGACGCTTCCCCCACATAACACATACAAACAGCTCACGAATATAAGCACCTTGGGACGAATACACCTATGGAATGATGTAACTGTAGTTATTTCTGGATACCCATACTTCCTATTGCTATCCTCCCCTGAAGGTAAATTTCCAAAGCCCTCTGTAAGTCTCCCAGTTAGGTCAAAGCCCAGAGTACAAAATGGAAGGCATACAAAGAAGTAGGAAGAGAAGAGAAGGGGTTTTGCTCTCCCACAACGTTTGACCTGTGGTTCTATCCACAAGTGCTCATTCTATAGAAGCAGATAAGACCCAGAGCATCAGTTTTAGAGCATCGTCAGAGGCTCAGCCGAAGATCATACATTAACTTGTGTCACAGTTGAAATCTGAACGCACATCTAACTACTACAAAGCTTTATCTCGTAACACACATAGTAGGTGCTAAATAAATATTGGTTGATTTATTTCAAACCGTATGATAAGGACAAAGTATCTATTGTAGGCCAATGGGAGAGAGATTATGAGGCAAGGAGGAATTTTCAGCCAGTAAATCATGGTCACAAGTGATGGCCCTCTAGGCCTGTTAATGGCATGGAGGAGTAGGGAGGGAAAGGGAAGAATCTCCTCTGATTTCCTTCTTTCAAGCCTGGTGCCTGTAGAGAGTTGCAGGAAGGAAGGGGAAAGGGTTGGGGGTAGGGGGTTAGAAAGAGGAGGCAGATTGCTCCTTAGTTTAAAAAACCAAATGGGGCAGTCAGTCACTTCTCTCCTGTCATACCTTCAAAAGGAGAGAATGACCTATGAAAACATGACTTTCTAAATCCACTTTTAGAAAAGCAGAGACCAACCACCATCATCTCATCCCCCAAGGCGTACTAGAGGGAGTTTGAATTCCATAGTAACATGGTAATTATAACTAACATTTACATATTTCACAATAAATTTTCTCCTCATAATAACCCTGAGAGTTAGGGGTTCTTATTGTCCCCATTTTACAGATAAGGACACTAAGGTTGAGTGACTTGCCCAGGGTCACGCAGCTAGTAAGTGTCTGAGGCTTGACTTGAACTTGTCTCTAAATCTGTGCTAACCAATGGGTTACCTAGCTGCCTCAGGCCACATTTCCTGCTCACTCCATCCCCATATAAGGTCCTTTATGAGCACCTCTGTTAAAACCACATAGCTTGTACCTTCCATTCTTATGTGTCGATTCCTTCAAAGCTGTGCTCCAGCATTCTTATGCCTGCGGCAGAACTATATTCCCAAACCTTGTCTCCCTTCAATAACCAGTTAGTCGCCTGTAAGCTAATACCTAACACCCTGCTTCCCACCCAAAAGACCTAAGATACTCTTAGCCTCTCCCGTTTCCAGTCCGTATTACATACGCAGCAAGAAAAATTTTAACTGATTATATAGAGATGTAACTGTGGGACAGAGACAAAATGGATTTGGAGTTACAACCTGTGTGAATCATATTTGTATAGGCTTTAAGGTCTGCAAAATGCCTTCCTGACCAACCTGTGATACATTAATGCACGTATCATGATCCCTCTTTTACACATGAGGAAACTCACTGAATTTCCTTAAGCTTCAGTTTTACCTGAAAAATGAGGGAGTTAGACTAGATTTCCCAGCTCTAAATTCTATGATTCATGTCATTTTTGTGGTCAAGAACTTTCTATGGTTCCCTATTGCCTCCAGAAGACTAACTCCTTGGTCTGCTATTAACTGTCCTTGTTTTGGCCCCACCTTTATTAGTTTCCCGTTACTCTCCATTTATGTCGCTCTCATACAAATCTATGATGAAGCCTGCTCTTACAGGCTCTCAGGGCGATTTTTAAATCAGCTGAAATAAGCAATAACTCTGAAAAAAGCAAACCCAACAAATCGCAGTTTGACTTATTGTTTTGTAGACCATCTAGATTTAAGAAAGTGATGGGGAAAGTATTAATAATAAAGATGAGCTTAAAAGTGTGTCATGCTTACGTTTTTTTCAATTCATTGTTAAGCATTTCCTGGTATGCTCCACATTTCCAATTAAAATGAAACTACTTCCTATTCCCTGAACATGCCTCCCTAATTCTTGCCTCTGAGAGTCTGTTCATGTTGTTCACTTTGCCTGGAATACTCCCTCTTCCCAGCTCCACTTATTTATTTCCTATCCACACTTTGGATTTCATTCAGATAGCAGCTCCTCCATGAAGCTTTTCCTAATCTTCTCCCCAAAGTAATCCTGTGAAGTCCAACAACTCTGTCTGTAGTTCTTCCAAAGGTTTTTTTTTTCCATTCCAGTTTGCACTGTAGTTATCTGTTTATCTTTATAATCTACTGCAAGGTTAACACAGATGGTAGGGAAGACTCTTTCTTCATCTTTGATTTCCCACAATGCTTGGCAGTGCCTTCTATATGATAGACACTAGATAAATATTTGTTGAATTAGAGACAACATCTCCATCTGCTACATCCTCCCCATAACCTTACATTCCTTCATTTCTTTGGAAGCCCTGTTTCCAATCTTCCTCTGACATCCATCAGAAAGCCAAAACATAAAATAACCCTCCCCCTGCTATGACATTTTTCTTCCAGTTCTAACAACAATAAAAGAAAAGCCAAATTATCACATTCCAAGCATTGGTTAGCCTGTAGTCACACTTCAGCTGGAAATTCCCGAAATGAATTTCATCCACCAGACTTTCAAATGTTCCACCTCTTTGTTCTTAAGCAAGTTCAGACTTTCAAAGAGCAGCTCATTTCCAATTTCAACTCACATCACTTGACACAACTCATTAATCCTTCAGTTCCCACTTGCATCTTCACTGCTTTGAGAAACTGGAACAAAGAGCACCTGCAGGGACCTGCAAATGTTTTCTTCAAAAAGAACTTATGCTACCTCTCTGAAGGCTATTTGCATAATTTCACAGAAATGTTTTGCCAAAATGTCAGAGCCCCCTACAACCAATTAGCATAAATTTGATTGGGAAGAAAGACTGAGAGAGCCAAACTTTGGCCTCTCTTTAATCCACATTCAAATTTGACCCCATACGTTTCCATTCCATTAATAACATTGAAAAATAAACCAAAAGAACATAAGAAAGGCTAGCAGGAACCAAAGGCAAACAGAACAGCTTCAAAAGTTATATATATGTTATACACTTACTGAGAAAAAAAAGCCAGGTCTATATAATGGAGGTTCGTGGTTTCAGGAACAACAACCATCTCCTCTTCTACATGCAAATAGAAATGTTTGCTTTCTTTGGAAATTGTTAAGTTCAGAATTTTTTAAATAAGAAAATTTTAAAAATTTTAGAAGAAAAAATAAAGTATAGAATTTAGAGCTGGAAGAGATTTTGGAAATCACCTAGGCTTCTTGTTTTATAAAGTAGTAAACTGAGGCACAGAGATGGGCCAAGACTTGGCCTGCATTACATAGGTAATCAATAGCACAGACCAGTTCCTCTGACTCTGAAGTCAGGGCTCTTTCCCCTACTGCATTACCTTCCTGTGCTGGAACCAAATTAGATTGATTTCAGTGGCAGCTAGTGCCTGAAGGACAAAGAGGAAGATAATTGTGTCCAAGGAAGATGTCACTCTGTTCTCCCTAGTACAACCAGGTGTTCAACTACAAGTCCCAGAATTCATAATTAGGTTTCAGAACTTGTTCCCTGCCCCTGGAGAATATCTGAACATCTGAATATACTCTAGAAAAAATGAAATGGAGGAATAATCTACAATTCCTGCTTAGAAAACCTGAAACTTGCAATCAAACACCACAGCATCTCTTCCAAATCCTTAAAACATCACTTCATCTCTTCATCTCATTACTCCTTATTCTCTCAATTCAGCAGACAAACCTGCTGCTGACTCACTGGGGGAAAAATGCCACCTGAAACTAGATATTCCATCCTTCCCATCTCAGCATGTCTTCAGCATTTTAACCATATAATGTTACAACATGTGAACTGGATTTGGAGTCAGAATATCTGGGTTTGAATGCCAGATCAATCACTTATTAATTTGAGCAAGTTATTACACTTCTCTGAGCCTGAGTTTTCTCCTCTATAAAATATGGAAATTGGACTAGAACGAGCTTAACCTGGAATCTGTGATTTTTTAAACTAATATTCTGATGACTGTTTCAATACATTTTGTGCAAGTCTCCGAATTTTATTTTATGCATTTATAAACATTATTCTGAGGAGTCCATAAGTTTCACCAGACTGCAAAGGCATTCATGAAACAAAAAGTTTTAGGACCTCTGGACTAAATGATCTTTAAGTAGTCCATGATATGGAGAAAGAAGGAGATGATAGTCCTACTATGCACTACCCTGGTCAGAGGGGCAGCTAGATGGTACTGTGAATAGAGCACCAGTGCTGGAGTAGAAGGACCTGAGTTCAAATCTCACTTCAGATACTTGACACTTACTAGCTGTGTGACCTTGGGCAAGTCACTTAACCTCAGTTACCTCATCCTGGGTCATCTCCAGTCATCCTGATGAATATCTGGTCACAGGATTAAGAAAACTGGAGAAGTGAGTCTGGTGACCTGCACAGCCCTCCCTCACGCAAAACAAAGTCAAGTGCAAGTCATGTCACCATTTCTCTGATGGCATGGTCTTCTTCAGCAACGAAGGAAAAACACACACCTTGGTCAGAATATGTCCAGAGCAATGGTTCCCATTTAATTTACAGATTCCCAGGGAGTTCATGACAATGATCCAAAGCATTCATGCTAAAAAATTCTTTAAAGGCTCCTTAAGCAGCAAATAATGGTAAAGAATTTTATCAGTAGTAAATTAATTTACTCTGGGGCATCACAATACAGCAGTTGGTGTTGGTGGTAGCTAAGATGCCAGGCCCCTGTTCCACAGGAATGCTAGCCTGGGATATAATAAGTCTTTAATTAATTCTTTTTGACTTATTGATTCAGCAACTGATCATGTATACATTTTCTCATAGTTATTTTGAAGTTATGAGCCAAGAGATTGAGAGAGTCCCCCCAAATGGATTTAGACCATTTTTTTATTCAACAAGCATTTATTGAAGACTATCTATGTGCCAGGTATTGAACAAGGCACTGGAGATATGAAGATAAAAACTAAATAGTTCCTGATTTAAGGAAGCCATATTTTATTGGGAGAAAACAATGTATACACAGGTAAGTGAAAACAAAATACAAAACAAGTAAATACAAAGGAGATGAAAAGGTCACTAGAGATATGGGAGGAAAAGGAGGATAAAAATACACTTCATGTAGGAGATAGTACTTGAGCTGAGCCTTGAAGGAAAGTAGTGAAATTACAAGAGGTGAAACTGAGAACTCCAAGCCTGTAAAAAGGTGCTGATGCAGGACAAATCTACGCTGAGTGTCTTTATAAAGGATACTTATTCAGCTTCACAGTGAGGCTTTGAAACAGCAGAAATCAAAATGAAGCAGAGCAAAGAGGAAAGATGCTAAGAGGGTGCCAGACTTGACCCTAGCTGTTCCCCAGCACAACAATTAAACCAGAAATGGAAAGCGGTCATCCTGCGAAAGTGGATGGAAGACTCCGATGCCATCTCTGGAGCTTAGAACATCACCTGAAAAGCACCCAAGTCTTCATTGTTATTTGCTTAAAAGTTTTCCTGCATTTTCTGTCTGTAGTTGTTTTCTATTAGTAGATATTTGGAGTATGCTTTTGATATTTTCAAAGTGAAGGAACATTAAATAAATAAACAGAAATATAAGAGAAAAAACTGGCCAACAGAAAAGGATAATTTTTCTGGTCAATTTTTCTTGTGCCCTAAGGAATTTCTCCACAGGTTCTCCTCTGCTTTTTGTAGAGCTCCAGATATGAAATTAGAAAGTTCAAATAAATCTCTTACTAGCTGCATGACCTTGGATGACTCTTTGAGACTCTCTGGAGACAGTTTCCTCTTCAATGAAATAGGGAAGTTGGATTATATAAGTAGTTTTCAAATTTTTTTTATCTCAGGACCCCTCTAGACTCTTGAAAATTACTGAGGACTTCCCCTCAAAGAGCTTTTATTTATGCGCATTATATCTATCAATATCATACTGGAAATCAAGATACCTTAATATTATTACAAAAATAACTTTGATCTTAAGGACCCCCACAAAAGATCTCAAGGTCCTTCAGGGTCCCCAGGCCATACTTTCAGAAATACTCGACTAGATGATTCTGAAGGTCCCTTTCATATTTTAGATTGAGGGTTTTTAACATAGGTTCCATTGAAATGATTTCTTTAATATGCTGATAACTATATTTCAATATAATTAGTTCCTATTATAATTCTAGGCATTTTATTTTATGCATTTAAAAACATGATACTAAGAAGGGACCTGTAGATTTACCCATTCTGTCAAAGGGGTCCATATCATAAAAAAGTGTTAACAACCCCTGTTCTGGACTTCTGATCTAAGTCACAGGCGGAGAGAGGATTGTTTTATATTCCCTTTCATTTGCAGAGGAGACCAATGGACCTTGAGAGCTTCTAACACTGCCAGATAATTGTCTGGGACAAAGAATTAAGAGTTCAGCCTCAAACAAAGGAGTTCAAAACCAGAGTTAACCTTATTCTAGGGACACTCTGTGTGGATTTTATCCCTTAGCTGGGTATGGCATCCTGCAGTCTTAGCTATGTCTAAAGAGCCAATGAATCCTAGCAGATAGAAGCTAAGATGGCTATTGCCTGAGGAAGGTCTGGATTTATATTATTGGAGCACTAGGGGCAATAAGAACCATAATGTGCTAACAAAAAGAACTTTTAGTAAAGATGGCACCTCATATTTCTAGTGATGGAGAAACCCCAGCAAAGAAATAGCATTCAAAGTGGCCTATGGGAAACTTCCAGTATCATTGGCTCTGTCCAAAAGGAAACATCAGCGAGTCACACAGGTCTTGCTTTAGAATTCCTCTAGGCATGAAACCTAGAACATGATGCAGGTCTCTGGGTAGTTCGTACAAAAAGTTTTACCGGTCCCTTCCTAAGGGCCATGAGTAGGTCCTAAGTACAAGTAGTTGCTGACTGGATTAAGACAATAGTTACTGTCACAGCCGAAGCTTTTGTTTACCCTGTCTTTCCACATAGCATCTTACATATACATCTATTCTGCTACAGACACCCTGAAGAGGTGAAACCCAAGAGCCTGAAGTGGAAAGAAAGCAGGTACAAGATCAGAAGACACAATATGTCCTTCCTTCCCACTGCTGGTGTATGTGGGAGAGTACGCCCTGACTATGAGGGAAATGTTTTGTTGCTACTTTTCTTACAACGCTATTTCATTAAATACCTTTGCTTCCACTATTGTGTTGTACAGTCGATCAGAAAAGTAAACAAATCAATCATGGCTCATGAATTGGATACAAACCACTTAACAGGGAGTTTGATTGAAGCCCACATATGAAAGGGAATACGCCCAGGTTCTCTGTTTGAATAGGTGATGCTTCATCATTAAAGTTTCAGTGCTAGCTTGTCTTCCATGGAGAACTACAAAACCAGTAACTAAGATAGAGTCTGAGCCCTGTGATTTAAGGGAAAGCCCTGGCCCACCAAAGCTTTCCCAGAAATTAAGAAATCGAAAGCAAACGTTCTTTGGCTAAGGTAGAAATTGAAGACAAGTTCATTTCCCTGAAGCCAGCAGTGTCTGGGGAGAAAAGAATCTCTCTGGAATGATATCTGGAGTCAGGGTGAGCAGTATTCTATTTATAAGGGAATGGGATGGGGGAAGGATAGCGAAATATCTTAGAACCATAATGGTTCTGAGTTCTGGCCACAGAACAACAGATTCGGAGTTCAAAGAGACTTCATAATATCTGCAGAAAGTGCTTATCTAAACTTTACTTTAGGATCTACAGTGTGAAGAAGCCCACTACCTCCCAAGGCAGTTCAGGCTACTTTTGAATAGCTAGCTCTCATTCTTAGGATGTTTCTTTTTTCTCAATCAGAGCCTAAATCTATCTCTCGACTATTCCCACTGCTAAATCTGCCCTCTGGGACCCAAAAGAATTGGTCTAAATGCCCTTCAAATACCTGAAAACATCTCATGACACTCCCTGAAACACCATCTTGGACTCGAAGATAATCATGCTGAGTCTCTTTAATTCATTCTCATATGGGAGGTAGTTCTATGTTGTGGAAAGAATACTGGATTTTGAGGCAGTTGGCTTTAGTTTGAAACCCAGCTCTACTACTTACTAGCTGGGTGATCTTGGTGAGTTATTTAAATCTCTCTCGGCTTCAGTTTCCACATCTACTCTCAGGGAGAAAAACAAATAAATGAATTGGATTGGTGCCCAGCAGACTACCATACAAGGTCTGAGGAGGGTTATCAAAACCCCAGGATCAGGGAAGACCGACAGTCATGAAAGACATGACAAGTTAATTGAGATTTAAAGGATGGCTAGAAATTTAATGGAGCAGCTAGGTGGCACAGTGGATGAAGCACTGGACTTAGAATCCAGGAGATTTGTCTTCAGGAGTTCAAATCTGACCTCAAACATTAGCTGTGTCACCATGGAGAAGTCACTTACCCCTGTTTGCCTCAGTTTCCTCATCTATAAAATAAAGAGAAGGGAAGGGCAAATCCTTTCTGTATCTTTGCTGAGAAAACCCCAAATGGGATCAAAAACTACTGAACAACATGAAAATTAACAGGTGAAAGTACAGAAGGAAGACATTCAAGAACCAGAGCATAGTATGGATAAATTCACAGAGGTAGGAGATTTGGGTTAATGCTCTGGAAGTGGAAAGTAACACAACTGAACTGGAGCATCAAGTGCACAGAGAGAAATAATATGAAAAGAAAGAACTGATCAAGAGAAATAGGGTGTGTTTAGTCTAAAGAAGAGACTAGAGAAGGCAGAGGAGGAGGAAAGGACAAAATTGCTATGTTCAAGTGTTTTTGAAGGGCTATCTTGGGGAAAAGGGATTAGTTCAGGGGTGGGGAACTTGCAGCCTCGAGGATACACGTGGCCTTCTGGGTCCTTTGGTGCAGCTTGTTGACTGAGTCCAAGTTTTACAGAACAAATCCTTTTATTAAGGGGATTTGTCCTGTGAAGTTTGGGTTCAGTCAAAAGGCCACACTAGAGGGACACATGTGGCCTTGAGGCCACAGATTCCTCACCCCTGCATGGGAAGATGATGCATATAACAATACATGTAACTCTTAAGAACCATGTCATTATTAGAGAAGTTAGAAGGATCTACATAGACAGGGCGTACATTATGTTGGTATGATCTCAAAAAAAAAAAAAATAGAAGGGTGATACGAGTAAGGTTCATTCTTATCTGAAGTGGTTTAAAGAGGAAAGAATATATATACACACTTAGCTGGGGACAGAAATCTATTGTCCCACAGGGAAGTAGGAGGGAAAGGAGATAAGAGAAAAGGAGGGAGTGATAAGAGGGAAGGCAAAGTCAGGGAGGCAGTGGTCAGAAGCAAAACAAATTTTTCATGAGGAACAGGGTAAAAAGAAATAATGAAGGATAAACAGAAGAAAATAGGATAGAGGGAAATACACAGTAATCTTAACTGTAAAAATGAATGGGATGAACTCACGCAAAAAACAGAAGCAAACAGTAGAATAGTTTAGAAATCAGAATCCAATACTATATTGTTTACAAGAAAAATTGCTTAAATAGGATGAAATAGTTAAAATAAGAAGCTGGAGAAGAATTTATCATGCTTGAGCTGAAATAAAAAGGCAAGAACAGCAATCATGATCTCAAACAAAGGAAATGCAAAAATAGACCTAATTAAAAGAGATCAGGGAAAATGCATTTTGCAAAAAAATACCATAGACAATGAAGTAATATAAATACTAAACACATATGTACCAAATGATATAGCATTCACATTCTTTAAAGAAAGTTAAATGAGTTACAGAAGGAAATAGCAAAACTATACTAGAGGAGGACCTCAACCCTCTTAGAATCAGATAAATTTAACCATAAAATAAATAAGAAAGAAGTTAAGGAGATAAATAGAATTTTTGAAATCTAGACATGACAAACCTTTGAAGAAAACTGAATGCAAATAGATTATACTTTTTTCTCAGCTGTATATGGTACCTTCACAAAAATTGATCATATATAAGGGGACAAAATCCTCACCAAAAAAAAAAAAGCAGAAAAAGCAGAAATATTAAATGCACCCTTATTAGAGAACAATGCAAAAAATGTGTTCGGTAAAGGACACTAGAAGCATAAATTAAAAATTAATTGGAAACCAAATATTTTAATCCTAAAAAATGAGTCAAAGAAAAAAATCACATAAATGATCAATAATTTCACTAAAGGTAATAATGGTATTGAAACAACATGTCAAAGTTTATGAGATAGAGCTACAGCAGTGCTTAGGGGAAATATGGAGATAGATATAGAGATAGATATAGATATTATATCAGAGAGAGAGAGAGAAAGTGCAGATCAATGAATTTGTCATGTAACCAAATAAACTAGGAAAAGAGCAAATTAAAAATCCCAAACTGAATAGCAAAATAGAGAACACTAATTACAATCTATTAGTAGGCTCAAAGTCAAGCAATGTGTCTGGAGACTCTTTAGGAGAGTGAGAGAAAGGTCTAAGAGTTAGAAGCAAACCCTCCGTATCCCTCATTTCTTTCCCCTTACCACTCAAATTCTATTTGATTCTCTACTAGACTGCAGAGTCTTGCTAAGAATGAAAACTACTGGTGGTTTCATTTCCACCTTCCCATCTCCCTCAAGTCAGGAGATGCATTTTTAGACTATTGTACTTTCAAATTCTGATGGACTCTCCAAAAGTTTATTGCCAAATTTCTCTCTTACTCTTTTAGCCCCAGCTCACTGAAGCTGTTTTAAAAGCTGAAAAACAGTTTATTTTTAAAATCAAAGTTGAATTTTTCTGTAGAACTCAGAAAAGTTTCTTTTTGAGTGTCCTTTGTGAGAAGGAATGCTTTTTAACTTTTAGGAATGGATTTCAAAACCTGGAGATGCCTTCATTTTGTGTATAATCAAATGAGATAGCATAGACAGTGCTTTGCAAACCTGAAGGTGCTATATAAATACCAGCTATCAATATTGTCACTGTCATCATTGGAGGGAAAGGGGTGGCTACTAAGAGGTAATAAACCTTATTAAAAATGTAAAGGTTGTTCATTTCCTCATCCTTTGTTCTGTAGAGGCAAAGCTGCTGGCTTTGAAGAGCCAGGTTATTTATTGATGTGTTATTTGTATTTAAACTTAAGACAGAAGAAGAATGAAGGAATGGGGTGGAGATGAGCAAAGGATATGTTGTACTTACATGTGGTTGTACCATTTTTCCATACCCTTTTGAAAAAAAATCCTGTTTTAAGAGGAAGCAGTTGGTCATCCTTCGTTTTTGAAGAGGACAATTGTATTTAAGTGAGACAAAAGTTGTGCAAAATTGTCAGGCTCATTTTCTCTTCCAGAGTCACACCGTCCAGTGGCAAGAGGAAAGTAAATTCTGGCAATGGTTCAGGATGCAGCGGATAACCTTGGCATCTTCTACGTCTGACCAAGTTCTAAGCATTCCACAGCCACCTTCATGGCCTTCAGAACAAGTTGTTCTCATGTGCCCATTCCACTGGGGAAGTCTTCACATTCTTGGGGTAGATAGACACTCCTCCAACTCACCAACATCAGTTACTCAGTCTGACTTAGCCCGTCTGCCAAGACGTTTATTACCAAGGTGTGGCTGCTGCCCACACTGCAGTTTCTTGGAGCAAAGGTGGACACCAGAGATGGATGCGCAGCCCTGGAAAGGCCTCTGCACATTTTAGGGTTAGGGTTAGCCCCAGAGCTCCAAGTCCTCCTTGAATACCCACACACTGGGGGCTCCAATACTCTTATTACATGTTTCAGGAACAGAGGCTGCCAGGGTAAGATACTGGGTCCGATATTTAAGACTTAGATTCAAATCTTGGCTCTCTAGCTTGTTTCTCTTTCAGTTCCCTTCTCTGGCATTTTTTCTATAAAAAGGTAAAACTAGAGGAGATATTTGGGTCTTCCTACTAACAAACCAAGTAAGAGGAGTTCATGTGGCAGTGTTAAGAGCACTGATCAGAAAACGTATTCAAATCCTGCCTTCATGCTTACTATCTGTGTGATTTTGTGCAAGTTTTATTTAGCATCCTTTCAGGCCTCAGTTTCTACATCTGTAAAATGGAGGCAGGATGTTGAGTTAGATCATCTCTGAAGTTCTTTCCAGCTGTCAATCTATGATCCTAAATCTTATATGAGTCTGGAAGGAAGCAGCTTCCCTACTCCACTTTTTCTTTTTCCCATGCTCCTTCCTCTTTGCCATTTGTAATCTAAAATCAAAGACTTCTATAGGAGAAAAAGAATTCACAGGTCATCTACTCTCACTTCAACCTGAACTATTAGTCCCCTCTACAACATTCCTGACAAACGGTCATCCAGCCTCCACTTGAAGGTCTCTCTCCAAAGAGAGAACTCATTACCCATCTGGGCAACCTATTCCATTATCAGACAGTTGTAATAGCCTATTCTATATAATTGTCCTCTTGTCCTGCAACATAAATTAAATACATATTTTATATCATAGGTTTTATATATACAATATATTGTATTTATTGTTGTTCAGTTGTTTTTTTCAGTCATGCCTGACTCTTTGTGACCCCATTTGGGGTTTTCTTGGCAAAGATACTTGAAGCGGTTTGTCATTTGCTTCTCCAGTTATAATTTTACAGATGAGTAAGTAAATCTGAGGCCAGATTTAAACTCAAGAAGATGAGTCTTCCAGACTCCAGGCTGGGTTCTCTATCCATTATGCCATCCAGCTGCCCAATACATTGTATGATATTTATTTATATTACATATTATTCTGTATTATATAGTACATTATGTCATGTCATGTCATGTTATGCTATGTTATGTTATATATTATATTATATTGTATTACACATTCAAACACACTGATCCTGATAACTCACCACATTCTGGTCCTGCTTTCATTCTCTACATACACATATACACACAGACCCTGGCTACTCTCTTTTCCCATAGTGGCAATAATGGAGGGCTCAGAATAGTGCTATAAGTTCTGTTAGGGCTCTCTCTTCGTTGCTCACCAAATGCTGATATCACTATGTAGGAGAGCACCAGGACCCAGTGTCATACTCTCAGGGATCAAAACTCAAGGAAAGGATTCCAGCATCCATCTAGCCTCAGTGCCAATGTTTTCCATGCTGTTACTCAGAAGCCACACTGATCACAGGACTCCTCCTGGATACAGCTTCTCATCCAACTGTACTGTGGCTGTTTTCTCTCCTTCGGGTACACCGTTAATCACTCCAGCCACAGTACTAACTGTCCATTCACAGCAAACTCCCCAACACATCCTCAAGGGCTGGATCTCCTCCTCCCATGCCAAACAGAGCTCCATCATCAAATAATATGACTCAGGAAGCAATTAACAACTGCAGGCAGCTGCGAGCCCTTTTTGCCTTCCATGGGCAGCTGTTTTCCTGTCAATTCAGACATCCTCAGAGTCTAATCAAAAAGGTTGCTATGGGAAGGAGATATTAGACTTGTTCATTTTTATTCCAAAAGGAAGAACTAAAAGTAATAGAAAGGAACCAAAAAAAAAGGCAAATTTAAATTGGATATGAGGAAAAGCTTCTGACCAATAAGAGCTAATCAATCCTAGAATGGACTACTTCTAGAAGCAGCAGATTCAGCCTCACTCAAAGATGACTTGTTGGGTAATATTGGACGGGAAACTCTTTTTCAGCCATGTTTGGAGGCCCCTTTTAACTCTGACATATGTGATTCTGAGACTAGAACCAGGATCTTCCAAGGGCATGTCCAGCACTTTCCATTATACTACTCAATGCTTCAGAGACATTCCACAGAGCTGGGGTACATATAGCCTTGAGGCCACATGTGACCTTCTAGGTCCTTGGGTGTGGCCTTTTGACTGAGTCCAAGTTTAACAAATCCTTTGTTTGTTTTGTTGGATTCGTTCTGCGAAGTTTGGATTCAGTCAAAAAGGCCACACTTCGGGACCCAGAGGGCCATGTGTGGCCTCGAAGCTGTAGGTTCCCTACCCCTGATCTAGAATACTGGTTTTCTATAAGCCAATAAAAGTGTAAATTGTTTATAAGCAGAAATGGGTTCTAATTCTGCTACCTTTCTAAAACCAGTCATAGGAAAGAGATGCACAGGAATCAGGAGGGAGATGAGAATTCTGAATTGCTTTCTGAAGATAAGTTACTATGACATGAGCAACTTATAGAGAATACTAACCCATTCCTAGTCAGGAGGCATATAACATGCCCTAAAAGGAATAGGAAGAATCCAATTATTAGTTACCTAGACCATTTCTGTCCTTTTACTGGTGGTTAATACTTTTGTTCTAAAAAGAAAAGAAAAGGAGTTCCTAATGCACTTTTCTCTCCACTCAGTGAACAGTTTTATATCTGTGAAGTCCATCAAATTACATCATTTTCTTGGCTAAGGTTTCCTGTTGAAACTCTGAAGGGCCAGATAAGAAACAGAGGATGGTCATGGATTGGCAGGCCCTGACTTGAGGAATTCATCTGGCACATTTGCAAAGACAAAGAGCTTTAAAATTAAAAAAAAAGGAAAAGAAAAATAGAAAGCAGTCTGTGTACTCAAAATAACTATGGAGAGAAAAAAGATTTAGATAGTGAAAACTTTAAATCTATCATGTTTTCTTAGGTGAATATTTGTGGTAAGCCAACCTGAGTTATTTTTACAATAGTTCTGAATAGTGAACTCTCTCTGGCCCTTGCTTACATTATGTTGGGATATATATTTAGGATAATGTCATAAGTAAATCAGATAAATTAGCATTGTGATTCATTTATACTGAGATTTTAAATGTGGATAATCCTTATCCCAAAGTTTACATTCAAAAGCTTGATATATTAATCGACCTATGTCTCCAAATTCCTCCTCTGAAGTCTATGCCAACACCTCACTATGGTATAGAGGTAATCTCAGGTCCTTGTAGACTATGCCAGGTTATGCTAGGATGAAAAGGCTTCAAATATGGACCAAGAAAAAAAAACTGAGGAACATTATACCTTATTTCCAAGGAATAGAATAGAGAAGGTGGGGCGGGGGAAGGAAAGAAGAGTATCATTGGATAGTGTATTAAGAAAATATACTTGTTAAGAAAAATCGGGATCCAGAAGAAAGAAACATAGAAGTAAACATTTGTGTATTGATCAACATTGGCAGAAATAGGAGCAATATTGTCATTAAAAGTCTACTATTGACCCCTTGAACAAGAGAAAGTAAGTAAGGAACTTGGGAGGGAAAGAGAAGATTATAAAGCTAGAATGAAGTCATGTCAAGGGAGATATAGACGATGCTTCTGTCTGCTAGAGTTCTCTCTTTGGCCAAAATCAGACAGCTGATAATTTCTTGGTTTGCCTTTAATAATAATTTCGTCCTTCAAAAGATGGAGAATCAGAGAAGAACTATTTATCTGGACCCAATTCTTAACAGCAGGGAAGAACTGGTTGTTTGAAGTAGAAATGATGGGAATCTTAAAAATGGGTTGAGGAGTGAACACCACATCTTAGAATAGAGAAGAGTAACCCTTAATTTGGTGAGAACATATTTCTAAGTCTCCAAGTCTCCAAGAAAAGATCCATAGTACCTCATAGCCTAAAATTTTATAAAGGTGGCTATCCCAAGAAGGAAGGAACTCACTCAATAATGAAATTCTGAGGACACAAAGAGAGTCCATAAACAGTTCCAGTCATGAGGGGAAAGGAGTACAACCAACCTAGGTTTTTAAAAGGCATGTACAGAAAATGGAAGCTAGTACAGAATGGATACAAAAGTATAACATGATCCTATAAAAATAATACCAGGAATGCTAAAGATCAGAATGAGTGAATGCTCATGAAGAATGCCAAAGATAACAAACAGGGGCTGGTGTGTATAGGAGGTAACTCTATTAGAAAGCAGAGGGAAAACAAGAAATAAGACAACTGCTCCAGGTGGATGAAACAATAGCTGACAAGAGAAAGAAGGCAGAATTACTCAACTTTTATTCTGTTTTTGTTTACTTTTCTAAGGAAAATAATCTTTGGAAAGGAAAAGGGAGGATGAAATGGCTAATAAGGAGTTAGTACAAGTATATATAGCAAATATGAGAAATACAAAACAAAAGAACCCTGAGGTTTTGTTATGAGATATGAGGTCATATCTCATAACATGGCAGAGGTGGCAAAAGGTAGAAATAGTCAATATTGGAAGAGTTGTAGGAAGATGGTCACACTATGCACTGTTGGCAGAGCTGTAAGTTGAACAAACATTATAGAAACAAATATAATTTGGAATTATGCAGAGAATGATTAAACTATCTATATCTTTTAATGTAGAGATTCCCCTGCTAAGCAAACTTCCCAAAGAAATCAAAAATAAAAAGAAAGCCTCCATAATTACACACCAAAATGTTGCAGCATTTTTAGTAATGGTGAAGAATTAGAAACAAAATCTTTGACTATCAGTTGTATAAGGGACACAACTTGTGGTAAATTAACAGAATAGAATATTACTGTGCTTTAAGAAACTCTGTATATGTTAAATGCTGAGAAGTATGGGGAGACCTGTGAACTGCTGTAAAGTGAAATAAGCAAAACTAACAAACAAGCTGCACGATGGCTATACTGGTATCAATGGGAAAAACAATGACAACAACAAAACAATAGAAACTGAATGCTTCAGAATTATAGTGACCAAGCTTAGCCCCAAAGAAGAATTATGAGAAAACATTTTCCCTTCTTTTCCACCACCACTCCCACTCGCCCCCACTTGCAAGTGACTATTTGGAACACTGCATATAGCATCTTACTTTTTCAGTCTATTGGTTACTTTGGATAAATTTTTCTCCTTTTTATTCTTTATTATAAGGGATGCCTAGTAATGTGGGTAGTGGGGAAAGGTACATTGGAAAATGTAGATAATATGAAGCTGAAAGATGTCCACTAAAAAAAATTTTTAAGAGAGCTTCTGTTTGCTCATGACGAATTTAAATCACCAAACACAAATTAAATATAGCCCTGGGCAAAAGAATAAGAGGATAAAACTATTGAGTCACTATCAGTGATCTTTCAAAGCCTGTAAAAAACAGGAGAGGTGTTGTGGATCAGAAGAGAAGAACAAATACACTCCCAATTTTCAAAAAAGGAAAGAGTCAAATATGCAAGCTATACAGCAGGGAGTTTGACCTCCATTACTGGCAAGATTCTACAATAAATCACTAAAGAGATGGTCCATGAATGTCTTGAAAAGGAAGCAGTGATGACCAAGTCAGCATGAATTTGATAAGAATAGGTGGTGCCAGACTAACCAATTTCCCTTTTCTGGCAGTCATTAGATCAAAGGGATCCAGGCCACCAAAAAGGTAAACAAGTCCTGCTCTAGAGGAAGACAGCTAGGATGGAACAATAATTGAATAATTAGAGCTACACCAAAATAAGATGGACCGCCCTGGCAGGTAGTGGATTTCCCTTCATTTTACAACTATCTGAGCTCCTTATCATGCAATGTTGCATGTTGTCATGATCTTTGTATATGTATTCTCTTTCTCCCTCCCTCCCTCCCTCCCTCCCTCTCTCTCTCTCTCTCTCTCTCTCTGTATGTGCCAGGAGGTATATGTGCCACTATCTCATATAAACTTTGTTTCTCCCACCTAGCACATAGTAGGTTAATAATATTTTGTTGAATGAAAGGCTGAAGTCAGAGGATCAGAATAAACAAAATCGGGGCCTGAATATAGACACATAAATAATCCTCCTTTCACCCAACCCTTACCTCTAAAGCTGAACAGGGATGGGGGCAGACATACTTGAGAGAAAAGTCAGAGACAGAAACCATAAATGGAAGCAGAAATTGATGCTACAATGCCATTTGACCCATGAACAAGTCCGCTAATCTTTCTGAGTCTCAGTTTCCTCATTTTTAAAAAAAGATGGAATGTAGAAGTTAGAAAATATTATTTCTAATGTGATTTTTCTTCTTTCTACAATCCATTGAATTTCTTCAAAGTCTAGGTTCTGAGATCCATCCAGTTCTATCATCCTGTGCATATTGCCCTAAAGTCTCTCCCATCCCTCAAATCCTTTGATACTGTGATCAAGTTCCAAGAACCCTAAGGATACAATGAAGATCTAGAGAGTCTTTATTTTTAGAGCTTCTCATCTCATCTTCCATTCTTGCTTAACAGACAACAGCTGAACTAGAAGCTGGATCCAATGTTGACTGAGTATCTAGATGATCTATGGGGTCACCTTTCACCTCTAACCTCATTCTGTTGCATTTGCATCCTTTTTTTAATATTTGTTATATGACTACTCACTTTGGGTTCCCATTTTTTATAATGGGCTTGTTATCTCCTCTGAATCACAGAATCTAAGAATTGAAAGTGATTTTAGAGTTCTTTTCATTCAAGAAAATCATCTCTAAAGCATTTCTGACAAGTAGTAGTCCACTTTCAACTTGAGGACTTCCAGTAAAAGGGAAGTTCCCTGCCAAAGCACCTTTGAATGGCTCTGATCATCCCAAAGTTTTTCCCAACATCAGTCTAAAGTCTTTCCTTCAGCTCCCATCCATTATTCCTAGTTCAACCTTCCAATTCAAGAAACATTGATTAAGTACCTCCCATGTACAAGGCACTAGAAGACAAAAACAGAAAGTAGGCCCTGCATTCAAAGAGCTTAAATCTACTTGAATGCCTTCTGAGCTGAAGGCTTCCAGAAGATCCTGTTGATTCTATCAGGTCTCCCCCAAGTCTTTTCCTTTCAATCCAATTCCACACTTTTATTAAGTACCTATGAGATGCTAGTGATCAGACGAAAAACAAAAGACCTTGTGTTCAGAGAGGTTACATTCTATTAAGATGGAGAATATGGCATGAGCACAGATAAATATGATATAACATGGCAAGTGAAGGGAGGAAAAGAGGAGATCAGTGCTATAGGAATATTTAAGGGGAGATAATGTACCATAACTGGAGAGAAGTGATAAAGCTTCATGAAGGAGTTGGTGCCTGAGTTGATACTTTAAGGATTCTAAAAAGAAAACAATGAGGTGGGAAATGCATTCCAAGGGAGCTAGTTTCTGTAGATTCACAAGAACAGAAAGTAGCTTGACAAGTTTGAAGTACATTTGTGTATCTAATTTGCTCCAAATGCAATGTGTATAAAGGGAAGTGATATGCTAGAAAGGCAGGCTGGAGGCAGATTGTTAAGGACATTGAATACTGCGTGAAAGATTGGAGATTTGAGGCAAAGCAACCGATTAGGAGTCTACTACCATAATCCTGGTGAGTGGTCACAAGGTAGTGTGAGAGACAAAAAAGAGAAGAATGCAAAAGATATTATAGGACTAGTAATGGCAGCATTGTACAATTGATTAAATAATATGCACATTTTTTTAGACATCAGCATTAATGGCTACCTTACTACCCTGCCACTGCTACTCATTGCTTGGTCCTTCCCTGACTTTCAGGCATGGAGAAGTGTCTGCTTCCCCAGAGTGGTTGTAGAATCTCATTTTCTCTTAGGTGACATTGGGTCTCATAAGAAAAATAAGAGGAAGGCCTCCAGTATGTTAGCAAAATCCTCTATAGAAGATTTATGAGAAAACATAAATAAGAACACAGTTGACACAATGTGGAGAGCTTGTACTCTGCACTAGTGGAAAGATGGTAATAAGATCATGTATCCATCAAAATAAAGATTCTGGGGAGCCTGCCAGCATTTCAGCTCAATGATAAAATATCAATAACACCTCAGTCTGAAACTGCCCAGGTTTCTTCTTTCTGACTATCTCTTCCCATCACAATGATTCTTCCTTCCATACCTAAGGTCCACCTGTCATTCTTACCAAGCCAGTGAGTCTAAAAGGCAGGGAAGTTTGGATGTCCTGGGAGGAGTAAAAGAGATGCAGCATATATGAAAATGATCGCTCTATTCATCCCTCTTCCCCATTAGACCTCCCACATTCAGTAGAGTAGAACTCAAGACACATTTCTTCAGTGTCTACTAAATACGATATGGGGCAGCAAGATGGCACATTGTATAAAGGACCTGACCTGGAGTCAGGAAGACTCTTCTTCCTGAGTTCAAATCTGTCCTCAGATACTTAGCTGTGTGATCCTGAGCAAGTTACTCAATCCTATTTGCCTCCATTTCCTCATCTGGAAAATGAGCTAGAGAAGAAAATGGCAAATCACTCCAGTATCTATCTTGGCCAAGAAAATCCCCAAAAGGGGTCACCAAGAGTCAGACACAACTGAAAAATGACTAAACAACAAAAATTCAATATGCAGTGCTAGGCACTGGATGATAAACAAAGACCACGGATAATACTTGTGCAAAGGACCTACATCTGATGGCTATCAGAGTCCTTCAAACTCTAACATAGACAAGCATGAGAGAATAAGGACCTAGAAGTTACTGTCAAAAAATACAACTGTTTGATATAGGGTCACTGTTTTCCAACCCTTCAGCATTCTCTGTGTCCAAAGTCTCAGGCACAGCCCTATAGGCAAGACTTTCCCATGAACACAGACAAAAAATGGAAAGCTACACCAAATTCCTGGGGCTACCACCCTCCAGAGCAAAGGATCACCTGGTTCACTACTCTAAATATAATCGGCTCTGAAACTACAATACTAGAGCTAGTTTAGGAAAACTAGTCCAGAGGTGCTAGGTCTTTCTGCTTTTGTTTACTGTCTGCAGGCATCCTCAGAGTGGAATGATGCCCTAATTAGGACTTTAGCCACAGTTCCCATTTCTCTTACCCCTACAACTCCACTTCCTCACTGACTCTTTGAATTGTGCTGACAACTTGAAAATATGACAGTATTTTTATACCATCTAACAGTTTTCAAAATGCTTTCACACACATTATTTCATCTGATTCTCTCAATAACTCTATACAGTTTTCAAGGAAGCCATTCTCCCCATTTTACAAATGGAAAAACTGAAGTTCTTAGTAGTAAAATGACTAATTCAAGGTCACATAGCTGGTAAGTGGCAAAACCAGAAGGAGAACTTCTTGTTTCCCATCTCAGTACTCTCTCCATTATACTGGTAATACCTTGTAAAGAGACATGAAGACATAAATATGAAGCACAGGAACACAGGAGACCAAACACATATATGCAAAAGCACACAGAAAGAAACAAGTGGTCTGCTGGTACAAATCTGCAATGGGACTGTCCAGCCCATGGACCACAAATTATCATCATGTCTAACCACAATCCTCATAAGCAAACATTAAGCAAATCAAACTAGTGGGAGAATATTTGTAGTATAGTCTATGCCCTAGCGATTCCTAAAAAATTGCATTTTCTTATTTTTGATAAATTTTTATTGATAACAATTTCAACAAATGAGCAATTCAATATACAAAAACATGAGCAGATAATTCTATATGACATAGCATTTTGATCACGTACAATTTAAGTACAGCTTAAGTAATAGGTTCCAATTAATGCAAATGAAGTGCCATGTAGCCGCTTCAAAGGATTCAATATTCTCACTAATCGGGACCCATATCTTAAATATAACTATGGTGATAACAAAACTGCCCTGTTTGTATCCCTTTCTAAACTTCCTTCAGCTTCTGTCTGTATGTTTTTAAATATTTCATTAATGTTCTTTTCTCTTTTTAATTTGTTTTGCATTACTATCATTCTTCATCTATTCTCCCTCCCAATTCTCCTCTCTAAAATAAAAGCTCTGCTGTAACAAATAAGTACAATCAAGCAAAACAAATTCACAAATTGGCCATATATGCCCATGTATGCCCCATTCTGTACCTCTGATCTATCACCTTTCTGTCAAAAAATGGAAAGCATGCTTTGGCATCAGTCTTCTAGAGATATGAGTAATCATTGCCTCAGACATAATTCTCTCAAAGATTTTTCCTTTATATTATAATGCAAATTGTATCAGTATTCTCCTGGTTCTGTTCCCTTAGCTCTGCAACAGTTAATATGTCTTCAGATTTCTCTGAGTCTGATCCTTTCATCATTTTTTATGACACAATAATATCCTATCACCTATATTATAATGTGTTCATCTATTCCCCATTGGAATAGCATCTATTTTATTTCTAGTTCTTTGCTATGATGACAATATATATATATATTTGTGTACATACATGTCTTTCCCCTCTGTCTTTGACCTCTCTAGGGTCAAAGCAGTTGCCTAAGCAGTTGTAGTTGGATCAAACAATAAGTATTTATTAAACATCTATATGATTTGGGGGCATAGTTCTGTATCTTTCCAGAATGATTAGACCAATTTACATCTCCACCAACAGTGCATTAGTGTTTCTGTCCTCCCATGGTTCCTCCAACAATTGTCGTTTTCTCTTATTTCATCATCTTTGTCAAACCGATGTGGGTGAGGTTGAACCGGAAAGCCATTTCAATTTGCCTTTCTCTTATTTCTGTTGATTTGGAGGATTTTTTATATGATTATGGATAACTTTCATTCCTTCATTTGAAAACTGTGTCTGTTCATATCCTTTTGATCCTCCTTCCTATATATTTGCATCAATTCCTTATATATTTTAGCTATCAAAGAAATTTGCTGCAAAGATTTTTTTGCCACTTAACTATTTTCTTTCTACTTCTCATTGCACTGTATTTCTTTTTACTTTTACATAGCACTTTTCACTTTTATGTAATCAAAATTGCCCATTTTTTCTTTTCTAATCATCCCATCCCTTATTTGGTCAATATCTCCCCTTATTAATAGTTACAAAAGGTGTCCCTTTTCCTTCTCCTCTAATTTTTTTTTATTACATTCATATTTAGGTCATGTACCCATTTGAAGTTGATTATGGTACATAGAATAAGATATTAATCTAAACCTAATTTCTGCCAGATTGCTTTCCAGTTTTCCCAATAGTTTTTTGAGTCAAGTCAAATAAAAAAATCATTTGTTAAGTACTTATTATATGCCAGAATGTGTGCTAAGTATTGGGAATACAAATACAAGCAAAAGAAACATATTTTTTGTCAAAGAGTGAGTCCTCACCCCCGCAGTTGATATCTTTGACTTTATCAAACAGCAAGCTCCTATTTTCAATTGCATCTGAGTCTTATTTACTTTACCTGTTCCATTAACCAGCTTTCCTATTTTTCAATCAGTACCAACATCACTGCCGGCTCACTCCAATGAGTTCTGGCACTGCATAGAATGCTTTAACTGTCTTATCTCTGCTCTTTAGAAACTTGGAACCTAAAAATGCCACTAGACAGCTGCTGCATCTGTACCCTGACCTCATATACACACTTGCTACATTCTGTCTGGTCAGCTCTCATCTTTGCTATATATTTCATGGCTCAGAAAGCTGAGGAAGCATTGCAAATATTCCTTCAAATTCCTTGTTTGAAGGAGGAAAATTTAGCCTTTTTACAGGTATGCACAGCATCATTAACTAATCTCCAGAATCCAGTAGGAATCATGGCAGGATGTAGAGCAAGCATTTCTCTATGAGCATTCCACAGGCATCTGATCCATTTATATTTAAATTAAAAGTGGGAATTTTTTTCCTAATCCATAGCGGGAAAATCAACTGGTGACCTAGTAAGGGGAAGGGGAAATTAATTGAGAGTTGTTGTTTTGCTTTGAATTGTTTTTAAATGAGATAAATTTAAGGTGTCCCATTCATCTGATTTTAAATTAAAACAGATATAAAGGTGCTATACAATAATGTTTGTAAAGTGAATTTTAGTGTAAGGGGATTTTAGTGTGTGTAAAGTAAATTTTTCTTATTATTTCTCAGAGTTCAGTTTCTCAGGATCCATAGCCACAACAATCTCCGGCTCCCAGGTACTAGATATGAGTTTCCACAGTTAGGATTCAAAACATCTCCAGAACGCTTGCATAGAGTTATATAATGGTAAATAAACATCCACTGCAGCTGCTCCGTGAGATGCAGGGACGAGGTGATGTACCATTGTGAGGCTATTGCTGGCAATGTGCCTTATTTGTCTAGCCTATAAAACAAGTGGTCGCTAGACAATGAATGGGGAACCTTTAGGGTTGAATGCACAAATGCTGTGTGTGCCTCAACTGGCCCGCACTGAGGCTTGGGGGGAACCTTAGGATTGAGTACACAAGCTGGAATTCTGTGTGTTCCTTGATCGGCCCCCATCAAGGCTTGGGGGAATACCTGTGTTTGCCTCAATTGGGCCCCATTGAGGCTTGAGGGGATTTAGGGGAAGCACAAGTTGTGCACGTCTCAATTGACCCCCACTGAGATGTAGGGATAGTTGTTCCCCCTTCTCACCTGCCCCTGTGAGAAGGGTGATTAGGGAATGCTGTAGGACTTCATGCTCCCATTATCAGCAATCCTCTTTTGAGAAAACTAGACTAGAAAAAAGTAAGATTATTAACGCCTTTTCAGTGTCTTTCCTGTCTGACCAGATCAAGAGTGAACTGTGCTAGCAGCCCTCAAGTGTACTGTGTTTATCTGTCTTACAAATAAGTACAACAAATAATAAAAATGTGTTCTGTTTTATTGTAAGAATGAGAGAATGGAAGGAGAGGAAATGAAGAGGGAAAGAGCGATAGGGATACAAGTTCTTATGATGTAGTAGTCGTATGCTAAACCAAGCACTTTTCTTCACAATCACCCGAGGACAAAATGTTATTATTTCCATTTTACCGAAAATCAGAGAAATGAAAAGACTTGCCCATGGTCATACAGGCTGCAAGTATCAGAGTGGGAGTTCCGATGCAGGTGTTCTGACTACAAGTTCAGTACTCTTAGTCTACTAAAATACCAAACTTCTCTTGGAAAGAGCACCAATGACATAGATATAGAAAAAGAGAGAATCGTAAGATATACAGGAAAAGAAATACATGCAGTGAACCAGAGACAGAGTGGAAGAAACAGAAACACAGGTATGTCATGTACACAGAGAGAAAGAGAAACACACGTGTCGGCGGTATCAAATGGCACTGTTATAATATTCTAGTCATCTTTCCTAGCATTGCCACTAAAAACTTTTAAAACCCTATCCTGTTTTCACAACTATAGGATTAGGTGAGGATATTCCTAAACTATGTTGTACTTGTGTCCAGAAGGCTGAATGGAAAGCAAGTCAAGGGGTTAGTTGTTTCCATTCTTCAAATATGGACCCTCCTAGCTTGAGAGTGATTATCAATTGTAACTGTTGCTGTTTCCCACTCAGTCTCATGTCTTTCTTTTCTTGACCTCATTAAAGGGGACATGCCTTGGCTACTTCTTAAACAGGCATATTCAATAAATGGGCATTGCCTTCACCCTAAGTGAGTTGCCTGCAAAAACCTTGGCCTAAAGGGCCCAAGGTCTCCCAGTGCAACCTGGGTCATCTCCAGTCATCCTGAGTTACATCAGGTCACTGGATTCAGATGGCACTGGGGGACAAGTGAGGCTGGTGAACTGCACAGCCCTCCCTCACTCAACACAAAGTCAAGTGCAAGTCATGCCATCATTTCTCTGATGGCATGGTCTTCCTTGACAACAAAAGACAAACACAATGGGGGGGAAGTTTCTATTGCTCTTCCCTCCCATTATTTTTTAAAATGAGGAAGTAATTTTTTAAACAACAAGAAATCTCACTTCCAGGATCAGACCTTTTTTGAAAGTTCAGAAAGCTCTAGTTTCCACCTGGCTGACTCATTTTGGCATGGGAAACAAAGCCAGGGTTAGGTCTCCAAAGTTCATCAGCTCCAGTTTTTAACAGAAGCACAAGTCACTTCTACAACAGCATCAACAAGTGGTCATCCAGACTCTGTCTGAAGACCTTTTAAGGGTCCAGAAACTCAGGCAGCTCTGATGATTAAAAAGTCCCTCCTCATCTAACAATTAAGGCGCCACTGCTGACTCCAAGGGTACCAGTAGGATGCTACAACACTGTTTTCTCCTTAGAAAGCCTTTGGCTCTGGAAGCAGGCATATGGTTGGATTGTCTTCCTTCCTCAGGAGATTTGCTTCTAATGAGAATGATTAGGTTCATTTTTCTCATATTCTGGTTCATTGAACTCCTCCTACACTGATACCTCAAGGAAAATGTTATTCAAAACATACGTTTATTTAAAATTTCTCCCTATCATCTAAGAAAATGCATTTTCTTCTTATTCTGCTTGGTTCTAGATTGGAAACTTGGATGAATGAGTGGAAGTTACAGCGGGGTTAGATTTCAGCTCAATATAAATGTATCAGAGATTTTTAACCATTAGGTTTAGGCTCACATCCAGGGTTTCCCCAAAAAGGGGGACTATGAATCAAGCAGGGATCAGTAGTTTACTCCTACGCACAAAAGAAATGTTAACCGTAAAAGACTCATAGCGCACATTATCAGAACCACAAAAAAAAAGGGGGATACAATAACAACTTATAATTATTCCTGCAATTTACAGGGAAACTGATACTTAAATCACATCAGAACATAAAGCACTTTTCAGGACTGCTGATTAAACCAAATGCTGAGTCAACCTGTCACAGAAGTCCCCACAAGTTTCCAGGAGAGAATTAAACACATGCTCCCTTGAGAAGATCTCTATGGATCAATTCAATCTCTGATACACTTACATTGAGCTGAAATCTTCCCTTTACTCCCACTATAACGTCCATTCATTCATCTCAGTTCTCAATTCTATAACCAAGCAGAATAAGAAGAAATCATATTTGTTCAGATGACAGTGAGATGAATAACATTAGCCATCTTCAGAAATAGGTTAATGCCGACATTAAGACTCACATAGTTCAATAGATGATAGTGAAATGGGATCAGCTGCGGAAAGAGGCATTCTGAAAAAAGGGAATTCCTCCTACTTTGTCTCACAAAGTACTTAGATATTTAGTAATAATGTCACACTGATCTAACACTTTTAATGCAGGTATTTGGGTACAATAGTCTCACACTCTTTTTACACAGATACGGTAATGGGCACGCTTGCACAAACAGAGCCCCAAGACACACAGCACCTCCCAGACGCTTGCCACCCAGCCTTCCTCTCCACCACGACTCTTGCCCTCACACAAGGGACTGATTTTCTTCCAAACGTCATGATTTCCCAGTTCCTCAATCTATTCCATTCTCATGACCTACTCCTCCATTCTACTGCAGCTACACAGAGAGAACGTCATGCTTTCCACTCTGCCATCATCCACAAGGGCTCTCCTTTCTTGTTCACAAACTCCGAAATTCCTTTCTGTGATCATAATCTTTTATCATTCTATCTTTCCCTATTTCTAATGACCCTCAGCCCTGTTTTTCATCCTCAACCATGACCTCCATTTCTTTAACCCCTTTCCCAGGCTTCAGCCTTGCACCAGCTACAATCCCTTGGTTCCTGGCATTTGTTTCCTCTCAATTGGCTCATTTGTAAAGGGAGCCAATCTGTCAGTCAACATCCCTTTTTTTACCTTTTTCATTTGTATTTTTTCTCAAATTTATTTATTTTAAATTGTGGAATAAAACAAATATTTCTATAACATAGTATAATAAAAAAGATGATTTCACATGAAACTGAACAACTATTATGTACAATTTACTATTCCTTTTAAAGAAAATTATAGACAATTATAAGAAAATTATCATGAAATTTCTTTCTTTCCCTCCACACTCTCCCACCCTAGAGAGGGCTTAAACACCTACCATGTGCCAGCTCCCTGAATTTACTTCTGAGTATGAAAAGGCAATTATTAAGTTGGTCTACATTTCTGGAAGAACTGAGCAGCTCCTGACTGGATCACACTTGTACTTTGTAATGTCACAGCTCAGGACAAAATGAACCTGAGTTTGTTTGTCGTAGGCACACTCCTTCTCTGTATCCTTTATCTTATCTATGATTCTTTAGGACTTTGCCAATATTCCAATACTCCAACATATAGTTTTGCTTTCCCTTTCCTTCCAAGGTACTTAGTGTCCCAGGGAATTGGACTATGTATGCATTTAGGGATGAGACCTTTTTTAATTTTTTTAAGTCAAGGGTTTAACATGCCATTGCCATATACATTGTATCATACCGAGAGTTCTGGAGATTGGTATTTCTCTTTCCCTCCTGCAAGACTGGTCTTTGTGTATTGCTTTAGCCATCTTGCTGCAGCCCCAGGAAATTTCATTGCTCCTGCTGTTTTCTGGATTTCAGATCCAATGTGGCTCATGCTTTCCATACCAAAATGGACTGCACATCTCCTAAAAGCAGAGTTCCTAGTCAAGCAGCCATGACTTCACAAGTCCTGAAGACTCCCTGTTGCCTATAATGATGGACAAATTGTTATTCCAAAGGCTCCAATTTCTCTTGATTGACTAGAGCCAAAGTTAGGCTGTGAGGCAGGGATGCAGGGAAATCACAATAGAAGTTGGTGGAAATGGGAAGGAAATGAGTAGGCTAGCTGAGGTTGTGGATGTTGGATGTGTTTGCTGTTGACATATCTCCTTAATATTGTCATGCTTTTACTAAATAGATTGCTTGAAGTTTTATCACAATATGGAGTTTAAGTGATATATTAGCAGTCAAGTTTCAACAAAGGATAAGAAGTCATCAGTGAATCAAGGGAGAAGGAAATAGCTGGGAGAACATGACTTGGCGTGACTAGCACATGCTATTCTGTCCAGTGAGAGTGAAAAGAGACTCCAAACTATAGCACCTGTTTGTGAGTTAATTGGCATGAATGACTAGCATAATTCTGTGGTGGATAGAGATGGGGATGTTTTTCTCATTAAACAGAAGTACCTCCTCCTTTCCTCTCTCTCTCTCAACTTGGAAGATTGAAGAGAGTAAATAGATTCCAATCTGAGAGGCAAGGTTAGACATGAGGAATGAACTGAGAAGTGCCTGAAAGGTTAATGTAAAAATAGGATAGGGAGAAGGACTGGAATTTCATTGATATGAGGAATTCCCAGAATACATATAACTAATACTTTCTTGATTTTGTTCTGAATTTGAAGGCAGTTAGGTGACACGGTGGGAAAAAGTACTGAACCTAGACTCAGGAAGACCTGAGCTCAAATTCAGCCTCAGACCCTTATGAGCTATGTGACTCTGGGCAAGTCACTTAATCTCGGTCTCCTCATCTCTAAAATTATCGGGGATAATCACAGCACCCATCTCCCAAAGGTTTCTGTGACGATAAAATACAATTACACTCATACAGTGTTTTGTAAATTTTATCCTACATCAATGCTAGCTATTGTTTCTATTATTGTTATTTTGCCAATCTAATTAAACTATTTATTTAATCAGAACCTTCAGATTTCCGTGACTGAAACACCATATTGATCTGGAGAGAAGAGTAGCTGACAAGGGAGGGGCTGAGTCAATGAGTGACAAGTTGTGATTGACAAGTTCTTCTCGAAACTGAACTGGAGATTTCACAGGAAGGGGCAGAGCGCTGGATGATTGATATTAGCCTACCCTAAGCAGAGAAAAGTGGATCATTATACAGAGACCCCATAGGATGTCCATATGTGACAAATAGTAAAAACACAGCATGTATATCAGTTTATGTCATGATTTTAAAGGATATTATTGTTAATAATATTCATCATGATAGGGTAGTATGAGCGATGATGAAGGCTGTCAAGAATAATTTGTCAGCTCCTGGCCAGGTTTGCTTTCATCACTTGTGACATTCATTAGAATCTCTGGTCCAGGGTGGGCTGAAATATGGTGCAGAGAAAAGAGAGTAAACGAGTATTTCATTGCCTACTATGTGCCAGGCAGAATGCTAAGCACTTTACACATGTTCTCACATTCTATTTTCACTATACCATTTTTATCCCCATTTTACAGTTGAGGAAACTGAGGTAAACAGAGGCTAAATAATTTGCCCAGAGAAACATACTTAATATGGCCCAGGGCTGTATCCATTAGACCCCCTTGCTGCCTCTAAGAAAACATACTGGATTTGAAACTGGAGAAGCTAGGTTCAAATCCTAGTTCTGCTAATTACTATCTGTGGGGTTTGGGACAAGTCATTTAACTTCTATGTACCTCAATTTTCTAATTTATAAAACAAGAGAATTGAAGTAAATAATCTCAAAGACCTCTTCTGGTTCTACATCCTCTCATTATAAGTTACTTAACAACTCCATGGTAGAGTGGAAAGCATACTAGACTTAGAAGCAGAGAGCCTGGTAGTCAGAGGTCTGCCATTTTCTAGCTATGTAGCCTTAGGTAACTCATTCAGGAAAGAGAGGCTATGCTTCTTCATCTACAAAATGGAGATAACAATATTTATACTATTGTCTAGAGTAGGACGTGCTATAGAGCTTGTTCACATGTGTGTGTATTTAAATTTTTTATCTTGGACAGTTGTTTCAAATAGACAAATATATTGGGCCTGTGACTGATTAGGACTTAGGTAGCAGGCTAGATTGCCTTTGGGAAATTATGAAGTTCTTTAACGACCCTAAGCCTCATTTAGAAACAAAAACCCATCTTCGTATAAGACCCATATTCTTCCAGTGAGAGGTGATGAGGTACAATGGATAGAGAATCATCCTCGGAGTCAAGATGACCTGAGTTCAAGACCTGTCTCCCACTCATACCTGACATATCAAGTCAATCACACAACCTCTAACACTATAAATTGCTGAGCAGGTGCCTCCTGACATTGGTAGAAGTTTTCTCCCTGGGAGTTCGCAATACCAATGAGATGATGGATTTGTCCAAAAGAGTTTTTCTCCCAGTGATGCAGTCCACCTATCAAATAATGGCATGCTACGATATCCAAAGAATGGAAATCAATAATCACCCAGAGAGCAATGGAAAGGCATATGATGGGAGGAAACAAAATTAAATACTACATCTTCATGATGTCAAGAGAAAGTGAGGAAACACACACATACACACACACACACACACACACACACTCACTCACTCACTCATAAATTGGGTAGACTGCCCAAAACAAACTCATGGGAAGATATGGAAGGAATCAGACAGTAAGGGCAACATAAATGAATTATGATCTACATCAGTGACATCACAGATATGCTACTTACTTCATAGGTTTGTTATGAAATTAAAAGGAGATAATGTATGCAAAGTGCTTTGGAAACCATAAAGTACCATACGAATGCCAGCTATGAGTAGTAGTAAAGGAGAAGCTGTAATAATACTGATAAAGGAAAGTATCATCTGTAAAACTATCCACCAAGAGAATCAATTAATCAATCAAGAAGAATTTATTAAGCACCTCCTTGGCTAAGCACTGAGGATATAAAGACCAAAGGAAAATAGCCCCTGCCCTCAAGGAGCTTACAGAGTACTAAACTTACTGAATCAGAGCACTTTATCTAGTCTGAGCCTTTCATTTTACAAAGGAGAAACTGAGGCCCAGAGAGGGAAAGTGATTTGCCAGGAGTTACCTAAACATAACAAACCAGTGGCAAAATCACAGTCCCCTTAATTCCCAGTGCTGGGTAAAGTCATTTCTGGAGGATTTATGGGACAACTTTGCCAAGAATAACAGGATGAGAAGGCTTGGAAGGATTGCAAACTGCCCTAGTAGAGAAATATCCATACTGATGATGAGATCATGGGTCCATTGAGGTTTGAGCTAAACCCCACCTCCAACCCTTTAGGGTGAAAAAATAACCTGGAAGTCATGAATCACCAGATTTTTCCTGCTTTTATTCTTTCAGACCAGATGAGAATTTCCTTTATTGGCATATATTGTTGCTTTGCTCCACCAAGGAGTGCACAAAAAAGAAAACTCAGAGAATATTCAAAACAAAATAGCAAATGATAGGGGTTGGGGTGTGAGGGAAGGGGTCATAGGTCACTAAACCTATTTGAGAGGAGACTAAAGAAATTCAGGCAAAATGCATTTTGACCCTTTCTCCCTCCAAATCTCCCCAAAGTTTGAAAGCATAAGGATTTTTTCCTTTAAATGAATTTTCAGTTTTCAGTACTTCCTTCATCTTCACCCATGCAGAAGTACCAAAATATCCCAAAGCAGAAGTCCTAAGTCAAGTCCCTGTGTGCCTCTTCTGGCACCTACCAGCCCCCAGGAGCAATGCTGACCAGAAGTAAGTGCTTTAACTACCAGTAAACTCTTTTTGACCTTCAACTTAAGGCCACCCTGTAAGTTTCTATCTTTGGTACAGACATTCTTTATAGGAAGACTCAGTAGGCACAGAGGAAGTACAAAAGGGAGAAAAATGGAACGAGAGTTTCTGTCAAATAGATCATTTATAGCCTCATACAAAAAGACACTGTTGTTGCTAGACAAAGACATGAAGCTGAAGGAGAGACTCATAATGTTTAATGAATTTTTAAAGACTGTGTTTGATGATAGAGTTTATGTAATAAAGGCTCTAAGCCTGTCTTATTCAAAAACTTGGGATATGCATAGGAAAAAGAGGTCAGGAAATGCATCCTTGCTGACACTGGGTAGAAAGGTCCAGTAACCATGTGTGTGTTGTGCTGTGTTGATCTCTACACATCCCAAGAGCCCGGAGAAGTTGAAGAGACTAGGGTTTTTTTAATGAAAAAAACTAAATGGTGAAGAAAACTATAGTGACAAGGATCCTTGAGATATGCCTCCTATGAATGAATGAATGGATAAGTAAATAGAGGGATGGATGGATGAATGGATGGATGGATGGATTTTAAAAGCATTTATTAAGCATTCACTGTGCACAGAGCACCTTGCTAAGCACTGGGGATGCAAATAGAGAAAGAATTTTTTATAATGCTCTTATAAGAAGCTTACATTCAAATAAGGGGAGACAATAAATATAGGAGGTTTCACCTTTGAGTCAGACAGAAAGGTCCCTGTGGTCCTTAGATTGAAGTGACATATCTTCTTTAATGACATTTCCATTATTAAAAATCTGTTTCTGATGTTGAATCACTTGACAGTGCTGAGGATTCAGATGATAGGAAATGTATTTTCCCCATTCTTTAAAAGCTGTAACTACTTGGGAGGCAGGGGATATGGCACTTGAAAAGGTTGCCAGATCATATCTCCATGAGAGCTGTTTCTCTAAACTCTTATGAGAAAGAAGGCCAGAAGCAGGTCTTGCAGTCTGGAGCAGGGGCACTCCTGGTCCCAGGGTTCTTGGACTTACCTGCCCAGAGGTGGCAAATGGTCAGTGATTGCTGCTGGAGGCATCAGGGATGGCAAGCCCTTCCCCATAAATGTTGATGCACTCCAATGTCCTCATTGTCTTCCCCCTTTTCATTAAAACCATCCCAAATTTCCATGTACCTTCCTTTAGGTTTCACTAGACTCCCTTTTTCAGTCCAACCAATTCACATGATTCCAAAGAAAATGTATTGAAGAAATCTGGGTTTGAATACTTTCTTTTTTTTAACTGGGTATAAGTTTGTTTGCAATCTAGACAAATGCTTTCCTGAGCTAGTAATTTTAGAAACATGATAATCTCATAGGATGGAGTGGAATAGTTGCCACTCCTACTCCCAAGTGGAGAGCCCAAGTCAAACCATAGAATAAGAGAATGTCAGAACTAAAAAATATCTTAGAAGTCATCTAAACCAACCCCTTAATTTCATAAAGGAAAAAATTGGAAGCAGAAAACATAAGTGAGCTCACACCAAATGTCTTAACTCCAGTTTCATAGTTCTTTTGACTACACAATATTTGCCTCCTTGAAACAGACACAATAAGCCTAAAATCATAGAATGAGACCTGGAAGAGGCCTCAGAGGTCACCTAGCCTAATTTCCTCATTTTATGGACGAGGAAACTGAGGCTAGAGGAGGTGAAGTGACTTGACCATGTTCAAGTTGGGGGAGGGAAAAGGAGAAAGAGGCAGAGGAGGAGGAGGAAGAGGAGAGGAGAGGAGAAAGAGAGAGATGGAAAAAAGGAAAGAGAGAAAGAGAAGAGACAGAAAGACAAAGAAAGAGACAATTAAGAGAAATTAACCAAAACTATTTGTCAGAGTCCTGTGACTAGGCAAAAGCAATAATTCAAAGTACATTTGACCATAAGAACTGCTAAATAGTGTTGACTGTATTTCCTATTTCACTTTCTAATGCATATTCTTGTCCTCAAAAGTCTTTCTAATTGCACAAGACCTGGACCATCTAAGAGAATCTTACCACCAGTCTTCACTATTATATTTCTACATGTTGCTGTTAGAACTACTTATTTCCATAAATGCTTCTTTCTTCATGTTAATTTCCCTACTCAAAAGCCTTCGATGTTTCTCTCATATGATAGTTTCAAGAGACTTCTACCAATATGACTGCCTAAACTGAAAAGGAATTAACCTAGCTACCATATGTCTACTCCAGCAAAATCTTCAAGTTCCCATTAGGCTGAATACTGAAACTGTAGTAAATAAGCAACATGATAACCAGAAGCCAGAGGACAATAGTAATAGACCCCCAACAAGTCAATACCAGACCAGCATAACATCCCAGCATCATTAGAGATTGCCAAGTTCAGGTATAGCCTTTGAGGTTCTTTGCAGGTATAACAAGAAAAGGAGGGCCTTCCTGAGAGAGTCCCACAGTACTCAGAAAGGACCAAGACTATCAGAAAACCTCCAGCTGAGGGTCTTGGAAGTCTAGAAGAGTGATAGCAACAGCAACAACCAGCCTGGTTGTCAGTAACCAACATGACACCAACTGGTACAGCATTGTAAAGCTACAGCCAAGAGTAAGATTCAAACCCAGAACTTCTGATTCCAGATTGGATGCTCTTTCTATTATACTACAGTGTTTCTATTATACCACAGTTTCCTTCTGCATCAAATATAAACTTATTAACTGATTTATGTTGCCTTTCATAGTCTTGTGTCTCCTTATCTATCCAAACTTATTTCATAAAATCACTGGAAGGTACCCTAAAGACTATCTGGACCAGCCTTCTACATTCTACAGATGAGGACATTGAAGTTCAGAATAGAAGACATGGCCAGTGTTCAATAGATAATACACTTGGAATTCAAACCCAATTTCTTTGATAACAACACCAGTATTCTCTCCATTTACCTCTACTGCTCAAGACACATCTTCTATTCTGGTCAACATTGTTTCCTTACTGCCGAAACAGTAAAGATGGCTGCAAATATATGCAGCATTCTTCCCTGATGGTCCTCCGCCTGTCTACTAGGAGGTGGAAGGTGTCTTTCATGAGCTTTCCTCTTGGCTCATCATTGGTTCTTCAACTATTAAAATTCAATTTCCTTTTAGCGATGCTTTCAATTCTATTTTGTGACCGTTGTCACTGGGATTCTTTTGGTTCTGCTCATTTCACTTAGAATCCATTCATGCAAATCTTTCTACATTTTTATGAATTACTCCTATTTGTCATTTCTTACAATTATTATTCTGTTCTACTCCTTATATGACTGTTTTTCAGTCATTGCCCAATCAATGGACACCCACATGTTTCCAGTTTTTGCTACCTTAAAGATGCTGCTGTCAACATTATGGCATCTATCTCCATGGAGTATATACCCAAAAGCAGGAGCATGGGGTGTGAGAGTATGACCAACTTAGTTATTGCTTTCTCACATAATTCTAAATGATTGCTCAGAGTAGTTGGACCAATTCACAACTATACTAATAGTATGTTAATAGTTTTATTTTTCCATAGCACACTCTCCCTGCCAATGTTGACTATTTTCTGGCTTTGTCTTCTTTACTAATTTGCTGGACATGAGGTAAAATTTCAAGTAAAACCTTTAATTTGCCTTATTATCAGTGATTTGGTACTTTGTTTTTCAAAATGGTATTTTACATTTCTTTTGAAAGATATTTGTTCATAACCTTTGATCACTTATCTATTGAGAAATGATTCTTGGTCTAATATATTTGTGTCAATTCCCTATATATTAGGGAGATCAAACTTTTATCAATTATGTTTGATGAAAAGTCATATGGAGGTTTTTTTTGTGTCTGTCCAAGAGATGTATTGGAGAGGGAGAAGAGTGGAGATGTTGCCTCCCGTGATAACATATAAGCTTCCTGATGATAACATATAAGCTTCCTGATAGAAGAGACTGTGTCAATTTTGTTTTTGCATCTCCAGTCAATCAACAAGCACTTACTAAGTGCCTGCTATTTTCCAGGCACTGTATTAATCTACAGTGAGGATACAGAGAAAAGTGAAAACAATCTATGTCCTCAAGCAGCTCACATTCCCATGGAGGAGCACTTAGCACAGTACCTTAAAATGATCAAGTCAAGCAGTGAATAGACATTTAATAAGCACCTACTACATGCCAGACAATGTGCTAAATGCTTAGGATACAAAGAAAGGCAAAAGTTGTTGAAAGATTGATTTGATTAATATGTCTTTATCAATGGAAGAAGTTTCCTCAAAGCAGTGGAACAACAGGTTCTTATTCTTCAGGAGTTTGTTGGGGGATTTTTTTCCATCACAGAATTTTCAACTTGACCAGGACTTCAATGGTCATCTCTCTCCATTACAGGGATATACTGAGAAAAGCATTTTGCAATCATAATGTACTACATAAAGATGCTGAGATGATGATTATCTATTCCAACTCTCTGCTGGATGGATAGACTTCTATACGATAACCATGATATGTTCCCCACTGGTTATCCAGAGGTTATCCAGCCTATGTTTCAATAACCCCTGTGATAGAGAAGTTACTAGCTCCCAACACAGCTTATTCCACGATTGGAAAGTCCTTTTCACTGAGCTGAAATCTACTTCCCAATAACTTCCACTTACTTCTAAGCTCTGGAGTCAAGAGTGATAAGAGTATTTTACATTTAAATTGATTCAAACAAATGCAACTTGAAGAGTCTACATTTTTCCTCAAAAGAAAAGTAGGTTAGAATGTATTCTTGCAAGAGGATTTCATTTTTATTCATCCTTCTTGGTATCTTGCAAGTGAATTGCACTTAAGTGAGGCAGAGTTATGCAGTCATCAGTCTCACCCTCTCTTCCAGAGTCCAGTGGCCAGACATAAATTAAGAGGACTGGCAATGGCCAGGGAGGGGATTTTTTCAAAAAGCATCCAGTTTTCTCAGGCCTTATTCCTTTCTATTTTTAATCTGTTGGAACTGATGTTTGTTCTTCATTCTTAAAAAGGACCATGACATCGGGGAGGTGATGTCATGACTTGCAAGTAAATTGGATTTAAGTGAGGCAGGACTGTGGAAAGTCACCAGCCTCAATCTCTTCTCCCCATCCCCTTGGAATTAGCTATTACAATAATAACAGCTCACAATTCTATAACACATTCTTTATGAAGTACTTTCCTCCAAACAACCCTGAGAAGTAGACAACACAAGAATCGTCACTTCCTTTGTACAGAGGGCAAAAATGAGACTGAAACAAAATGATGTGACTTGCCTAGAAAAGCCACTGAGTCCAGGTCTTCTGACTCTAAGCAAACCTTGTTCTGTGCCTCTTGGCTTCTCCAACAAGTAACAGGACAACTCCACCTCACTTAAATGCAATTCACACACAGGTCAAGACCTATGATGTCATTGGTCCTCTTTGAAAACAACAGCATGCTCCAAAAGATCCATAGCATTTTAGTTACCACAGGACATATTTCCAGGAACTGATGAAGAAGGACAAAGTGCAAATGAAAATCAGCTTGATGATATTACAAGAAGTGTCCTAAAACTATATTCTTTAGCATTCCAAGCTTTATTTCCACCAATGCCTGAAACATAACTCTAAGACATAATTTTTCATTTAATCCAATTCAATGAACATGATGCTTCCCATATGCAAGGCAGGGATACACATCAAATATCCAGGCAGCTAGGTGGTGCAGTGGATAGAGCACCAGTGCAGAAGTCAGGAGGACCTGAGTTCAAATCTCACTTCAGACATTTGACACTCACTAGCTGTGTGACCTTGGGCAAGTTACTTAACCCCAATTGCCTCATCCTGGGTCATCTCCAGTCATCCTGAGGAATATCTGGTCACTGGATTCAGATGGCTCTGGAGGAGAAGTGGGGCTGGTGACCTGCACAACCCTCCTTCTCTCGAAACAAAGTCAAATGCAAGTCATGTCATTTCTCTGATGGCATGGTCTTCTTCAGCAACAAAGGACCGAACACACACACTAATATCCAACATTGTGATAAGTACTGGAGATTCAAAGAAAACCAAAATGAATTTTTTTAAATAAGTTAATTTATTTAATAAAGAAAAGAAATTTTTAATGTATTTAATAAATAAATTTTAAAAATAAATAAATTCAAGAAATTACAATACAGTCAATGGAAAGAACAGGTAGAGAAATAACTACGATAAAAGGAAAAGTAATAGCCAAATGAACAGCCCCTCATTAATTACCTGTTATGTGGACGGTGTCCATTATGAGAGGCAACTTGGTATAGTGGTTGAAGAGCTGGCCTCAGAGTCAGAAAGAACTAGGTTCAGGTTCTCTCTCGGAACATAATGACTGCATAATTCCTGGCAAATCACTTGACCTCTTGCTTCCCAGACAGGCTGTCAGTGATAGAGCAGGTACCCATCTATATTGGTAGAAGACACATCCTTTATCAATGATATCATAGGGCCAATGCAAAGAATAAAATTTTCAGGCATCCTATGAAGGGACAGGAGCCAAGACAAAAACCAAGCTCTCAGGAGTTTACATCCAATGGGGATGGGCAGAAGGGACAATCACAAAGGATCAACGGATCCAGGCAAAAAAAGAGGAAAGGCAGGATGTGTCAGGAAAGGCGTCATGGAGGCTGTGGCACCTGAGTTGGGCTCTGAATAAAAGATGGGACTTTGGCAGATGAAAGGTAAAAGAAGGAAAGCTGCTTATAGCAGAAACTGCTTCATTTTGATTCTTTCTATCCCTAGAAACTATCACAATACATTACATAGCAAGAGGTTAATAAATGTTTCTTTATTAAATTGAATTGAAGGTGGGAGTAAGAGCTAGACTTCATTCTAGCTACCCTTGGGACTTCATAAGCAAATTCATAGAGGCTAGAGAGATTAGGACAGTTTTATATTCATGAACATCTTGTGTCTTAACAGGAATGGCATCTAACCACAGAATGGGCAAACAGGAAAAAACTATAAAAGCAACTGCTTCAAATATGCGGAAAATATGGTATTAATGCAAGCTCAGACAAGGGTGAGAAAAAACATCCTCTCCATCAGAGGAACCACACGGGTTGACATTGATTTAAGCCAAATCACTTCAAACTATAGAAAGAAAACAGAGCTTCGGATCCTGTAAACTCTGAGACAAAGACAGGATATGATACTTATCCATTTGAGCCAAGGCCTGGGAAAGAGTTTGCCAGTGCTAACAGTTAAGTGGCTGTCAACGTGATAAATGCCAGAATCAAACATTACCATTCGGAGACTGGTAGAAAAGGAAGAAAAAAAACTCCCACTACTTTTATCATGTTTTTTTCCCCAAATGAGTAAAGTTTGTATCCAATTAAAGAGTAATTCGTGGCACATGAAAATAATAGCTAATATATGTAAGTATTTTTGTAATTCTAGAAATCAGCACCATGCACTGTTATGGGTCTGTATTCTCATTGACGTGTTTAAGTATATCCCTTCAGCAGGATGACTGTAATACATCTAAGCCTGCCCATCCTCTGCATTTATCATTCATGTCCTCTCAGGAGCCCATTCAATGTGTTGGGGACCTTCCTTGAGTTTTCTTTAAATTGTCAGTGGAGCACATGTACTGTTCAAAGAATTGCAATGATATCTTTGATTTTTTGCAACCCATGAAATAATCAACGTGAGAGAAATTCAGTGTATAGTCATAGGATTTAGAGATGGATAAAAACTTAGAAACACCATCTAATGTTCTCTTTTTACAAAGAATGAAGCTATTTAAGTACTTACTGTGCTAGCTGCTGGACATACAAAACAAGGAATGAAACAACCACTCATATGTGGGAGAGATAGAAGGACACAATAAGTACACATATAAATAGATACAGCATAAACAAAGGGCATATATAGGCATACATTCAAAAACAAGATAGTTTGGGAGAGAGAACACTAAAAGTTGCAGGTATCAGGAAAGACTTCATGCAGAAGATGGTTCTTGAGCTGCTTCATAAAGGATAAGAGGGGCCTTATGAGTCCAAGGTAAGGCATTCTAAGAATGGACCACAACCAGTGCAAGGGCAGGAAGATGAAAAATGGTGTGTCATGAGTAAAGAACAGAGATAAGACCAGTTTTGTTTAGATCACAGAATATAGGAGTAGGAATAATGCCCAATGAGACTGGAAAGAAAGGTCAAGGTCACATTACAAAGAGCTTTAAAAAGCTAATCAGGGACACAATAGTCAATGACTATAGTGATCTATTTCTTGATAAATCCAAAGGCTCTAGCTTCTGGGATAAGAACTCACTATTTAACAAAAACTGCTGGGGAAACTGGAAAATAGCATGTCAGAAACTAGGCATAGTCCACCATCTTACATCCTAAACCAAGATAAAGTCCAAATGAGCACATGATTTAGATACAAAGGCTGATGCTTTAAGCAAAGTAGGAGAACAAGGAATAGTTTACCTGTCAGATCTATGAAAAAAAGGAAGAAATTATGACCAAACAAGAGATAGAGAACATTATGAAGTGCAAAATGGATGATTGTGATTACATTCAATTGAATTTTGCACAAACAAAGCCAATGCAATCAAGATCAGAAGGGAAGCAGAAAGCTGGGAAACAATTTTTACAGCCAGTGTCTCTGATAAAGGCCTCATTTCTAAAATATATAGAGAACTGAATCAAATTTATAAAAATGTAAGTTATTCCCCAATTGATAAATGGTCAAAGGATATGGCCAGGCAGTTTTCAAATGAAGAAATTAAAGCTATCTACAGTATGTGAGAAAAATGCTCTAAATCATGACTGAGTAGAGAAATGCAAATCAAAATAACTCTGAGGTATCACAGCACACCTATCAGATTGGCTAACATGACAAAACAGGAAAATGGTAAATGTTGGAGAAGACGTGGGAAAGTTGGAACCCTAATGTATTATTGATGGAGTTGCGAACCAATCCAACCATTCTGGAGAATAATTTGAAACTATACCCAAAGGGCTATAAAATTGTGAATATGCTTTGACCCAGCAATACCACTTCTAGATCTATATCCCAAAGAGATCATAAAAATGGATAAAGGACCCACATGTACAAAAATATGCATATAGAAGCTCTTTTTGTGGTGACCAAGAATTGGAAATTGAGGGGATGCCTATCAGTTGAGGAATGGCTGAAAAAATTGTGGTAATATGACAATATGCTATTGTTCTATAAGACTTCAGAAAAGCCTGGAAAGACTTATATGAACTGATGCTGTGTGAAATGAGCAGAACCAGGAGAACCTTGTATAGAGTAACAGTCACATTGTTTGTTGACTAATTTTCATAGACTTGGCTCTTCTCAGCAATGCAAGGATCTAAGACAACTCCAAAAGCCTCACAATGGAAAATGCCATCCACATCCAGAGAAAGATCTATCTATGGAGTCTGAACACAGATCAATGCATACTATTTACTCTCTTTATTGTGGTTGTTTTTTTTGTTGTTGTTTCTTCTTTCTTGTGACTCCTTCCATTGGTCTTAATTCTTCTTCACAACATGACTAATGTGGAAATATGTTTAATATTAATGTATATGTAGATGCTATATCAGATTGCACACTGTCTTGGGGGAGGGGAGGGGAAGAAGTAAAAAATTTAAAACTTATGAAAGTGAATGTTGAAAACTGAAAATAAATAAATGATTTTTTTTAAAAGTCAAAAAAAAAGCTAATCATGAAAGTTTATCTTTTATCCTAGAGGTAATAGGAAGCTAGTAGAGTTGGTTGTAGGATAATCAAATGATCAGTTCTGCACCTAAAAGGAAATTCCTTAAAGCAGGATTTAGGAGAGACTTGAGGCAGGGAGATCAGTTAGGAAGCTGTTGTGATAATCTAGGTGAGAGGTAAATGAGAGCTTGATCTGTATGAGTAGAGAGAAGGGGTCAGATGGAAGAGATGTGAACATCAAACAAGAAAGATTTGGTAACTGATTAGACATGTGGAGTAAATTACAATGTCATGATCAGACACCAGACAGAGGCACTGAAAAGATAGCGATGCCTTGGACAGAAATAGGGAAGTTTGAAAGAGGGTAGAGTTTAGAGGGAAAGCTAATGAGTTCCATGGTAGACATGTTGACTTTAAGACACCTCTGTGATGTCCAGTTGGACATGTCCAATGGGCAATTGGTGATCTAGGGCTGAATATCAGGAAGGAGAAGTAGCTTGCCCAAGGCCACGTAAGTACCAAGACTAAGAGTTGAGCTCAAGTTTTCCTGACTATGAATCCAGTGTTACTCTTATAACATTACTCTATACCACACCACACTACACCAACAGTAAATTCAAAGTGTGAGAGACAAGTTTAAACAAAGGCAAGAACTGCAAGTTCTGAAGAACTGACTGGTTCAGAAGTAGCTGTTTCACTGCCTTGAGTGTTCCTTGGCAAAGCCAGCAAGCACTCTCAAATCTTGGTATGATCCTGACTACCCAAATGTTTTGACTACTTGGTATAGTAGATTAGTATCTTAATTAAGTCTATCAAAACAATCTAATTAGACATGCATATAGACACACTAAGGCTGTGATTTTATCTTACAGTTTATTCATTCTGTTGTGCTCAAAGTAGAAAGAGTAAAAATCATAGGAATATGGTTATTCCAGTAGTAGCATATTATATTGAAAAGAACTGGACAAGGGGGCAGAAGATCTGAGTTCAAATGTGATCCTTTTGCCCTACATAAACTTGTATAGATCCTTCATGTCTGGACTTCAGTTTCCTTATGTGAAAAATTAGAAAGTTGATAATAGTGGTCATGGAGAACAGAAAGTTAAATATATCTGTCAATAGGAAGGTGAGGGACGACTTGAGCAGAATGTTACACGTATTGTCAACGGAGGTCCCTGTAAAGGATGTTTTTGCTTAATTGTTTTTCTGTGTTACAAAGGAAAGTTCAAACACAAAGCATCAATATGACTTACACTTTTTTAAGTGAGAGGAAGGCACTGAATATTTCATAAGGACTCTTCAAGTTCTAATGCTATGTGACTTTGATACTTCAAGAATCTAGGATTTCATTGACATGAGTACACCCTCCACATTGGTTAATAGTTAGCCAGTAATAAATACTAACATTTATATAGTGCTACCATGTGCGAAGCGCTGCACAAATTATCATCTCCTTTGAACCTCACAACAGCCCTGGAATGTAGGTGCTGCTGTTATCCCCATCGGATAGATCAGAAAACTGAGGCAAACAGTAACTTGTCCAAGGTCATGCAGCTAGTGTCTCAGGCTGAATTTGAACTCAAATCTTCCTGACTCCAGACCCAGTCCTCCATCTACTGCACCACCCAGCTGCACTGATACACATAAAAGCCCATACCCTAGTAGACAATTTCATGAGTTGTGGCTCTCACCCTCATAATTCAACCAAAATTACTTCCTTCAAGGTAACCAAGGGTCTCTTAATTGCTAAATCTGATGGCTTATTCTCAGGCTTCATCCTGCATGGCTTCTATGCAGCATTTGACAGTGCCGACTACATCTCTTCCTGGATATCTTCCCCTTATTGTGTTTTTTCATGCAACTCTGCTGTCATTTGATTCTCCTACTATCTATCTGGGGCAACTAGGTGGCATAATGGATAGAGTACTGGGCCTGTTATCAGGAAGATTCATCTCCCTGCATTTAAATCTGACCTCTGACACTTACAAGATGTGTGACATTGAGCAGGTCACATAATTCTTTTTGCCTCAGTTTTCTCATCTGTAAATGTAAATTTTGCCAAGAAAACCCCATATGGGGTCATCAAAAGTCAGACAGGACTGAACAACAAAAAACTCAGCACTTATCTTCTACCTGTATAACTTTGAATTGACTTTCCACCCCCCCCACCCCCCCCACCCCCGCTTGTAAATATACTTCCTCCTCACTTCCACCTCATAGAAGCCCTTGCTTCCTTCAAGGCTGTACTGTTAATGAGAGTTAAAGATCTTCCCAGCCCATTAATGGGCCTCAGGTGGAGCCCCTTAAGGGAAGCTTGATTAGGGGAGGCTTATTTTGTAGGAAGGCCCACAGCTTTTGTTAATTAATGAGGCACTGGGTTATGAGGGTCATGCCCTCCAGCTCTGAAAAGTGTCTATATACTCTAAAGTGAGTTTTGGGGGATTCTTTGGAAGAAGATTCCTGTGCCAGATGAGACTCTAGGTAGCTATTAAGGAGCTCCCTGGCTTTGAAAACCCAGATGTTGGTATTCCTCTCTCTGATAACTAAGTATGTATGTAATGGTCAGACAGCTGGATCTGGATCTTTGATACTTGAAGACCTCAATGCAAAGGTAAAAAAGGTAAGGATGATAAGAAATTGATACAAAAGTTTCATTCCTCTGTATCACGAAGATTTTCTTCAAGGAGAGGATGAGTGGGCACTGAACATGACAAGCACCAAACTACATCATGAAGCATGAAAATGACTACATTTTAACAGAGAAAAAGAATTATTTATGGACATAGGAGTCATCCCTAAATCAACTGTCTGTAATCAGACTATCAACTTGTTAGAGCTAAAATCTGAATCTATAATATGCAAGGAAAGAGAATAGTAATGAGGGAAAGATGGGGTATACAGGTATGAAGATTTAACCCTAAATTATTGCTATTATAATGCACTCATTTCTCTGGAGAAAGTGGAAGATACTACTCCACATTCTATTCATATTTCTATTAACATTTTAGCTCCATAGTAAGAGACTGCACACGCTTAAGAAGTTGGCTATTAAAAGTCACTTTCTTTTATATCCCCAGAATCTGAAGAATGAGGACAGGAATTTTTTAAGTGTTTTGACAATCAGACCGATTTCAGTAGTATGTGTACCACTTGCTAAGTGATCATCAGTTTCAATCTCAAAACAAGTAAAATGGGGTAGGTAAGCCATATAACCAACAACTTTGGAAAAGCTCATGTCCAGGACTCTAGTCCCTCTAATAGTTCCTTCCTTGGAAGGAGATTTAGACTCTCACTTCCATCATATTGAAGGGTTATGGTCTTCAGGATGCAAATTAAACATAAAATATAAATTCTGGAAAAGATCTTAAAGATTATCTAGTCCAACCCCCAAATTTTAGAAGATGTTCAATATGGGCCCCTTAAAACTATCCCTGAATTCAAGGCACACTGGGTATATAAATGACATCTCAAAAGCCCCCAGTGTTTTTTTTTTACCATACTAAACCAGAAGATACATTAATTCAAAGGAAAAAGACATTGGTTCAATTGTATAATAATAAGATACACAACAAAAAGAATCTCCTTACAATCATAGAATACTGCCATGTCACTGTGGACATTGAAACACACACTGTAAATACAAATGACCAGGAAACACGTGAAAGAAAGAACACAGAGAGATTGCAGATAATCAGGGCAACTTAAACTTCTAGGACTACATCCTAGCTGGAACCTCTATGCCTCCAAAGCTACCATTTATTGCTTTCTTACAGAGTTGCTGAATGCTGTCTGCTGATTTGATAATACCACCTGGTTGCTTTCTCAAGTTCCTTGGTCTTCTGAGCTACAAGCTACAAGCAGGCATTGCTCACCTAGTTCCACCACTATACCACTATCAGATTTTTCTCTGTTTATCTGCTGCCATCTGCTGGTTCAATGACTATGGGATCTCTTCTTTATGGAAAAATGGTCACCACTCTTTTCTGTGCATCTAACCATAAATTCAGGACTATTTCAGTTTTGGGGGGGTCAGAGAGGCCCATACCTGCACTCAATCACTCAGCAATCCCTTAGATCGAATCTATCTTTTGAATTATGTTGGTTCCGTCCATTTGCAACTTTCTTGGGCCTGTCTCCTATTTGAGTTGGAAGGAGAAAACTCCCAACTACCATCATAGCCTTTGCCACTAGTACTGACTCAACAAATTAATCTTGAAACTTCACTTAGCAAAACTGGAGAGGTTGGAGTTGCCATCTTTGTCCCATTTTCCTGTTGACACCAACATTACTATTCATCCTAAATACAGATGGCCAAGAAAGCGACAGGTCACAGAATGATTGCATGGCAGAACCAAGATTAGAAACCAGACTGTAAAATAATTCTCTACTGTAAGATAGCTTACTGCTTCTACAAGGAGAACCCTATACTTATCAACATTTGTAAAGTCTTCTTTCTTGGAGCCCATATCTGCAAGTAAGTTCACTCATTTAAATGACGTTAGTCAAGCACACTTGACATGTGCTGTCCTTATTCTTGGATCCAAGACCACTAAGTGGCTGTGACATTGACAGAGTCACTTTCCTTCTTTGGGATTTGATTTACTCATCTATCAAATCAGGGTTTTGCACTAAATCAGTGTTTCCCAAATTACCTGGACCATGGTACACTTTGGGTCCTTGAAATCCCAAAATCTTAGCATTGAAGAGAGCCTTATAAAAGCCATCCAGTTCCAACCCATGCCAATACAGAAATTCTCTCTACAGTATTAATAACAAAGTGGTCATTCAAGCTGTATTTGAAAACTTCCAGTGAGAGAGAGAGAACATGCCACCTTCTGAGGTGTCCCATTTTACTTTTGAACATCTCTAGTCAGAACCATAACTAAAGATGTTTGTGTCTGAGACAAGTGAGGTAAGACAGAAGGAAGGGGTGGGATGGATCTGGGTATGAGCTCATGTCAGGTATGGACAAAAAGAGCAAAAAGCACACCCTAGGACAATGCTGTGACAAAGCCCCAGTAACTGCCCTTAGGCACTTTTCTTGCTCTAATTGTCCAGAAGTTCTTCCTTATCTCAAGCTGAAATCTGTCTCTCTGAAACTCCCATCCATTATCCTTAGCTCTGCCTTCTGGCACAATGAAGAATGAACTAGGGCCTCTTTCATAAGACAACCCTTTAAATACCTAAAGGCAGTTATCATGTCTCATCTAACACTTCTCTTCTCCAGGCTATTTCCTTCCATTAGTAACAATTATAACACACCTTTGGATTTTATGAATGTGATGGAAAGTGATTCACCTCCAGGTGGAGCCCATGGAATGTCTAAGATCCAAGAGTGGAATCAGAAGGCCCTCCATGGGCAACAGCTGCATGAACTCAACCAACAATGAAAGAAGAAAGAAGTATTGAACACACAACTGACTCACAGGAATCTGCAAATGAAGAGTGGGTCATCACCACCAGAAATTACAGAACAGATATTATCCTTAAAGATCAAGAACTAAATGACTGTTGCAGATGGTACAGACAGTAGAAACTGTATGGTCTGTTGCAAAAGTTTATCACTTATGGAATATCCAGCAAGACATGACCCATTTTGACCAGAATTACATGCCAGAAGTTCTTCTATCTTCTATAGGCAATGAATTCCCATTCTACAAATATTGAACTCAAAATGCCCTAAGAATGCGGCCAAAAAGCTGTCCTAGAAGCTGAGCATTATCCCAAATAAAACCATTCTACACAACAAGGGGCTCTGAATATGGATCATGGTTCTTTGCCTGCCCCAGTTTTTGTCCTTTTCTTTTACATGAAAGAAATTAATCTGGAAGCTCTGGCCTTGTAAGTTTCAACAGGTAAAGAAGGAAAGATTCCAGGAATCCAGGAGTCTGTGAATTTTGGAATCGAGGTGATCTTGGGTTTTGCCACCAGCCCAACCCTGATGCACCAAACATCACCTTCAGATCCCAGCGCAGTGCTAACTGAGATGAGAACTCGTCTGGCAGGGATGTCACATCGGTGTGTGAATTTGGTAGGATCAAGACTATGCAAAAAAGGGACTAAATCTGAGCCCAAAGAACAGGACAGCAGGGGAAACTGGGCCTCTGGGAATATTGGGGGAATGTTTATATTTCTCTTCTTGCTGTAACTTCATAGTAAATATCCTTTTGTAAAAACTGAAAATAAAATTATGTTAATAGGCTACATGAAATTAGGATGCTAGCCACTGGTGGCTAATATACCCCAAATGGGGACTCAAACTGATGACCCTAGAGAAGAGCGATCCCAAACTGCTCAGAAGGAGCCCTAGAACCTGGAGAGGGAAATGTAGTGGCCTAATTGTGGGATAGTGAGCCCAGAACCAAAGAGTAGTCATTACACATATAGCATTTCATATTTAATATTTATAGGGGATAATGTCAGTCACATCACATTTCTTCAAAGAATCCCTCCTCATGTTTTGTGGAACACTAGATTTCTGTATGATGCAGTGTGAGAAACTTGTCTTATATGATCTCTGAAGTCCTTCCTTCTTATGCCAATATTCTGTACCTCGCACACAGAGCTAACCTGTCTAAATGAAGCCCACATTACTCAGTGTCCTAAATGACAGGTAGGGATAGAGAATTTCCTAAGTGTTAGGAGGGAAGTGAACATGGGAGGGCTATAATACAACTACAGAATCAAAGAGTGTCAGAAACGGAAGGTATCTTAAAGACCGGATAGAACCATGATAGATTTCCAAGAGAGGAATCGGAAGTCTCATCCTTTGCCCAACGTTGTACAGTTGGCTAGGGGCAAACAGACCTAGTGTTCTGGGCAACCATGGGTTAGTCAGAGGCCTCACAAGCACTCTTGCTACCATAACAAAAGCTAAGTTCTAACAAAAAACAAAAATAGATACTGCGAAAGACTCAAATTTGCAATCCTAAAATTCTATGAAGATACAAATTATGGCATGGTCTAGATTCTTTCAGTCTTTCCAGTCTTTTCCTTCAACATATCTAATCTTGATCTTTTCCTCACCACAGCCAGGGTTGATGAAGTGGAGACAGAACTGGATGTGAAGTCACAAGACCTAAGTTTGAATTCTAGCTCTGTTGATGACTACCTTTAATAACGTTGGACCGGTCATTTAACCTCTCTTGGTCTCAGTCTCCTCATCTACAAAATGAGGGGATCTAAGATCACTTACTGGTCAAAAGCTAAAATCTTGTGACTCCGTGATTTACAAGCCCCACTAACTCCTTTGTCTGTATCATCTCAAACCTCAAGTTCTCTGCCTGGTTCCTCCTGGAACTCATCATCCAGCATGGTTGGAATGTTCTAGTCACTCCTCCAGGGTCACATATTAATTTTCCAGATAAAAAGTTGACCCTTTTCAATACCAATTTTTAATAGGAATTGATTTTTTAATATATTACATACTTCACTCAGCTTTCCCTTACTGGTAAGCGCTGGTCAGTATGCTATAAAACAATTGAAGAGACCCTGCAAACCTGTCGAAGGTCTTGTATCTGCCAGAGTACTGTTGAGGCTGAAGCTAAGCATGTCTATCTCACCAAGTTCAATCACTACCCTTCCCTTGAATTTATTATAGTGGCCTCCCTTCAGCAGTAACCCAAAATAGCAGTCAGTTTATGAGGCATCTAGGTGGCTCGTTGGATGGAGTGATGGGCCTAAAGTCAGCAAGACTTGAGTTCAAATCTGGCCTCAGGTCACTCCTAGCCACGTGACTCCAGGCAAATCATTTAATTTATGTCTGTCTCCATTTTCTCATCTGTAAAATGAAAATAATAACCGTACCTGTGTGCCAGGTTTTTGTGAGGATCAAACTATTTGTAAAGTGTTTAGCTCCGTGCCCAGCATCTAGTAGGTGCTTAATAAAGGCTCATTCCCTTCATTTGTGATTCAACAATTTGATGAGTAATGGATGTTACAAGCAGCTATTTTCATCTTTAACCAGTATCACAGAGGTAATCATCATGAACTATAAAGGAACACGTTTTTGTTCATCTTAATTTTGAGTAAATTAGTTTTTAAAATTCCAAACTGTCTGCCAATCCTCCCCTGTTTTGTTATTTTTTTCTACTCTCATTTATTAGTGGGACTAGCAAATGTTTTTGGTTGATTGGTTGGTGGGGGGAGGTGTTATCTCTTTGCTTTCTTAAAGAGAGTATATTAAACATTATATGGCCTTGCCTTGATAGTTAAGAATGATCAAATGCTCTTGATCTTGATATATTCAGCCTATGTATCCAAGACTTAAGTGATATCATGAAAGGCATGTTTATTACATTGGGAATGACCCATAAGGGAACTTGTAAACAATAAATGTAAGTGCCAACATTTATACTAAAAAAAAAGTTAACTACATAAATACAGGACAAGTCATTCTCATAGAGTTCAAATTTTACAAAGTGTTTTCTTTGTAACCTGTGAAGCAACTATTCCCATTTCACATATAAATAACCAAGACCCCACAACCCAGATCATATAGCTAGTAAGTAGGATTAAAACTCAAATCTTCTAACTCTAAATCAAATCTTCTTTCTTTAGAGAATATGGACATCTTCAGTGAATGAACAGTGCATTTTATGATGAAGAATCAGCACTCTAAGCTTCATCCTTAGTCAACACTGTGTCCCACACATGAGAGAACGGGAGATATGATTGGGCAGAAGAGTGATGTATCACATGGATAACACTTTGGTAGGTAAGTAAAACTACCATGATATGAAATCATAAGATTTAGACTTGAAAGGGGTCCTGGAGATCATTTAGTCACCTCACTCCCCATTTTAGAGATGAAAATAAGACCCAGAAAACCTAAGTGACTTTCCTTGTAGAGGATAAACTCTTTGAGGACAAAGATACTTTGATTTTGGGCTTTATATTCCAGGCGTAGGTTTTTGCTTGCACATAGTAGGTTTTTAATAAATGCTTATTGAATTGAATTGTATTAAATTTCCCAAATGTCACACAGGTAATAAGTAACAAAGCTGAGACTCAAATAGAGATCTTCTAATGAGAAATTCAGTGTTTTTTACACTAGGGCAGGCTATTCTGTTACCACCACCCCACCTATAAAATCAAAGGGCTATCCTAAAGATCTTAAAAAATAGGAACAATTGGGTGGTGGAGGAGGGGGACAGTAGATAGAAATGCCATCACATAGAAAGGGATTGCAGAAAAGACAGTGAGAAGGTTCCAGAAACAAACTTTACCTAATCAGAAATGTTGCCTCAATAGCTCTAAGAAAGGGACTTGGTTCCCTAAAGAAAGGAAGACGTTTCCTTCCTCCTCCCTTCTGCTGTTGCTTCCAGTACACAGATTCTGACTAATACTATTCAGCTACATTGACCTCCAGTCATACCAAAATCATCATCCTGTATTTAGAGATGATGGGTTAAACAGGCTATTAGGACAAACCTGGGAACCCGATCATCATTTATAAGAAACTGTATTATACAGTAAAAGCATTTCACAGAACATTAGAACTTCCAAGGGCGCTGCAGTCATCTAGTCCAAGGGTTCTGAACCTTCTTGTGTGTCAAGGACACCTTTGGTAGTTTAGTGACGCCTATGGACCCCTTCTGAGAATAGTATTTTTAAAAATATAAAATAAAATGCATAGGATTACAAAGGAAAGCAAGTTATTCAACTTTTAAGTTCACAGACTTCAGGCAAAGAAACCTTGAAGTTCAACCCATTCTTCTTTTATAGGGAAAACTAAGGTCCATTCAGGTGCAGTGACTTGTCCAAGGTTAGATCAACATGAGGAATTAATGAGCCAGAACTAGAAACAGAGTCTCTGATAATGCTGAAAGGGCAGAAAATAATGACATTGTGTTACAAGGTTAGCAATAGCTGCTGCCTTGAAGACACCTTCTGAGCTCTTCCCTATCCTCAATCAACCAATTAACATTTATGATGTACTTACTTGTGTCAGGCACTGTGCTAACTGCTGCGGATACAAAGAGACAAAACACAGCCCTTGTCCTCAAGGAGCTCACAATCTAATGGGAGAGATAGAATGCAAATAAAGCAAGCTATATACAGAATAAATAGGAAATAATTAACCAGGGAAGCCATTAGAATTAATAGGGGGTTGGGGAACATCAGAGGACCGCAGAACCTTGGCAATCAAAGAACACAGGACACTCACTGACACATTGATTCTAATCTCCCACTAACAATGTGTAACCTTGGAGAAGGTATTTCCTTTTTCTGAGCTTTAGTTTCTTCCTTTACAAAATTAGAGTACTGGATTAGATCATCCCTAAAGTACCTCCCAGGGGCAGCTAGTGGGACAGAGTGTCCAGCCTGGAGTCAAGAAGATTCCCCTTGCTGAGTTCAAATCTGGCCTCTGACACTTACTAGCTGTGACCCTGGGTTTGTCACTTAATCGTTCGCCTCAATTCCTCATCTGTAAAATGAGCTGGAGAAGGAAATTGTAAGACATTCCAGTATCTTTGCCAAGAAAACCCCAAATGGCGTCACCAAAATTCAGAGACCATTGAAAAATGACAACACCAGAATTATTTTCCAGTTCTAACTAGCTGTTGTTGCTATCATCATTCCTGTAGGGAAATGTGCCCTGAGATCCGGTCACGCAATGTCTGAAACTTTGGAACACAACTTTCCATGATTTAGAGACCACCTCTATAAAAACCTAAGGGAACAGAACCACAAAGCACTAAGGTCCTGTTGGATCACATCTTGGCCTTGGTTTCTTAGTTTTTTTAACGCAGAGAAGTAAGCTGAGATTTTCTAAAAATAAAATTCATCAGCAGTATCCCCTGCTGAAAGAAAAGGTCTTTCGTGGACAGAATTAATTATTCTAATGAATTTTAAAAAGGTGGCTACAATTCATTAGTAAATTCATTATTAAATCCAAATGTTTTATGCAATCTACCATTAAATCATTGGGGAATGTTTCAGCCCTTGGATTTGATGTCATTTTAATATACAGTTTGTAGATATACTGACAGATCCTGCAGCAATAGATATATTTTTCATGAATTCAGTAGATAAATTTGACACTAATTATGGTAAGAAAATAATCAACTAACCATGAAATATTACAAGTCAGAATGGTGAAATAGCAAGTTAACCATTAAAAAATATCTTCAAGGGTGGAATAAGTATTTATTAAGTGCATACTCTCTTCTAAGCACTATACTAAGTGGTTTATAAATATTTCTCATTTGATTCCCCACAACAACACTGGGAGGTAGGTGCTATTATTCCTATTTTACAGTTGGGGAAACTGAGGCAGACAGTAATTTAATGACTTGCTGAGGGTCTGTAAGTATCTGAAGTCCCCTCTGGACTCAGGTTTTCTTGACTGTTAGGCCCAGCACTCTATCTACTGTACCACCTAACTACTTCCAAGGGCAAAGTAACCACATGTAAGTAAAAAGGAAAATAAGGCAATGAGGTAAACAGAATAGTTTTATCATTTCCCTTATAGAGGAAGAAACTGGAAAAGGCAACATGTTCTAGAAGAAAGACTAGCAGCCCAAGCATGACAGAAGACCTGTATTTCAATCCTACTCCTCCAACTCTGGGATATCATGTAACCGTTCTGAGCCTCAGTTTCCCCATCTGTAAAGTAAGGATAACAGTGCCTGTATTATCTACTTTGCAGAATTTCTGCAAAGATCATATGAGATCATGCATAGTGTTCCAAAAGGATCACAGCAGTTTCAAGCTCTAATAGCTTTAATAGCATATACGTTGTATATGTAAAATGTTTTGCAGACCTTAAAGGACTACATAAATATCAATTGTTATTGAATTTTAGTATAAGAATAACATTTAATATGGTCCTTTATGGTTAGCGAATGGGGAAAAGCAAAGAACTTGGAGTCGGAGGACCTGAACGCAAATCCTACCATGGACATTTAGCACCTGTGTTACCTTGGGCAAGTCACTGTCCCTCTCTAGGCTTCAGTTTTCTTCTACGTAACATGTGTGTACATTAGGCATGAACAGAACAAATCAATCTCTTATATCTTGGTTAAGCAGAGCCGTATATTCACAAACAACATGGAGATGGCCCAGCTGTGAATAGCCTGAGGTCCCTCCCCAACCAGGAGGCCCAAAGCAATTCTTGTCTCACTCTTAACAGATGAAGGAGATTGATTTGTCCTGTTAGTGCCTTCTATATGCTCATTCGGCTCTGCCTCAGCAGCCAGTTCAGAGAATGTTCTTCACCATGTTGTAAGAAGACACCTATGTATGTGCACAAGAAATGGCAAACAGAAAGATTTCAGAAAAACCTGAAAAGGCTTACATGAACTGATGCAAAGTGAAGTGAACAGAACCAGGAGAACGTTACATACTAATAGCAATATTGTTCAGTGAATAACTGAATGACTTAGCTGTTCTCAGTGATACAATGATCCAAGATAATCCTAAAAGATTAATGATGAAGCATACTATCCACTTCTGGAAAAAGAATTGACATTGTTTGAATACAGACTGAAGCATGCTATTTTTCACTTTCATTTTTTTATTCAAATCTTCTTGTACAAATTGACTAACATGGAAATGTTTTACATGATTGCACATGTATAACCTATATCTGACTGCTTACTATCTCAGGGAGGGAGAGAATTTGGAACTCTGTTGGGGGAGGGAGGCGGGAGGGTTAGGTGAGTGGGAATTGAGCTTAGCATGAATGCCTTTCCTTATTGGGCAATGGAGATAGAATGGGAGTATGATTGGCTGGTGGTTTTCAGGAGGTGCTTGGAGCTATATATATGTTGGGCTCACGGGGAGGGACGCTCTCTTGGGATGTGATCGCCGAACATTAAAGACCG
>CM053769.1:391724-408678 GCA_028658325.1 Potorous gilbertii
GTGACTGGGATTGGTGAGTAGGAGAGCAACCTAGCTTTAGGAGCGAGGACCCCGTTTGGGACAACTAAACAGGGTACCCCTCGCAGAACTCAAAACATTTTTTTAATGTTTCTAAAAATTGTTTTAACATGTAATGGGGGGGAATAAAATATATTCTTTTTTTTTATTTAAGACCCCCATGTGGTCTCTGAACTGGGTATCACATATTTCCATGCTCCCAGGAGAGGGCTCTCGTTGGCTGGTCTCCCCATTACACTTATATACAGACGTGTCTCCTCCAATAGAATGTAAACACCTTGTGATCCAAAATGGTATTATTTATGACTTTGTATTCCCTGTATCTATCACAGTGGCTGCCACATAGCAAGTACTTAATAAATGGTTGTTAACTCATGAAGGCTAAGCACAAATACCCAAAGGAAAAACCAGCACAGAAAAGGTGCTTGTCAATCACTGCTCCTCATCACTCCTGTAAATGAAATTGGTGAGTAAATTCCCCAAGGAAGAACGCAGATTGGTTCTGTTTATCACTTTCTGAAGGCTCTCTCATGAAATTACATTTAGCAAAGTGTCAAGGCCTATTTGAATGATGCAATAGCTCCTTTACCTCCTTTTACTTCCTTTACCTACAACATTCCTCTACTTTCTTTTATAAGCCAGATGAATTCTACCTTAGAGGCGCAGCTAGGTGGTATAGTCTAATCAGTTCTGGACTTAAGAGTCAGGACAGACCTGAATTCAAAACCTGCCTCTGACATTTACTACCTGTGTGACCCTGGGGAAGTCATTTTATCTCTCTCAGACAGTTTTTTCATCTGTAAAATGGGACTGATAAAAGTATCTACCTTATTTATTATTGTTGTTATGTAACTCAAGTCCCAAGGTCCACTGGTATAGAACTCTCCTCACTGGTGGAGATCAATGTCATACAGGGGGGAGGGAAATTGGCAGGGGGTAGAGGGGGGACTCCACTCTTCTTCAAAGCTTCTACTTGGAACTTCACTCTTCTGGCTTCCAGCTTCAGGAGAAAAGATGGATAGTGCCAACCCCACTTCAGGTCACTGAAATAAAAGCCTCTGGGAAGAAGCTGACATGAGGGGAGCTAGGAGTCTCCATCATGTCTCTATCCCCAGTTCACTATGCTAGAGACTTTGAGGAACTGTAGAAAAGATCTGGCATTCTCTCTTAATTTTTAAATTTTTTTAGGCAAACAATGAGTATAGCTTTTATTTTTCCCTTGGAAGTTTGAACAGCTATAAAATAACCATGCTTGTAAAAAGTTTAGGATTATATAAAGTTTATAAATGATCTTGCAAACATGCATAGGAAATAAACATCAAGCATCTTGCAAAAGTCTGAACCACATTAGTACTAAAATCACATAATTTCTGTGGAAGTCATAACTTGGGCTGCCTTAAGGATGGGGAAGAGGGCATTCTCTCTCTTAGAAGAGCTATTACTGCCATCCAAATGGGAGCGCTCTTTCACTCTGTGTTACCTGGCTTGTATTCTTTGTATTCATTCCCCAATTTCTATTTGCTATTGACTTGGAAAAAATGGGTTTCCTTGCTACTTCCTATGTATGTTCATCATGGAACTGATATTTGGTAGGAAGTGAAGCCTTGAATATAGAGCTTAGGTCCTCCTTTTCCCACTAAGCAACAGTGATCAGAAGGTTAGCTTGAATCTGAAAAGTACATCTCCTAGAGTAATAATACTTAAGGAAATAAATAGATATCATTCTAACCTGGTATCTCTTCTCTGTGAGAAGAACAGACTGGCCAAGCTTCTGGCCCCAACCTTCTGTTTCCTTTTCTGGCAGAAATTAAAGTCTCCCTTAATTGTGCCCTCCATTAACTACTTAAAGAGGCCTATTCATTGAATGGGTGTGTCTCACTCAAACTGAGAATGTGATAAGACCTTAGCCTAAAATGGCAAGGGTTCCCCTTTGCATCCTGGGTCATCTCCAGTCTCCTGATGAATATCACTGGACTCAGATGGCTCTGGAGGAGAAAGTGAGGCAGGTGACTTTGCACAGCCCTCCCTCACTTGATGTCATAGTTCTCTTTGAGAACGAAGGACAAACACAACAGGTACAATGTCTCCCTTGGAGAAAGATGAGGGAGGCTAGAGATGGCTATTCTACCTCCTTTTGAGTCACAAGGACACCCCGATGTCTCATTTGAAGGATCACCTTGCTATCATCTTTATTACCTTGCAAGTAATAGTCCTATAATACAGATTCTGTATACCTTCCCTTTGGTCTCATCACCAAGCCTGGCTGAAAAACTGTCATTGAAAGGAGGAAGGGATTTTCCCATCTTCTACTAGAACTCTTTCTTCCATGTTGTAAGAGACTCATTCTGGTTCAGTCCAGCCTGGAGCTAAAGTGTTCCAGGGGACAGAAAAAATATATATTTCTGAGCAACAAGGCAGTCAGTTGCATGAAAAGGAAGCTTATTATCCACAAACGAAAGGGACTCTTTCTAAAGGGCACTTTAATGACCCAAGTCATCCTGATTATTTTCCTGGATTGAGCTCTTTATCAAAAGTAAACAGGCTGTGTGGAATGTTGTCTTTCTGCCCTCAACACACACACACAGAAAAAAAAAGAAAAGTACATGATTAAAAAGGAACAGAAGTGCATGCTAAAGACATAAAGTTGGGTTTTTTTAATTTATTTTCATTTTCTCCATGAAAATTCTATTCTGCTACCTCATCCTGGCATCAAAACAGCCTTAGGTTTTTTAAGGCTATCCCAAGTAGACACTGCAGGTCACGATGAGGTGTCTGACAAACCTATATTCTCAATAAACAGATCTGACCGCTCCTCCTACAACGAATCATGGGTTTACTTAGATCTTTAATGTCTATGGTTCCCTGGAAGTTTCTCCAAGTTTCATCATGCTTTTTAGGGATCTCAAAAGAAATTCACATAGCTATCCACAGTCAGAATCACAGGATTTTAGAGCTAGAAGAGAACTTAGAAAATGTCTCGTGCAGCTCTTTCAGTTTAAGGATGAGGAAAATGAAAACCAAAGGGGCAGTGACTTCCTCAAGGTCAAGAAGTTAATAGTATTTCTTCGGGGCAGCTGGCTACATTCCATTGCCCTTACCTCTGCTTGAGAGATTTTTATGTCTCATTTGTCTGGGAGGCCATGGCTTCCTTGAAGGCATTTTAAAGGGTGTTTTAAAGGGACAGCAACATGTACAGTGCACTAATAACGACAATGGCATTTACAAGTCATTTGAAAGTTTACAAAGCACTTTACATGCTCAGTATCTCTCTGTGTCTCTGTCTCTGTCTCTCTCTTTGCCTCTTTCTTGGTTTCTCTGTCTCTGTCTCTCTTTGCCCCTCTGTCACTTTCTGCGTCTCTCACTCTTTCTCTGTCTCTCTTTATCTCTCTGTCTCTGTCTGTCTCTCTCTGTCTCCTACTCTTTCTCTGTCTCTGTCTGCGTCTTTCTCTGCCTCTCTGTCTCTCTCTATGTGTCTCGGTCTCTCTCTGAGTTGTGTGTGTGTGTGTGTGTGTCTCTCTCTATCTCTCTCTATATATATATGTATACATACATACATACATACATACACACATATGCATATTCCCACAACAGCTTTTTGAGGCTGGGGGCTATTATTAACCCCATTATGCAGGAATGTAAACACCAATCATAATCATTCCCATTACATTGTCCCATTCATTCCCACCATTTGTTTCCAGAAATGCTCCTTTGGGAGAGTCCTCTGGGGGAATAAAAGAAGTCCGGTTGGAAAGACGTGTTGTTTTCTCTGTAACAGGGACCAGAGTTTATTGTTGGATGAAAAGTCCCCAGCCGGCTGGCGCCAGTGGGAGAGTGGAGTGCCCATCCCCAGGGACAGAATCCAGGCCCCTGACCAGGGGTCACGCCTCCAGGGTGAGCCCAGCTCTTCCATCAAGGAATTCCACTCCCCCAGAGCTCCTTTCAGGTACCTTAGCCTTCCTACCCAAATGAAAAAGCACAGGGGGATGTCGCAGCTTCACTGACTGTGCTGTTTTTTTCAAGAAAGGCAGTATCGCTGAGCCCTTTTGTTGAGTTTTCATCACCCCAGTGAGAAAGATGACAAGCAGAGCGTCAGCCTGTGTTGCCCTGGCTGAAGTTTCTCCAAGATTTTCATTTCCAAGAACATCTGATCAAGCAAAATGGGCTAGTCCCATGGGCAGGTGAGAGACAGAAGGAAGAGAAGGGAGGGAAAGGGAAGGAAAGAAGAGGAAAGAGACCTCTGTTAGGACTAGGGAAATAAAGAGATATTCACATCTATCAATATCTATCTTTAATTCCCTGGATCTAACAAAAGATATCTATATATCTATAGCCATATGTATCAGTATTTCCCTGAAGCTGATAGATAGAAAGATTCCCAAAGCCTATACATATATACAGAGAGAGAGAGAGAGAGAGAGATGAGATGAGATGAGATGTCCCAAAAGTCTTAGTGCAGTTTTGAATAGCTGGAAATTAGCTTTGAACTGCACTAAGACTTTTTGGACACTCTGTCTTTCTAAACATGCATGTGCACATATACACATATCCTTCTTGGAGCTCCCACAAGCAATAAAAACATGATTAATCATAACATTACATAAATGAAAATTTCCATTAAACAGGAGAACCCATAAGGAAAGAGCATAATGCAAGAGGGAATATAAAAAGGACCAGCGATATGACCCTGAGCAAGTCACTTAACCCCAACTGCCTCACAAAAAAAAAAAATCACAGGGCACAAGCATAATGAAATAATTCATTTACAGATTGAGAGTGGATCAATAACAATTATAAGAGCTAACTCCAAAATAACAGATTGTAAACTGTTTTATAAACCTTTAAGGATTATATAAATAGAAGCTATTAATTATACTACCATCTCAACCACTTTTAAAAAATGAATTTGAAATGTCACCCTAAAATACGAAAATATATTAAAAATAAATAAATCAGAAGCTATCTAAATCTAACAAGCAGAAATTCCTACTGCCATGGGACCCCCAAAAAATACCACACTACTTTCAGTTCCTCAACAATTCTGATGAGCAACATGGCATCAGGTTGTGAGGGTGGAAAGGAAAACAGGAAAAGCTGAAAGGATTAGAATCAGGTAGAAGGACCCAGACTATGAGTATGAGACTCTATTTCTTAGTAAGGGTATGGAAAAGGAAGAAACAAAATTGAAAATGCAATAGCAAGGGAAAGAAAAAAAAAGGCAAGATGATTAGACAGTCTTCAGAACAAAGAAATGGTCAAGAAAGTGCTTCAGTGACAGCCACATTGGATATTAACTTGAAATGTCCTACCCAGAATCTACTCCCTTTAAAGTCAGAGCTAGCACCAGCTGCTGTCCATAAAAGGAAATCGTTAGATCAAGGTCAACGGGAGAATAATGTTAACATATGTGCAATGAAAGGATAAAAAGAGGGGACAAAGAACTTCTGGAAATTGTTTTCTTTAATCGAAGCAGTTTCAGTGTCAGACATGATGTGTCCTAGTTACAGAAAATAATAAGCAAATTCTTATCAGAAAAAAAATTGTAAAACTGATTCTTTAGACAAATCATAGAGAGACTTGAATGTCAGTAGAGGAGTTTGGACTTTATATGGTAGGTAATGGCAAGCCACTAAAGGTTTTGTACAAAGAAATTTTCTCCAAGCAAGAAGCTTTGAGACCAGAAAATTAGATGAGAATTCTTACAATTTATAAGATATATCTGCCACGTCTCTCACCTTCTTTTATCACATTATTTGTGTGGGAGCCCTTTCTATAAATTCCCTGAGAGCAGGACAATGTCATATCTACTTTTATAAATGAATGAATCAAGAAGCATTTATTAAGCATTTTCCATGGGCAGAGAATTGTGCTAGGTGCCAGGGAAACACATACAGAAACAAGGTAGTGCAGGTTCTCAAGCACTTCCCATTCTAATGGGGAGAGATAATATACATGGGAGGTTACAGTTAAAAGACAAATGGAAAGCTTGAGGTTAAAGCAAAGAAGATGCGAATGTATCTTCTTTAATGTCATTTTCACTGATAATACCATATTCATTTATGATGTGGAGCTATTTGACAGTGCTAAGTGATGAATGCTGGAAAGGGGGTACCGGGGCAAGTCATCTGGAGAAGAACTCACGAATTCAAGCTTAGTTGAAGTCAAGGTAAAGATTTATTACACTTTTCAGGGGGCAAGAGTTCTTAGGGAACCTGCAACCTTAAAGGGGTACAAGGGAAAGTTTATATAGGATATTCTATAGTATCACTTGAGCCAAATATGCTAACTAGGTGTCTTGGGGGGGGATTAGGGAGTGGTTAAGGAGTGGTCAGTTCTTAAAGGAACATGCACTTTTGGTATCTACTGAGCAGGTATTTTATCCAAAATTCATTGGGAAATAGCCCAAGATGGGGCTACCAGGAGGTGTGGTTTTAAACCTAAAATGTCACTAAGTCAACCAACAGTCAGGGCTGACCAGGAAAAACCAGGTTTCTTTGGTCAATGTCTTGTTAGACAACAAGGGGAGTATAGGTATGTCTAAGTCTAGAATACGCATGATTTTCAGTACACAGCTGGTTCAAACTAATGAGTTCTATAGGTGCAGCTGGCTACTATCACAGGAAGGGAGAGAGCAGCTGTTGCTGGAGCAGGCTGTGTCCTTGGGCTAGGGAGAAACTGCCTGAGAAAGCGTTTTGAGAATAGGGAGAAATGTGATTTTTAAGGAGAAATGTGATTTTTCGAATTGGGGCCCAAGTACATGCACCCAAGCACTCCATCACTAAGGACTTCCATGGTGAGAACTTTCTTTTCTCCATATTCAATAAACGTGACTACTAAAGGCACTTTGTAGCACCTATGTAGGAAGCTTCCAAGTCACATCTCACAAAGGTAGCTCCTTTTGGAGGATGACTAGAGAGACCAGGGTGGAAAGAGGCCTGGTGGTCTGGGAACGCTATTATTCCCCAGGGTAACCTGCTCATCCCTGGCAGTTGGCACTGGTACTGATGATGAAGGTGGATTGGGAGTGGATAGTGGCCCCTTCTCCCCAAGGGTTGCTCCCTTTGATGATCATGGGTTGGACTAGAAGAAGTATCAGTGATCTAGGGAACACCCCTAGATCTGGGGCTCTTGATATCTCAGTCCTGGCTATCTCCACTAGAGAAGGAGGTAAAAGGAAATGATCTTAGCACATGCTGCCTCCTGGATCTCCCTCAAGAAGCCTTTGTAGCTTCAATACAAAATAAATTTGTTTAATTTGAATTGGTTGATCCTAAGATGTTTGAATTAACTATCTTATTAGAGGTTGGATTAAGCTATAAGACTATAGTCCAATTAACTAGTCCTGGAAAACAAGGGGATGGGATTTTCTATTAGGTTCAGAGACCACCTAAATTTTTACTTTATTTTACCTGGGTTCTTTATTTTTTAAGGCCAGCTCAGGTGAACCTGTACTGAGTGCAGATCATTCATTCACTCATGCAATAAATATTCATTGGGTGCCTACCACATACAGAGCATTTTGGAGAAGGAGGGGATACACAAACATTGTACAGTCTCTGCCCCCATAGATCCAGCAGTACAGTAAAGGAAATGTGAACACCCATAATGGCAATGCAAAGTATACTGGGAAAGGCCATTTGAAAGCAACTACATGGGAGGTGAAGCCAAGAGGGCAGAATAATGGGAAAGAGTACAGTGAGCTTCCAGGGTTGCCATACCCAAAACTTCTCTAAACAGATACAGAAAATGCATCAAATCATATCCTGATCGAGACATACAAGATAATATCACTGTGAATCATTTTCCAGCCCAGGTCAATATGGGAAAAAAGCTCTGCAGGCACTGGGGATGGAGTCTGACCAGAGCACAGCACACAGGCACAGATAGAGGCTTTGGAACAGGGCAAGAAGAGGTCCCAGACCTATACTAGATGTTGTTCATGAGAACAAACCCCAAAATCTGAAATAGTTTTGGAAAAAATCTATTAGGTCATTTGGTAGAGGAGAGCAAGTCAGAAAAGGAGGTGAGGGAAAGGAGGTGTGGCTCCCTCTCGTCCAGGCTCTGAAGGTTACATTATATGGGATTTAGACAAGTGTCCCCTCACAAGAATCACAATAAACCAAGACACAAGCTTGAATGGACCCATCATAAATCCTGGTTGTGGTAACCCAAAAAAGAATGATTTGGGTGGATCCAGGAATTTACTGGATGAGTCTGGTTAAGTGACTTAACCCTGTTTGCCTCAATTTCCTCATCTGTAAAATGAGCTGGAGAAGGAAAGTATACTTCCATTCCAGTATCTTTACCAAGAAAACCCCAAATGGAGTCACAAAGAGTCAGACAACTTAAACAACTAAACAACAACCACAAAAAAAGCTGAGGAAATCCAAAATACCTCCTGGTCATCTCCAGAATTCCTAGAGAGTTGCTGAGGTCAAGTTACTTTCTGGGAGTGAACAACCTTTAATCCCATAAAGTTGGATTTAAACAGATATAAATATTATTTATATTTAAATAATATAGAATAAATCATTTTTCCTACACAGGGCACCATCAAGAGGGTACAAGAACATATGCTAACTGCAATTTTATTGTCCACTACTCAGTCCCAAATTATAGATCCAGAGCAGACCAAAGAGAGTACTTGTGCCCAAGAGTAGAGTTCTGGGAAAGGTTAGACTACGTACCTAACCAGAGAGGAAATTCCAAAGCAAAGAGTAAGAATGTGATTCAGATCAGGAGCAGAGCAGGAAATCCATTCTGGCTTCTAGCCCAATCTGAAGAGTATCAGCTGACCAGAATCCCAGACCAAAGTGGAATTTGCAGGTCTGTTACTCTAAATCCAAGAGCTCTCTAACAGGTCTTTGGTGGTTATATCTAAAGAGCAATCTACTGTTACTCAGAACCAAACTCCAGTCAAGAGCAAACTTGCCAGTGTCACTGGGGATCAGGAGAATAAGCTAAGAGGGGGTGCTATGCTAGCAAAGTGTAACATCTGCTTAACTAAGAGGCACTTGGTTCAAATATTCATTTTCAAGAATGTAAACATGATGTCATGATGAAAATTCAAATAACTCTCGTCACATTTTGATCCATCTGTACCCACAACAAAATGAAAAGAAATCCATTTGACTCACTTGTATAAAATCCCCAATTATTACACAGAAAGAATTAAAGGTGCTTCATAGGAGAATCAAATAAGCCAGTCAGTGATTAAAGAAATGGGCCCTTTTATTTGAATGTTTAAAGAAAGATTATTTGACTTAACTGGAGCCACCCAGGAAAGCATGGAGGGAGAGGCAGGGACAATAAGAGTCACAGATATAGAACCATGAGGGAACTCAGACCTTGTAGCTAAGCACTCCATTTTACAGATAAGAAAACTGAGTTTCAGGGCAGTTAAGTGACTTGCCAAGGTCATGCAGATAGTAAGAGAAGGGTACTAAGACAGAATTTGCCTCCGCTCACCCGTAACTGAGACAGGACTTGACACCTCCAAAACAAGGTAGTTTACCAACTGCTCCAACACCTCCAAAGTGGGCCTGAGAGGGACAGGGAGAGAACACCACCAAAGATGTCTTCAGGAAGCTACATGCATGGTAATAATAGCTAACATTTATATATTGCTTTAGGCTTTAAAAAGTGCTCTATGTGTAGATGACAGATGCTAGATAGAGAGATGATAGATAGACAGAGAGATAGATACATCACACACATACATACATACTTGTTGTTATTCAATCATTTCAGTCATGTCTGACTTCGTGAATATATTTGTGTGGTTTCTTGGCAAAGATACTGGAATGGTTTGCCATTTCCTTCTCCAGCTCATTTTACAGAAGAGGAAACTGAGGCAAACAGGGTTAAGTGACTTGCCTAGGCTCATATGGCTAGTAAATATCTGAGACAGGATTGGAACTCAGATCTTCCTGGTTCCAGTCTGGGTACTCTATCCACTGTGCTACCAAGCAGCCCCATACACATACATACACACGTGTGCACACACACATATGCATGTGTGTATTCATATATACACGTATATATTTCTACATACACACATCTATAAAATCTCATTTGAGCCTCCCAACAAGCCTGTGAAGGAAACACTGATATTATTTCCATTTTACTAAAGAGGAAACTGAGGTTAAAAGGAAAAGTGACTTGTCCAGGGTCATATGTCTAGGGAAGTGATTGAACTGGGACTAAAACCAGGTTTTCCTAAATCTGACATTTCATAAGCCACCCTACACTGCCTCCATGAAGGCTGGTAGGCATAGCAAAGGGAGAGCATCTGTGATGCTCTACAAAGCTATTCCTAGGATTTAGCATATCACTATATCAAGCCTGGATGATGCTCAGAGCAAGAGACAATTCCCAGCCCTCTGTCCTGGTCAAGAGAAAGAAATTGGACCCTTTCCCTTCACCAGGATGAAGACCACAAAGATGGTGGCCACTTCCGCAATCATGCATAATGACAAAGGGTCATGTACCCATTAAAAAATGTTTTAAATTATATATGATCAGAAAAGTAAGTAAAAGTGAGGTCAGCAGAACAAAAACTAGGAAATTAACTCACACTTTGGCCCTGGGTGTCAACATTCAAGGGGGCATGTTTCCTCCCCATAGGTTTCTTGTGCTTCACTGGCCTATATTGTTCAACACAAGTGCTCCTGCCCCCTCCTCTGGCCCCCAACTGCCACCCTTAGGATCCCATCGTTGTGTCACTCCTCTCCCATCTGCCTTTGCCATCAATATTGCCTCCCCCATCTCCTCCTGACGCCTGAGGACCACAGGCTGCCCATCAATGAGAGCACAGTGACCAGAATCGGGCTCCCTAGGGACAAGCTCCCCTTTCTCCCAATAATACCCCACCCAGTAGGAACTGTTTTCTGTGCCTCTACCCCCACCACAATTAACTGAAGCCTCCCTAGTATAAGAATCCTTAATTATGGCTCTGAAAATTCAGTTTACAAAACATAATTATAGTTCTTGAAATGAGCTAAAAAATGTAAATATATAGGTTACAAATTTTAATGGAGAACAATGTTTCCACAGGTGAATCATACCAAGAAGACTGAACTGCCCGTCCCTATCACATTCGGTTCCCCCGGAGGTCACTTTTCAAAGGTTCCATCTCCACTTAACCACAGTAATAACTTTGTATTCTCACTTCCTTCTATTTCTTTTCTTTTACCACTAAATGAGAAGGATTTGATTCCAAAGAAAAATTACTTTGAAGTTATCCTGTTATATTTCAAGCCGTCAGGTCTTCAGTTAAGTGGCATTTACTTGAATTATGTAATATTAGACATTCCAAATGATCAAATTTGGAATTGTGGTTGTAGGCTCCATTTGCCAAGAAAAGAGAACAACATTCTCTAAAGCTTATTTTAAAGTCTGCCAAATAAAAATCAGATTTAAGGCCAGATTTTGAAGTATTATAATCTGATTCTTTATCCTATCATCATTCTTTTCAAATTAAATTTTATTTTTTCAATCAAGTTAAAATCTATCTCCTACCTCTCCCTTTCCACTGAAAAAAGAAAGAAAAATAAAGACTTTAACAATGATCAAGCAAAACAAATTCCTTCATTGACCATGTCCAGAAATGTATGGCTCAGTCTACTCTGAGTTCACCAACTTTGTGTCAAGAGATGGGCAGTAGTTTCAGTATAAGTGCCCTGCAATCATGGTTGGGCACTGTATTAATTACAGTTCTTAGATCTTTCAAAATGGTTTGTTTTTTCAGTTTTATTATGACGTAAATGGTTCTCCTGCTTTTCTCATTTCACTCTACATCTGTTCATACAAGTCTTCCCCATTTTCTCTGAAACTATGTATATTTGTATTCTATCATATTCAATACCATAACCTGTCCAGCCTTTCTCCGATGGATGGGCACTCTCCCCCTCTCAACAACTCTGCCCCAAACCTCATGCAGAGCAGGATATTCATCTCCACTAATGAAGAGAAAGTCCCATACAAGTGGACTTTGTGACTTAAGTTACGTATAAATAAACATACCTGCCTTACGCCAAGAGCAAGAAAAATCATCTCTTCATATTTATTATTCATATTCATATCTATTTCTATGCAACAGGTGAGTGTGTGCCCACATGTGACAGATTATTCCTTCAGGAACACTGAGTAAGTGAAAGCAGTATGTCCTGTAAATGAACATTCAATCACCCAACACTCTGCCCTTTCTTTTTTTTTGCTCGTGGTTCAACTAAGAATCCCTGCAAATAGTTCTTATTTGAAACTTTGTCCATTCCTCATTGGCTTTCCTCCCCAGACCCTAATGGCCATTCCTATCCCTTCTAGAGTTTTTTTGGTCACTCGATGTCAGTCAGTCAGTCAATTAGCATTTATTAAGCACCTACTACGTGCTACCACTATGCTGAATATTCAAAAAGAAGCAAAAGATAATCCCTGCCCTGTAGGAGTTCACCATCTAATGAAGAAAATAAACAAATGTGTCCAAACAATCCATATACAGGATAAATAGAAAATCAGTAAGAGAGGGAAGGGAGTAGAATTGAGAGAGGCTGGGAAATGCTTCCTGTAGAAGATGGGGTTTTAATTGGGATTTCGAGGAAGCCAGCAAAGTCAGCAGGTAAAGTTAATGAGGGAGAGCTTTCCAGGTATGGGAGACAAGCAAGAAAAATGTCTGGAGTTTGGAAATGGGGTGTTTCGTTGGTGGGACAGCTAAGAAGCCAGTGTCACTGGATTAAAGGATACTTGGCGGGGAATAAGGTGTAAGAAGGTGAGAAAGATAGGAGGGGGCAAAGTTATGAAGGGCTTTGAATTCCAAACAGCATTGTTATTTGACCCTTATTATTAACAATAATAAGCATTTATATGGCATTTACTATGTGCCAGGCACTGCTAAGCACTCTATAAATACTTAGTCTGAGCTTCACTATAACCTTGGGAGGTAGGTGCAGGGAGCCACTGAAGTTTATTGAATAAGATAGTAACACGGTCAAACTTGCAGTCTAGTAAAATCACTTTAGTGGCTAAATGAAGGATGGACTGGAATAGAGGCAGGCAGACCCACCATTAGATTATCGCAGTAATTTAGGCATGAGGTACTGAGGGTCCATCCCAGAGTAGAAGCAGTGTCAGAGGAGAGAAGGGGTCAGGATGGAGAGATGAAATCAAAGGTGAAATCAACAGGTCTTCCTACTCTTTCTAAAAGGAAAAAAATGAAAAATAAAAAAAGAGAGTATTTACTGCCTTCACACCTAAGAGTCCTAAATAGTTCCAGAAAAGCACATTTCCTGTCTGATTCAATCACATCACCTCGACCACAGGAATCCAATGCTGACAAATTCATGGAGGCATCTCTCTTCCGGTCCCCTCCCACTAAGGCTTTCACTCTCCAGACCCTATGCCTACTTTCTGTCACTGCTTTTCCTACTGTCTCTTCTCTCTTCCAGCTCTTGTGGTTTCTCAGCTTTTCTCCCCACAATCCCTTAGGATGAGAAGATGAATCTATGAGTCACATTACCCACCTCTGCAAGTCCCAAAGACAAGGCAAAACTCCCCTTGTGTCAAGGAGGAGAATACTCGGGGATTTCCACCCTATCAGTATGTATTCAGGTCCAGCATCCTGATCTCCTTGGCAATACTTGGAAGGATATGGCCAGGACAACACAACATTCTATTTTTATTTTCTTTTCTATTATAAACTTAACTTCAAGAAATAAGACACATAGAAAAGGGCTCTATATGGAACTGAGAAATTCTGTTACATTTGGTTTATTTTAAAATACATAGTAAATTGAAACAAGTCATTGTATGCTGTACTAAACTAAAGAGCAAAAGTCTTACTGTGTCCTTTCTGAATTTCTTCTGCTCTCTTCCTCATTTGTTTTATTGTTTCATTGATACTATTTCACTTCCTTTCTTCCTTTTTGTATCAATTTCATTACTCAACAACTTCATGCATTTTCTTTTGGCCATAAAGCTCTTTCCTAAATAGCGAGGGGGGTTGTAATGTAAGTCAAGGGGGCAATGAAAATCCTTTGGGTGGATTGAAGTATTGTTACAGCCTTTCTCTGAAGGATGGAAATTCATTTTCCCCCAACATTTCCCTTTCTTGCTATTGTGTGAATACATCCCAGATGTCGCCTTCCTCCTTTACCTGTAGCTAAGCTTTAAGACTAAGCCCTTCCAGGTTACCCTCTGAACAGCAGTCATGTGACTCCCATACAGTGCTAGGAGCTGACGGGGAGAAGAAGGAAGACAAAATAGATTTTCTCTGCTCTGGGAAGTTTAGGGTATCTGAGGAAAGGGTCATACACATATTGAACTGATAACATTCCAAGCTGCTAAGAGATTTAGTCTGTCAGGATTACTGCTAAAGAAGATGAAATGGGGAAGACATCTATGAGCCAGAGTTAGAAGAGGTCTTAGAAATCATCCAATCTAACCTCCTTATTTTACACATGAGGGAATGGAGCCCCAGAGAGGTAAAGAAACTTGTCCAAGGTCACACAGTCAGTAAATGGAAGAGCTAGGAATTAAACTCCAAAAGTCAATGGTGTTGTTTATCGCCACCACTATTAAGCTACAGGACAAATGTGTATGGGATGAAGTGGCCAGAAAAGGATTCATGGAGAAGGTTAGACTCCACCTGCAAACAGAAGAGCGTAACATTTCCCTCCCTGCCAAAACCACTCTCCCACCCCAAATTCCCCAAATTTTGAAGGGACTTCTCAGATATAAGATGACAGTGAGTGCCACCAAATAACACATTCCCAAATGCTCAACCTTTTACTGAGCAATGACTCATAAAAGGGTCCTGACCCTGACTGCACCTGGAAGCAGCATCCTACCTCTCCCCACCACAGGCTCCCAAGGGCTCCAGGTCAGGCAAATCTCTTGTTTCATCCACCAGGAGTATTTCCTGCCAGACTTTACCTTCCCAAAGGACACAGGCTACCAATCTAAATAATCGCTGTGTAATTCACAACCATATGTCCCTAGACAGGGCTTTCCCAGTGTAGTACCAGCAGACTTTAGCCAGTGTTCTCCCATCTTCTGCACCACAAGCCACCTGGATGGAAGGGAAGGAGACTAGGACAGTTTCTCAAAATTCTAATGAGTCCTTGAACCTGGGAGTGATGAACTCAACAAGGTCTTCTAAAACCCCCAAAAGGACCCTCTCCTCCCCAACCTCCCCCAGACAGGTGTCAGCAAAGATATTCCCAGGGTGATTTCGTGGAAAAATCCTGGGTCATCTCTAGTTGTCCTCATCTCTATCTGGCCCCTGGACCCAGATAACTCTGGAGAAGAAAGTGAGGTTGGTGACTTTGTACAACCCTGCCTCACTTAAATCAATTCAATTGCCAGTCACGGCATCATCTTCCTGATGTCATGGTCCTCTTTGAAAAAGAAGGACAAACCACACAAGATAAAATAACAATATGTTTACAAAAAGAGGATGTAGATTACAGTGATAATTGCTACTTACTCCTTGTGTGACCTTGGACAAGTGATTTAAATTTCTCTGGATCTCAGTTTCCTCATCTGTAAAATAATGAGTTTGGATTAGATGAAGTCTAAGGTCTCTTTAAGCTCTAAAACCTAGCAGACTTTTGACGCTGGGGAGGCAGTTGCCCATTCCCTGTTAACATGCTGTTGCTCAGCTATTCAGTTGTATTGTGATCCCATAGACCATAGTGTGCCAAGCCCTCCTATCCTCCACTATCTCCCAAAGTCTGTCCAAAGCCTGTTTGTTGTTTCCATCTCATCCTCTGCTGTCCCCCTTTACTTTTGCCTTCAGTCTTTCCCAACACCTGGGTTTTTCCTAATGAATTCTATCTTCTTGTTATGTGCCCGATGTGTTTAAGCTTCAGCTTCACTATTTAGCTTTCCAGAAAATAGCCTGAATTAATTTAAGTACTAACTGATTTCACCTCCCAAAAATCTTCTCCAAGCACCACAACTTGAAAGTTTCTTTTATGTGGCTCTCAGACTTTCTTCCAGTGCACAGCCCTTCCCATAAAAGCCTACAACCAGAACACAAGACCCAGTACACACCTTTCCCATTCTTGGGACCACTACTCCATTCTAACTGCATAATAAAATGCTGATCTGAGCCTACCACCTTGTGATAGTGTTCGGTACTGCAACCTCCTATTCATAAGCCCCTCTTGCTCCCAGCATCAGCTCTTGACACACTTTTTCCAGTGAAATATCAACCCAGGGCTGGGCCATCTCTCCCTCAGAGAGTCCATCACTCTGTGATCAGATGGAGTAAGAGCCAGGAAGTATAGGAAGAAAGTAGAACAAGGTTCCCGATCTCCCTTTCACTTGAAGGTATGCCTACCTTCAATCCCCACATCTGTCTGTTAAGGAAGAGCACATTTAGAAGAAGCCAGGGGAAATCATCCGTCAAAGCGATGTCAAAAATTATCTTTGGAAGTAGACAAAAGCCCACAGCAGCCCAAGGTGGTAGGGATCCAGGGCAATGAGGTCAAAGAGTCTTCCTGATCTGGGATGTTCTATCTCTCAGTGGCTCCTGCCACTGTCCCCAGTATCACCCATAGTCTGTCCATTATAGAAAAGACCAAGATGATACTAAAAGTGAATCTAACCAGGAAGGCCAAACAATATGACAGCAAGACTGGCTATCTACATGAAGGTAGTGACTGAACCAGAGGCCTAGACCTCTCACAGGAAATCCAAGACCTCTAACTGAAAACTTAAGGTTGTTTCCATTAATAGCATACTGCTGTCAATGAGCCCCAATATGTATGGCCTCATACATGTGAAATTGCATGATAGCCCTGCCTTCCCCAAGCCTTAGTCTTGGGGCTAAAACAGAAAGGACTTAAAAAGAGTATCTCTGACGACCACAGTGTGAGAGAGTTTTTTCTGGTAGACTTGGAACTTTGTAATAACACAAGAACTTACTGAAAAAAAAAAA
>CM053769.1:409178-432727 GCA_028658325.1 Potorous gilbertii
GGCTTCTCCCCGCCCCGCCCCTCCTGCCTGGCTTCTCCATGGCCTTGTATCCTTTCCTTCCAGTTCTGACCCATTGCTGGCCCTCATACACCACTTTCGGTCCGCTGGAAAAACAAAACAAAATAAATTTAGTAAATACCTACTATGTGCAAAATACACAGTACTAGGCGCTGGAGAGACAGAAAAACGCGAGTCTGACCTCAAGAGCTAACATTCTTACTGTAAGAGATACAACAGATACATATTATATATAAAGACATATGTACTGTTATGCATTATATATATGTATAGATACATCAGTATAAAGAGCCTTCTAGGTGCCAGGCACTGGTTTAAGTTCTGAGAACGCAGAAACAAGTTAAAACAGAGGCAGTCCCTGTCTTCAAGGAACTTACAATCTAAGGCACAGAGAGAAGGGGGAGAATAGAAAAGATTTGTGTTAAAATTAACACTATTCAGACAACTAGTTGGCTACGTGAGGATAAGGAGGAAAGGGATCCAGGGAGTCTCCAATGTTGGGAACCTGGCGAAGGGATAAGTTGGTGGTGCTTTGAACAGAAATAGGGAAGTGGGAGAAAGAAGGATAAGCAGAAATTGAATGATTTTCATTTGAACATGTTGGATTTGAGATACATCCGGGAGAAGATACGAAACCAAAGAATCTCAAAGGTGGAAGTACTTCAGTAGCCATTTAGCCTAACCCATACTTGAAATGTAATCACTACTGAAATATATCTGACCAGTTACCGTACAGTGCCTGAAGACCTGCGACACGGTAGAATCCACCACCTCCAAAGGCAGTGTAGCTCCCATTTGGATACTTCTAATTGTTTGCTTGTTTTCCCACTTCAAGACTCAATTTGTCTTTTTGTAACTTTCATGCATTACTCCAAGATTTGTTCGCTGGAGCCAACAAGAGAAAGGCCTCATTCAATTACAAATGAAAGCCCTTTAAATCATTGGACAGCTGGCTATCATTCTTCTGGATTTTCTCTTCGCCTGGCTGACAAAACCCCGGTTAATGACTATTTATTCTTCAGGTCCAGCCATCCAACTAGTTCTTAATCCTTCTAATTGTACCATAGTCTAGCACTAATTTCACCTGATGCTTTTATGGCTTTAAGTTGGTACTCTTAGCCATCCTTGTCCTCTAGATACTTTTCAGTTTATCAGAGTCCTTCCTAAAACACACTGCCTATAACAGAAACACATATTTCAGATGTGATCTGACTAGGGTCCAGTATGGTGGCATTTTCATCTCCTTACTACTCTTCTGAGTGCTTAATTTTAGCCCAAGATCACATTACACTTTTTGACTGCCATATCACAACCACATTATTGATTCATTAGATTTTCCATATCTCTTAGACAAAATCCATCCAACCACGCTTTCCTTGTCTGGAGAAACTTTTGTGGACTCCCTTTCCCACCAGACGACAGTTCCATAATACATCGCAAATAATCCATGTATCCAAATGGATATCAGACAGAAATCTAGAGAAGGTGTAGATATGAGAATATATGCCAGATAATATTTAGAGTGAACGATCCCTCTCATTGAGAGTGAAGTATCTCAGCTCAACCAAGAACGTCTCAGACCTCAAGTTTCTAGTGTACCAAACTGGGGTCAGGAACATGACTGAGGGAGTGCTTCTTTACATCTTGGCTTCTACCAAGAGTTTTTTTTCCCTCTAGGAATTTGAAGAGAGTCTAGAAAAGCATTCTTTCTCTCTGCGAGGTGGAAGCCTGAAGAACAGGATTGCTCTTCTCTCCAGCTCTCACCAACTCCTCCCTTCACTAAGGCAAGAACCTGAGTTTTTGTCTTTCAAACTGCTTGTGAGTGATTTCAATTCAGGTGATCAGACCTTGCCTCCGTATCAACCCCTAAACTATTAGATAACCCCACTCAACTTTCTTTTCCTTCTCTCACTAGCATCTTTCTCTTATAATTTTATCTTTTTTTAAACTTTTTTTGTCTTACCAACTACTTTCTCCTTGAGTCTTTCTTCGTTAGAGCTCTTACTCTCGTGTACTTTTTCAGAATGTCCTCCTTAAACTAAATTGCTCTCTAACCTTTAAAAAAATTTTCCCCAAATTTCTCCTCCTTAATCATTAGCCTTCTTCACAATTCCAAAACCCTTGCAACCACCTTAATGATTAGCAAGAAAAAAAACTTTAAAAGACTTAAGAATTCTGACCAACCACTCCCAAGAAACTGATGATGAAACAAGCTACCTAATGATAGATCCAAGGTTCACAATTAAGCTTATATTTTTGGACATGGTAAATGGTAGGATTTGTTTTGCCTTACTATGCTTATTTGCTGCAAGAAAAAGGACCTTTTTTTTTTTTTTTTACTTAGCAAGGATTTTAGGGGGAAGTGAGCTACTAATAGCATTATCCTCCAAAAGAAAAGAGGGTCATTGAAACATTTTAAGAAATACATAAAAGAGAACAGAAGTTCAGGAGACACAAATAGGACAGCTTTGAAAAAAATGTTGAATTTATTATGTATTCTTAAAAAGCAAGCTATACATCATAGATTCACAATTTTCCATATAATCTTTTTTTCTGTTCCACTTTGCATATGGAAATGTTTCTTTTTGGTATTAAATTCAGATTTTAAAAGTTAAAAAAGAATGTAAACACCTTGAATGTTGATCAATCAGTAAACATTTATTAAGCCCCTGTTGTGAGCTAGGAACTTGTGCTAAGCACCTGGGATACAAAAAGAGGTAAAAGACAGTCCCTGCCTTCAAGGAGCTCCCAATCTAATGGGGATAGACAGTATGCATACAAAGCAGGCTGTGTACTGGAAACATAGGAAATAAGCACAGAGGGAAGGTGCTGGAATGAAGAGGGAATAGGGAAGGCTTCCAGTAAAAGGGATTTTAGTTGGGAGTTCAAGAAAATCAGAGGTCAGTGGTGGGAGCAGAGGGAAAGTTCCAGGTCCAGGTGTGGGGGACGACCAGAGCTGAGAGATGGAGTGTATTGTACAGGAGGGCAGTGTTGCTGGACTGAAGGATACATGTTGGGGAAGAAGACTGGGGCTAGGTTGTGAAGGGCTTTGAAGATAGAGACTTTTCTGTGGTGGAGCCCCAACACTTAGTTCAATGTCTGGCACAAGGTAGGTGCTTAATAGGTACTTGTTGACTGAACCAGGTCCTAAAATCACTTAAGATGGGAGAGTAACTTAGAGGTGGTTTAAATGAAACTCATCTAAAAGTCGTAAAGGAATACTAGGCATAGCAATTGTTGATAAGGGGCAGTAAGTAGAATGCAAAATATATGGCACTACCTTCTTCTAGTCTTAGAAGCAGGCGTGGGAGGTCTTCATCCTACTGACTCAAGTTATAGGGGAGAAATTGTCCTCCTGAGGTTGGATTTCTGTTATAAATCAAAGATGTAGAAGCCAAGATCATTTAAAAGGAAGAGGGTTACTTCTTCCACTGAGGTACTTAATAGATACAATGTTTGTGAAGTAATGGAGGTGCAGCAGACAGCTATTTTAAGGTGGAAAGGAAGGTATAGGTGTAGAAATATTTGGAAGCAAGGAAGGGTGGAGATTTTGCCAGATGACTTTAGGCTCCCCAGTTAAGTGGGAAAAAGGCCAGCTGCTGAATAGTAAGGATATTCCTGGAGTTTGAAGATTATTTGGAACAAATATTGGAAGGAATATAATGTAATAGGGGACAATAGGAGAAAAAATTGAATGACTTCTGGGCACCAGCTAGGATCTAATTGAAGTTAGAGAGAGTTTGGGTTGGGTCCAGTTGATAGGATTTTGAGACTTTCTTCAAATACTGTCCTAGACATATGAGGAGTGAGCCAATCGAGCAGAGGAGGAGATGATCCAGAATGAGGGATTAATAGGAAGCCAGATCATGGTAAACTCTGAAAATGGGCTGAGCCTGCATTTTATGAGAAGGGCAATAAGGAATTACTGAAGCTTCCCTTCGGGAATAATGCAGTAAGACAATGTTGAAGAAAAAAGTAATCTTGCAGCTGAATTTGGAGAGGACTGGGGCATGGGAGGATTTAAGGCACAGACAGTCTTAGAGATCTTGACTGGTGTACAAAGTCTTGTCTGTTACTGTTAACATGAGATGTGCATTGAATACGCCATGGGTTCCTAATACACAGAAGATGCTCAGTAAACATTTTTTTTTGAATGAATGATGATTGTTTTGTTTGCATAATTACTTGAGCAGGGCCACCTCAGGCTCTGACAGTTTCTTTTCTGAGAACTTTGGGGAAATTAGAATGTTGTGGTCCTTTTTAGTAGGGACCCTGGGCTACAAGTAGACAAGAAGGAAGCTAGGGTGAAGAGGCAAAGAGCTGGATGTGATTGCACAAGTGTTTGTAGGCATCTCTTCTTTATAACAGCTGACGCTGATCTAGTGCTTTTGAAGGATGTGAAAGGCTTTATAGACATTATCCAGTTTGAGCCTGACAGTAATCCAAGGAAGTAGATCTATAGGTATTATCTCCAGTTGATAGTTAAATTGAGGAAGTAGAAATGAAGAGAAAGTAAATAGCACGCCCATAGTCAGAAAGCTGACATATTTCGGGGGAGTAATCCAGCTTCCTGCCTTTTCTACTCCAAATCCTGGTGTAGTTTTTTTCCCACCACATCATAATGCCTCTCTCAAACCTAAGCCCCTGAACCTGAATTTCTGTGTCTTTCTGCCACTCAAAAATCTCACTTCTGAATATTATCCCCACAGTCACTTTTCTCGAGCCAAACAAATTTGGTCTTGCTAGATTTCCCCATGACACTTTCCTGCTGGAAATGTTTCCCAAGTTCTTTCAAACTCAGCTCACAATGCTTCAGGAAGCCTTTCCAGCTACATTTCACCTAGGGGTTCCCCTACTCTTTTCCAGTGTGTTCTCAAAGCTTTTATGTCGACACTAATTGCTCAGGTGTACTTGCCTACCTTCCCTTGGGATTTCTACGTTCCTGTGTATACCAGATTCGAAGGAGTCTTTCTCAGAATGAGAGCAATAAGACTTTTTCTATTTCAATCGCATCTTCCTTTACTGTCTATCTAGTACCGACGCTGCTTCAAATTAGGGGATATGTGACACAGGGCAGCTGAAAGATGTGCCCAGATTCAGGGATGTTCTATTTATTGTCAGTAATTAACCACTGCAGGAAAATCATCCCCCTCCACCCCAGTGCCTCAAAGCAATTGGCTTCATTCAGGACCACATTCTACAGGTTCTTTCAGGTTCTCCAGATGACCACCAGCATCATCCATTCAGGTTTGGAACTAGCAGGAGAAAGACTTCCACTTTTGTCAGCCTGATAATTTCATATTTAAGTTGATTAGTAGATAAGTTTCAGACTTTCAGGAAGAAATTCTTGGGCTTATTTGCCATCTTGGTACCTTTTTTAGAGTCAGCTTGTGAGCTATATAAGACAAATATCATTACTTATTAGTTATTGCTTGTTTTTGAAAAAACAAACAAGCAAAACCCAGCATTGGCCAGTTTCATCACTCACTTTATTGGCCGGATTGTACTGAACAGTCTTCTGCTTGGTCAAAGGAGATCATGACAAAGAAGTGGAAGTTATAAAGAGGCTGATTCTGCTTCAAGCTAAGAAGATACTTTCCTCCCAGCAAGGAGAGCTTTGCCAGGATGGAGTGGTCTGCCTCATGAGGTAGTGAGCTCCCTGTTACAGCAGAAGTTGAATGACCAAGGATGTCGTAGGATTTGGTCCAGATCACGATCTTTGACTTTCGTAATCATGCTTTGCCTGCCATAGCTTCTGTTTCAACCCCAGTCGAGGTCCATTAGCCCATACAGCAGGCCCTTATAGTGCTGTTTCTTGGTGTGCACCTTAATGTGGTCTGTGAGTTCAGACTGCTTGGGGAATGCCTTATCGCACTCACTGCAGCAGAATGATTGGGCCTTGCTGTGTCTTCGCTGATGGACTCTCATGTCTGCTTTCATTCGAAAGCTCTTGCCACACTCTGGGCACTGAAAGGGCCTTTCTCCTGTGTGTATTCTGATGTGATCAGTGAGATAATGATGGGTGGTAAAGCCCTTACCACATTCACTGCAGGAAAATGGCTTTTCCTCCCTATGCCGACGCTGGTGGGCCTTCATATCTCCCTTTACTCGGAAGCTCTTGTCACACTCCGGGCATTGGAAGGGCCTCTCCCCAGTGTGCAGGGGCAGGTGCTTGAGCAGATGTCCCTTCTGGTGGAAGCTCTTGTCACACTCTGGGCACTGGAAGGGTCTCTCCCCAGTGTGTAGGCGTTGGTGCCTGAGCAGTCGAGACTTTTGGGCAAAGTTCTTTTCACACTCAGTGCACTGGAAGTGTTTTTTTGGCCTATGGACTCTAATGTGATTGGCTAACTGAGACTTGTGGGTGAAACCTTTGCAGCACGCACTGCATCGGAAAGGTAAGGGCCCAGACCAGTTTTGGTTCTGAGAGTCACATCCAGGACTTTCCTGTTGTCTTGAACCTGAAGATCCAGACTCCCCTGGAATGAAAAACAAAGATCTAGTCAGGAATTCCTAGCTGCCCTACACAACATCTAAGGGACTTTGAAGGACCAGGGACTCTTGGCTCTGAGGCTTACTTACTACCTACGTGATCCTGGGTACATGAATCAACCAGCATTTACTGAGTGAGGTTGGCTTTGCCTTATCTGCAAATCAAGGGAGTTGGAGTAAATGGGCTGAAGTCTCCTACAACTTTAAATCTATGCACTTACTGCAATCAGTCAATTAACCAACAAGCATTTATTAAGAACCTACTATGTGTCAGGTTCAGGGGATACAAAAACACCCACAAGTCTGTACTCTAAGGAGGCTCAAATTGTGTGGGCAGAGACAAATACATATTTAAAAATATTCAGAATAAACACACAATAAATACAAGACAGTTAAAAACAAAAATAGGGAGGGAGGGAAGGCACCAGCAGCTGGAGGGATCCAGAAAGCCTTTGTGTAGACAGTGGTGTTTGAGATGAGTTTTAAAGGAAATGAGGGATTCTGGGAGGCAGAGGTAAGGTGAGAACTGAGTATATTCCTGGGATGGAAGGCCATAAGTGCAAAGGCCTCATAAAGGGAGATGCAGTTTTGTGTGGGGCTTGGTGAGAAGGTCAATTTAGCTAGACTGTGCAGTGAGGGAAGAGGAGGAAGGCATAAGGAACCTGGAAAGAAGGGTTAGGACTAGACTATGAAGAGCTATAATACCACAGAAGTTTAACATTTGAGCTTATGAAATCTTCCTTTGGCAGCTGTACACCGAAGCTGGACTGGAGCTGGAGTGGCCCTGAGGTAGGGAGGTCAGCTATGGAGCTACTGCATTGATATCACTGAGAGGTGAACAGGCTTGAAATAAAGTTGTAGGTGTGTAAGTAGTGAGAATGACATATGTGGAAAGAGATGTTATGGAGGTAGAAACTGAGAGATTTGGCAATTCATCAAATTTATGGGTGAGGGAGACTGAGAATTTGAAGATAACAAGACCCAAGAATGGTGGTACCCTCAGGGGAGAAAAAAAAGTTTGAAAGAAGGGAGGTGAAGAGGGAAGCTAAGATGTCTGTTTTGGACATTTTGGGTGTGAGAGGTCTATGGGAATTCAGTCTGTTCAAAATGCAGTCCATAGAGCTCAGGTAAAAAACTGGGACTGGGTAGCTAGATCTTGGAGACATCTGCATAGAGAGAATTAAATCCATGGAAGCTGATAAAGTCACAGAGACAAAAAAATGTGGAGAGAAATGGGCCAGGTTTTGTAAAGCCTTGGGAAATACCCACAATAACTGAGTAGAAGAGAATAGTGTCCCAAAGATCCAAACAACAAAGAGTATCCAGGAAGAAAGAGTCGTCAACAGTGTCAAATGCTGCAGATCCACAGAGCAGGATGAGGACTGAAAAAAAAGCCCAATGATTGGAACTGGAGGGGAGGAAATCATTGATCATTTTAGAAAGAGCAGTTACAGTGAAGTGAAGTGAGAAACCAGATAACAAAGGGGTAAGGACTGAGAGGAGAAGAAGAAGAGGTAACAAGTATAAACATTTTGCTCCTAGGAGTATGGATGGAAAAAAGGAGGGATATAGGAGGAAAACATAAGGACCAGTGAAGGTTTTTTGATGACTGAGGAGACTTGGCCATGTTGGGAGGCAGGTGGGGAGGAAACAGTAGACAGGGAGAAAGTGAGAATTAGAAAGTGTGAGAACAGATGAGAGCAGGAGTAGTCTGCTGGAGAAGGCAGAAGGGGATGGAAGAAAGGTCACAATGGTTAGAAGCTCCACCTCATTATCAACCAAATGGAATCAAGGAAAAGAGAATAAAGGATATTGTCATGGATTTGGAGAAAAAGAGAATGGGAGAAGAGGGAGATTATACCCTTAATTTCTTCAGTAAAGTAAGAGGTGAGATGCTTGGGTGAGATGCAGTTAGGAAAGTATGGGAGATTTAGGAATGAACAGAAAGTTTGGAGGAAAAGAGGGAAACACTTTGAAGTAAAAGGCTTTCTTTGCTGCAGGCAAGGCCCACTCGAGGCTAGATCTCTGTAGTAGCCCTAGTTATCATGGTTTCATGACTTTCTTCAGCAGCACATGGGGAAGAATGGAAGGGGAGCATGATGAAGTTTCCTGCCCTGCTCCCTCAAATTCCATTCCTAGTGAAGTTATCATTCTTTCCTTAAATTGACTTCTTCATTAACTCCAGTTCAGCCCATCAAATGTAATCATACTGCTTAGACAAGGTTTAAAGGGATGCACATAACCAGGTGAGATATGACCCAGAGACATAAGGCTCTGACACATGTCTTGTATTATCAAATGTGTGAATCCACAGAATCCTCTCCCTGAAGGAAGACATAAAGGCCTGGAGAATGTTTATGAACAGCAGGCCATGTTGATATAGTGATAGAAAGTTCCTTCCACATCCTTTGTCATAATTGACATGTACATCATACTTTACATGGCACACTTTATATATATATTCCCTTATTTGATGTTTGTAATAATCCCTGGAGCTATTGCACACATAACACATTGTGTGGGACTGAAACAACCTCCTTATTTATAGATGAGAAACTGAAGTTCAGAGAGATTGAGTTGCCTGGGGTCACACAGCTGATGCAAGGGAGAGGTGGACAGGCAGCGCCATGCTAGTCCTCCTGGGTCCACTTCTCCTTCCATAAGGCTGTGCAGCCTAACGGTCATGAGAAGAGAAGGAAGAACTAACTGTTTGCCTTCTCCCTGCCTGCCCAGGCTCAAACCTGGGCTCCAAAGAAAGGCCTGCTGAGATCATTCTTTCTCCAAGTTCTTATTCACGTTGGAATAAATGTTTCCAGCAGAAAACTGGAAGTGGTGAACCCACTCTTAGGAAAGAAAATCAGACAGAAGTACAATCTATTTGTTCTGGAAGAGATCCAATTAACTCTGTCTTAGGACTTTGATCTTCTTTATTTCAAGTATGCTTACTGTAGATAATTAAAAAGATGATAGAAATCTCATTAGCTTAATATGTAAAAAAAAACAAAACCCAACAATCCAAATGTGTGCCTTCTCCTTCCTAACTTACAGAGTTAACTAGGAAGCCAACCCTTCCTCTTCTGGGGGCAGAATCTGAAATTCTCTACAGAGTTCTTGACTTATTTATCTACTAGCAAGCAGCAGCAAAGCATATTTCCTCATGATGTTGAACAATGACCTCCTCAACCAATGGCAGGTTTCATTTTACTTCTCAGAATTCAGGAATTCAGATTTCCCAATCATGATAAGAAAAACAGAAGACAGCTCCTCTAGGTGTGTTTAGTGGTGTTGTTTTAGATCTGTAGTCCTCTCTAGGTGATTTTTTTATGAGATCTCCTGAAGCTCAGTCCTGCCCTGATATCAGCCCACCATGAAAGGAAGACTTATTCAGTCCAAGGAGGAGGAGAATCAGAACATGCTGTCCCCATTTTCACTCCAATTACCCCTTCTAACTCACCCCAAAACAGCTGCACCTCTGTACTCTTCAAGTCAAGATGTTCATGATCACTGGAGCAGACTGCAAAGTCTTCTGTTTCCAAATTCCCTTGATTGCATATGAGTGGCTCTTCTTCTTCAATCTGGGTTATTGAGTCTGGTCTAGGAATGGCACAGCCTGGACAGAGACAACAAAGAAGCAATTAAGTTTCTTTTCCTTCAGCTTACATAAGAGGTACAAGAGATAGGAACACATACAAAAATTTGGGTTGTGTGTGCTATAAAGCAGAATATAACTGCTCACACTGTAGTAGAGTGAATCTAACTCATTTGACTCCTAGCTGCCAAAGAGTTGATTTCTCCTCTAAAAGGACTGTGCAGTTTATGTTGATTTAATAAAGTCAACTAAAATTATTTTTGTTATAAGAATTCCTAGAGATTGACTTGAGGGGATTCAAGATGAGCTGGGCTGTCATGAAACACATCTTCAAATCACTGTGCTTTGAAAGTAACTGACCTCAGCTGAAATGCAGTTGTCATTGCTGCTTGGTTCAGTGGGATGAGACTATGTTCAGAACCAGGAAACAGAAATCCCTCCCCAAATTCAAAATTATGATTTTAAAAACATTGTATTTACCACAGCCTTGTGAAATTGGCACCCAAGTACATTATCCCCATTTTACAGATAAAGAAACAGGCTCACAGACATGCTCTAATTTGTTTGTTCAAAGTCCATACTGTCTATAATGGAACTACCATTCAAACCTGGCTTTTCTAATTCTTTCTTCTCTGGGTCCTGCTCAGTTTTTACTACACCACGATGTCCCTACACAGTCTATGAAGGCAAGTTGTAAAGTATAAAACAAAGGTGGAAAGAATGATTTGGACTTTGAGTTAGGCTTCCAATACTGAAAGGTAGTACTAAAGATGGGGAATTTGATAAGCAGAGATTGCGAAGGTTCAGATTGTCATTGTAATCCCTTCAAATCTAGCTTCTATCCTAATCAAGTCAATAAATATTTATTAAATGTGTACTCTATGACAGGTATACAGACACAAGTACAACAAACAAAATAATCACTACACACAAGTTGCCTTTATTTTCCCCAGACCGTTACCATGAAGGTGATCACAGATTTTCTGGCTGTTGTCGGCTGTTAGTCATTTCATATCCTCTTTGGACTTTTTGCAACTTTTGTGCTCAAAGCTTGCTTTTGAAAACTTCCTGATCCCTCTGTGAAGTCTTTCCAGAGTCTACTCCCGACAACAGTGTTCTCTTCCTCACCTGAATATTTACAGAACTTGTCACCAGATATATTGCTTCCACCCAGAGCTGCCTCCCGAACTCTATTATGCTGAGGTAGTGAATTGTTATTTGCATTTTCAAATATTTATGTCCTACTTGTTTACATTTTAGGTATCCCCAAATAGACAAATTCTTTGAAAAGTACTGCATAATTTATAGTGACAAATACTTTTGGTCAGATACATTTCCATATAACTTTAGAATTCAAAGTGCCCTTCACCAAGTATCAGTGATTATTAAATGAATGTCGAATATTAGTCATTTGGTATAGAAGAGTAGGAAAGATGTAGGAAATTCCTGTTTAGTATGCTAGATAAGGTTGTGGTTTTTCTAGATAAGGTTGTGGTTTTTCTGTGTGTGTGTGAGACCAATATTTATATTAGCAATTTTTTTTGGTAGCAAAAAACTGCCAACAAAATGGGTGCTCACCAATTGGGGAATGGCTACAAAATACCCGGAGAGTACATGAATGTAGTAGAGTTCCACCGAATTTAAGAAATGTTGATTATGAGGAATTCAGGGAAAAGAGAAGATTTTTATCTATTGATGAGTTAAATAAGCAGAAATAAAAGAATAAACACAATGACAATATATATGAAAAAGATCACTGTAAGGAAATGAAAACTTTAAGCAACTAGAAAATCAATAATGAAGCCAACAGTGTATGATGTAATCTGCTCTCCTGAGGCTATCATTTGACTTATATTTACAGGATTGCTTTTCCTTCTCAGATTACAGAATCTTGGGTTTCTTGATCATAAGAAAAACAGGACAGAGTTGCTGCCTGTGTATGGCACATGTGACAGTGAAGTTGTTTGGGGTCTGGAGCTCTGGATAGCCGATCTCTTTACCTGCTCCCTCAAAGCCCAGTCTTGCCCTGACACCAAACTGCAGCTCAGCTGGACCTAAGAGGGCAATTTAAGTCCCAGAAGGAGGAGAATCTGAACATGTCATCCTCAGTGCCATGCCTTTCATCTCTTCTCACTCACCAGGAAACAGCTGCCCCTCTGTGCTCTTCATGTCAGGATGCCCATCAGTACTGGAACCAACAACCAGTTCTCTTGTGGCCAAGTTTCCCTGATCTCTGATGAATGGCTCTTCCCCTCGTTCAATCTGGATTATCAAGTCTGGTTTGGAAATAGCATAGCCTTGGAAATGGCAAAGGCCACAAAACAGAAATTAAGTTAAATTTTCTTAAGAGCCCTAGAAGCACAAGTTTTGGGAACATCTATAATAAATGGGGACTTTATGGTGCTATAGAAGAGAATGATTGTCGGCACCCTAGCATTTGATTCCTAGAGTGAACCCAACCTATCTTGTTCTAAGCTGTCCTTGAGTTAACTCCTTCACACCTTTTGTGAACATTAATTGCATAACATCAATTATAATTATTTTTGTTTTTCGAGTTCCTTCATAGTCAGTAACTCAGTTGTCAGGAAATGTCTTTTAATGGCTCAAATTATTGGCCACTATTCATTTTACATCCTCCATAGAATTCAGATTAATTGCAATGTTCAATTTTGATTCAGGAGAACAGATGACACTCAGTAAAAGGACACCCTCTACTCAGTAAATACGGAGAAGAACAGGGGAGCAGAAAGTTACATACACTGTATATGAAGTTGTTTTGTTTAACTGTTTTTTTTGTTACAAGGGAAGAGGATACCAATACTGGGAAATTATTGGTGTTGAAAATAAAAGTTACAATAAAACTTTAAAATAAAGTGAAATTGTGAAAAACATCCATCAGGATGTCGTTTCCAGAACAACTACCAGGATGGAAAAGCTGGATGATCTTTGGAGGTCTATTCCAGTATCTAATTTTATTAGATACCCTCAAAGTTCCTGATGAAAACATCTTACCCAGTGAGAACAAGTTCTCATAGTTGGTCTTCATGACATGCTTGTAAAGCTCCTTCTGCCACTCCTCTAAGGTCCCCCACTCCTGCTCCGTGAAATACATGGTCACATCATCAAATGTCACAGCCACCTGGAACCAAAAACATGAGTCATACTGTCGCTTTGCAACACCAATTCAGAAAATATCTATTTCTATTTCATTTCTTTCACACAAGGTACATTCTATAAACTGATTCCCACCAGGTATATTTTAAATACTTCTATCACTGACAACAAGCAGAAGGCCTGGGTGCTCATCTTCCAAGAGTGTAAGGTTTTTCTTCCCAAGGGTGTGGTAGCAACAGTGTGGGCAGCTAATGGTTAAGCAAAGTCGATGCAGCGTGTGAAAGGTGTGTTGAGGTAAACTGCAGGGAGAACCTCAGGAAAATCGCTTGACCTCTCTGGCAGGTGATGATGATCCCCAGCTCCATTCCTGCTCCAAATTCCCAACCCAAGGCTTCAGAGCCTCTGCCCCTGGAGCACAGAAATGGTGATCTCTCACTTCTCTCCCTTGCCCCAAAGTTACGGACTTTCACTTGTACTCCCTCCTCTATATCTCCATCTGTCCATCTTCTCTCAGCTGAGATGCTTGCTGAGGTCATTTGCTGAGAGCATCTACTTTTTCTTTCCTCATCTCACCTCACTAAAATGCCATATCTTTCCCCTCTTTCTCACATGAAGAAATGGCTTTTCTCCTTGAAAAGGCAGTCCCCTCTGCATGCACTTTGGATGCCATCTCATCTGACACCATCTTCTCCAATAAATTGTCACCTCTGGAATCTTTGAGTTAGTTATAGTCCTATATATCTTGCCTCTCTTTAGTGGATAAACTTTCCACAGTCTGTGCCTGGCTTTTGTCCTCGTCATTCAACTAAGATTGGTCTCTTCAAAGTTACCAGTTTCTTAACTGCCAAACTTTTCTCAATTCTAATCCTTCTTGACCTCTCCGTAGCTTTTGACACTGTCCATCATCATCTTCTCCTTGACAGTCGCTTCTCTCTAGGTTTTCATGACGCTGCTCCTTCTTGGTTCTCTCCCCACCCGACTTGACCGCTTCTCAGTCTCCTTTGCTGCATCTTCATCCAGGTCCCACCTGCTGATCACAGGTATCCCCCAAGCTCCGTCCTAGGTTCTTTTCTTTCCCTATACTATTTCACTTGGTGATCTCATCAGCTTCCAAAGATTTCATTACCATTTCTGTGCAGATGATTTGCAGATCTACGTATTCAACCTAAACTTGCCTAGAAACTTGATGAGATCACCAAGTGAAATGGTGTAGACCTCCAGTCTCACATTTCCAAATGCTTACTGGACAACCTGAACCGGCTATCCCAAAGACATCTTAGACTCAACATATCCAAAACTGAACTCACTCTCTTCTCTCCTAAATGCCCTCCTTTTCTTAGCTTCCCTATTATGTGCAGGGTCTCTCTCACCCCTAAATCCCATCTGTCACCCAGGACTGCTCGTTCTACCTTCCAGCAGACTGCATGAGACCCCCTTTTCTCCTCTGATGCTGCCACAGCTCTGGTACTGAAATAAGCTGAGGGTGGGTCTCTCTCCCCTCCAGTCTGAGAGTTCTCTCGGCTCAGTTCTGACCATGGAAGCCCCTGCTCAGGAAGCTGCAGACTCCTGCACCTACACCCCCGTCCATCACCTTCCTGTCCCCATCCCGCCTCCGGGCTTCCCGGGTCCCGCCCCTCTCCACCCCCATCAGGTCGAGCGCGTTTAGGGGAGTCTCCCGATTCTCCCCCGGGTGTCCCCGCCGGGCTTCTTTGTCCACAGTGGTTCGCCGGCTGTTTCCCCGTTAGACGGAGCTGCTTAAGGGCCTGTCTTCGTACCCCAGAGCTCAGCAGCACCGTGCCTGGCACACAGTACGTGCTTCATAAATGTTGACGGGCTGCGTGGCCGCACGTGTTCAGCCGCCCTCCCACCTTGGAGCCCAGACCTCTTGGAGCAGGGGATGAGGCCTGGGTTCGAATCCCGCGTCAGCTCGGTGTTGTTAGCGGAGGGCCTCAGTTTCCCCCTCTGTAAAACGGAGGGGGGGGGGGTGAAGCCTCGACGCTTCTCCCAGGTCCCTTCCAGCTCGGGATCTGGGGTCCTCGGGTGCCCTACGCTAAGGCCGGGAGCTGCCTTTCCCGCAGGCCGCAGACCCTTCCCGAGAGCTCCGCCTCCCTCGCCCCGGCCCTCTGCGGCCCGGCCTCTCAGCTCTTACCGGAACAGGCGCCCCCGGTGCCATGGCCTCTAGGTCTCCTCGGGCCGGGAGCGCGGAGCGCGGAGCTCCGAGCCGGCCCAGCTGTCAGGAGGGCCGCGCGCTGGCCACGAGCGGCATCGGGAACGCGCCCTGCCGGCCGCCCGGAGGGGCCGCCCCTTCCCAAGCTCCGCCCCACATCCCCGCCCACGGGAGGGAGAGGGAACGCCCCTACTCTAACCCTCCCCGCCCCGCCCCTCCTCGCCACGCCACACCCCTCCTGCTCGGGCCTCTCTCGGCCCCGCCCCTCCAGATAGTTTCTCTTAGCCCCGCCCCTCCCTCCTGCCCGGGCTGCTCTCGGCCCCGCCCCCTTCGGGTTTCCCAGCCTCGTAGCACCCCGCCCCCTCTCTCCCCCTCCTCCCTCACGAGGAGCTGTCTGTCCCTGCCTCCCAGCGGGGTGCCGGCTCTGGCCCACACCCCCCGCCGCGCCGCCCTCGAGGCACGTTCCTTTCCCGCCCTCGATGACCTCCACGTTGGCGGGTTTCCCCCAGTCTGCAGCCCTGACGCACTGCCGGACGTGGCACACGCGGTTTAATTCGATCGAAGACATTGGCCATGTGCCAGGCTTTCGGGTCTGGGCAGCTCATTAGGAACCCGCAGGCTCGTGTTACTGCCATGCATCTGGGTGGAGGGAAGCGGGGCTGGGTACGCGCCCAGCGGGCGAGCCAAGGCGCAGTATGGATGGTGGCTCTGGGGCATTTAGGGTTAGGGTTAGGATATTGGCCTTTCCTGCTTGGCCCCCGGGAAGGCGGCCCAGGCAGAACCCAGGCTTGGGGTAAGGGCTGCCTCGCCACTTGGGGGTCTTCGGGGCAAGGCTGCACGTCCCTCTGTCGGGAGTATTTTCTGGACGGTATCTATAATCCCCAGACCTCGCTTCCGTGTCCCAAGACATCTCTAATGCAGCATATTTAAAAGGACTTTCATCTAATTTTTCCCAAGCCAGTCAGTCCTTCCATCTTTCGGTTGTTCGGGTTCCCAGCCTTGAGTGCTCCTCGTGCTCCTCCTCCATCCAGTCACCGCTAAGTAACACCCCAACCTGCCCCACCCAACAAGACCTTATCAGCTCTTTCCTCCCCATTGGCTTCTCTGCTTCCAGTCTCTTCCATCCTACGGACTGACCATGTGGATCCCCTTCTCAGTATTCTTCCTAAGTTTTCCATTGCCTCCAATGTAAGGTAAAAACAAAACAGCCCTCAGCCCATTACTTCAGGTGCCTTTCCCTAAAAAGGAATCCCTAGCAGCCTGTGCCTCGAAGTGGACATCCAGCCTTTGCTCATTCTGCACGTGGGGTTCCTTTTCCTCATTCCAAGCCTCAGTTTCTCTCTTTGCAGTTTCCACTCATTGCTCCTAGGTCTGCCCTCTGGGGTCAAGTAGAAAAATAGATCTAATTCCTCTTCCACAAACTGCAAAGAGCTATCATATCCCCACTGACTTTTCTTTTCTTCAGGTTGACATAAAACCAATGTCCTGAATCGTATGTCATTGTAGGATTGCTTCGTGCCATGATCCTCATGTCTGCCTTTCCCAACCCCTTATTTCCAGTGCCTGCCTCTCCTAATTATTTCCTCTTTATCCTGTGCACGCATTTATTTTGTTTGCCTACTTTCTCCATTAGATTGTGAGCTCCTTGAAGGCAAGGGACTGTCTTTTTGGGATTTAAAGAAAGCCAATAAGCAGAGATGAGGAGGGAGAGTATTTTAAGTGTGGGGGATAGCCAGATAAAATGTTTGCAGCTGAAAGAGAGTCTTGTTAGTGGAACAACAAGCAAGGAGATGAGTCACCGGATCAGAGTATGTCAGGGAATAAGATCTAAGAAAGCTGGAAAGATAGCAGGGGGACTAGGTTATGAAGGGCTACTAATAGTACTAAATATTTCTTATTCGTTAAATGATTTTTGAAAATACTCATTCTGAATAAGAAGTATGAAAAGTATTTTAATAAAGATAAAGGAAATCAGTTTGTTGGCAGAGGGGTTTTAAATCAACATCACAATGTGTCAGTTTATAGTAATAACAAACCTATATATAGGTTTGTTATTAATATAATTTGTTATTAATATGATTTAAACAAAACAGTCCCCGAGACGTTTAGTAAAATGATTCACTGTTTATTATGGTAACATTATTATTTAAAAACACAAACAAAATGTTATGGAAAATACAGAATAAATCCTAATTCCATGAATCCCCGGCAGATTCCCAGGAATCATTACTCGTCACTCTGGAATCTGAAAGCTTTTGTTGGGAACTGGGGAACACTAGTTGGGATGATGCCAAAAACGCAATGGAGAAACTGGGTAAGGTTCCAAAAGTAGTTACTTGGCCTTTGCCGAATAATATAGTGCTGTAAGGTTTATAAAGTGCGTTATAGGCATCAGTGAACTTGAGTCCACAAAACCTGTCAGGTATGTCTATAGGTATCATCTACGTTTTATACAAGAGATAACTGATGTTCGGAGTGAAATACCATGTTCGTAGCTACAGACATTAATATATGTCAGAGGGCAGATTTAAACCCTCAGATTTCAAAAGTACTTTATTTGATCCACCACAATGCCTCCGTATTATATCAAATTTAACCTCCTGAGCCCGTGTTTTTAATGCCAAACCCCTACTACAAAAGCCTTAATACTATTCATGGTCAGTTTTCTTCAGCTAAAGCTGGTCTTGATGGGCTTCTGCAGTCCACTTCCCCTGCCTCAGGTATCTTTCACCTGCCTAGTTAACCCAGCTCAAAATCCTCCATGCAGGCTTTTCAGGTAAAATCTGATAACATTAGCTGGTATTTTCAAGAGCTCTTATGTCCATGGGAACTACTGAGATATGTTTGCATATATTTCCCTGTGGTCATGTTTCTTTGTAAGTGATCCTAGAGTCACTATATTTGAGGAATCTATTCGTTAGACTGAGTCAACAGGGACCATGTCTCCTAGTAGAGGGCTCTGCACAAGTTGGGGAGACTGCACGGGTTCATTGCAGTCAGATGACTCTCCACATCAACTGATGAGCTCTCAGGTTAAGAGAGGCTCCAATTATTATTATGTCAGTAGCAAACTACATCAAGGAAACAATCCCACCAACTGCAACAGGATGAAACTGGGACCATATTTTATAAGATCTTCATTCAACATGTTCAGTTTCACCCATTCATGTTTGAGATAGGTAAGGGAAAGATTTCCATCCCTGTCACGTTGACTATTCCTTACTTATGTTTCTGCAGGGTTGTCTCTTAGGCTTTCAGGGCCTGCCTTCCTAGGCTTTTACAAAGAGTGAGAATATTTTACCAGCAGAGAGGTGAATCATTTTGGTAAGCTTTTCCTTGTTGCCTAATAAGCCCAGAGGAGAACAAGAGCCTCCTTACCACTTCTTAATTTTACCTTATTTTTGAGTAATGGCAATTTGGTCCAGTTTGGTCCAAACTCAAATTATTAGCTCAGAACTGGAGGGATGCTATGTGGACAGGATACCAAACAATTGCTTGCTCCACATAGGACTAGAAGGAATGCTTTGAAGTTATTGGGATGTGCTTCAAGTTCACTCTAAAAATGCTGTAGAGGGATTGTACTAGATAATATCTTAAGTCTCTTCCCACTGTAACACTAACTCTGAGTTAGTTTATACCTGATAATCACACCTTGTACATTATGGTTTTGCCTCAACCCCAGTCAAGGTCCATCAGTCCGAAGAGCAGGGCCCTGTAGTGCTGTTTCTTGGTGTGCACCTTAACATGGGCTGTGAGCTTGGACTGCTTGGGGAATGCCTTATCGCACTCGCTGCAGCAGAATGACCTGGCTGTGATATGTCTTCGCTGGTGGACTCTCATGTCTGCTTTCATTCGAAAGTTTTTGCCACACTCTGGGCACTGGAAGGGCCTCTCTCCTGTATGCAATCTGATGTGCTCATTGAGATAACAATGTTTGGTGAAGCTCTTACCGCATTCATTGCAGGAGAATGGCTTATCTCCCCTGTGCTGGCGCTGATGGGCCTTCATGTCGGCTTTTAGCCTGAAGCACTCATCACACTCGGGGCACTGGAAAGGCCTCTCTCCTGTGTGTAGGCGCTGGTGCCGGAGAAGATGTCCCTTTTGGCGGAATCTCCTGTCACACTTGGGGCACTGGAAGGGTCTTTCTCCGGTATGAAGAAGCTGGTGCCGGAGTAATTCGTATTTTCCAGCAAAGTTCTTGTTACACTGTGTGCACCAGAAGTGTTTCTCTCGTCTGTGAATCCTAAAGTGTTTGGTTAGCTGGGCCTTGTGAGTAAAGCCCTTGCTGCACTCACTGCAGCGGAATGGTAAGGGCTCAGACCAGTTTTGGTTCTGAGAGTCATGTCCATGGAGGCTTTCCTGTTGTCTTGAAGTTGAAGATCCAGAGTCTCCTGGAATAAAAACATCCACTCAGTCCTCATGACTTGCTTAGGGGCTAACGACAACTACAACAATTGTGTTCTAAGTTTTGTAGTGTGCTTTACATACCGTTTCTAATTGATTCCCATGACAATCCTGGGAGATAAGTGCCCCCACATTACAGATGGGGACACTGAAGCTCAGAGAAGTTAAGTTGCTTGATCATGGTCATGGAGCTAATAAATGTCTGTGGCAGGATTTGAACTCTTGTACTCAGGCCAGGGCTCATTTCTTTATGCAGTGGCCTCTCACTATCATCAAGGAACATGTCTTATTTACCTCGGTAGTCTGCTTGGTATGGAGCCCAGCACTGCCAGCAGGCTGTATGGGAGGGAATACTGGATCTGGAATCAGATGATCTGCTTTTGGGACCCAGCTCTCACATTTCCCAGCTGTGTACCTCCTCTGAGCCCCATGTGCAAACTGTGACAATAATCCTTGCATTGTTGTGTGTGGACCGAATGGGACACTGCACATAAAACCCTAAAGCACACTATATAAATGTAAAACACTAATTATTGTCTGTGGAACTGAATTTATCACTCTAGGTCCTTCTCCCAGTTGGGTACCGACTCTCTGGCTTGTCTTGCAGTGAAAATCCAGTCACTGTCTTGTGCTTCCCTGCCAGAAAGGCAATCGCTCCTCCCCTAAATTCACTTCTTAATTAATGCAATGGAACATAGTTAGATTGCTGAGACTGGATGGAAACTAGAGATGTAAATCTTAGGATGACAGTACTAATGTCAAGTGACATAAAAACCTGTCAGTCTATATATTTCTCCCCTGAATGAAGCTAGTCAAGTGTGGAGGGAATAATGCTTTGGGAGAAGTGAGAACATCTTTTTGTGAGGTCTTTGAGAGAGACTCAGGATCATTATTTCCCTCTGAGTGTCACCATCATATTCAAGAAAGTTTCCAGGAAGATGCAGTGCTGGGGAAGGATAAATTTCCAGGAGGTGGAAGTGAAAACTTATAAAATGAGCACAGGGAATTACTCAGAAACTGTGATTGATTTTCCTATGCTCTGTGATAGGTAAGCAGGTTTAGTCAATGTTTATGAAAATAAGAATAATAAATCATGAATAATGAAATGCTATGTTATTATTTTAAAAGTTTTTATTTACTTTCCCTACAATTAATCTGTGATATCTCAGAGTTATAAAACACTTTAAACATTTTACCTCATCGGACCTTCACAACAACTCAGTGAAGTAAAGAATATAAAGTGCTTCGCATGTGACGCAAATGTTTTCATCCTCATTTTACAAGTGAGTAAACAAACAGAGTGGAATTGCTTAAAGTCACACAACTCATAGGCGGCAATGATAAAACAATAACAGCTAACAAGTTATACAGCACCTACTATATGTCAAGCCCTGGGCTGAGAGCTTTCCAAATATCTCATTTGATCCTCACAAGAACTCCGGGAGAGGCAGGTATTTATTATTATACTCATTTTATGAAGAACTAAGGTAAATAGAGGTTAAATGACTTGCCCAGGGTTACACAGCTAATAAGTGCCTGAGGCTGAATTCGAACCCAGGTCTTGACTCCAAGCCCACTGCTCTATCTACTGTGCCACCTAGCTGCCTAAGTGGTTTTGTTGCCTGTCTAAAGCTCATGGGAAGAGAAAGATTAGGAGGGGGATCATTTGGCCACATTCTGCCCAACTTCTTATATTCAGAAGTAACTGCTCCTGAGCTAGAGTATGTCAGTACTGGCTCCCCCTGGCCCTCTCCTTCAACTCTAGATGATCTGGGACACATGTCTCTAGAAAACTGGCTACAAGTGGTAGAACTAGGAAAGGAAATCAGATAAGGGCTCAACCTTGTCTCCTATGAGGGATATAATCTTGTCCATATTTTAGGATTTTTAACCTATTTTACTTCAGGTGTCTAAGTAAAAGAGATGGCAGCAATCTCATCAAATTCTTCTCCTCTCTGACCCACAGAGATAACCAGGAACCCTTTAAACTTTTTTTTCCTCATCCTGGGACAAAATTTCAGACCTTGACATAAATATCATCCCTGACTTATGACTCATTGGAAATCAATAACCAAAAATGAAATAATAACATCTTCCTCACGATAAGGTGCATGAAACTTCCTAACTCATGAAAGGTTTTGTCTTTAAAAATTCCATGCAGAAAAAGAGGAGAACGCCTCTCTGTGCGTTCAAGTGTGTTCTGGGTCGTGCGCCCTTGCCACGCGTGTGCGGCCCACCCTGCCCAGACACCCAAGCCCAGGTCAGTTCTCATCTTTCTCACTCACCACGAAGCTTGGAGCCAAGATGCCCGTCGGGGCTGCAGGGCCGCTGGTCTCTGATGAAGGGCTCTTCCCCCCGTTCCATGCGGGCGATCAGGTCTGGCTTGGGAACGGCACCGCCTGCACGGGGTTAGAGAAGGAGGTAAGCGTGTTGTCAGAAACTTACCGGAAGTACCAATCATAGGGCTACACGCGTAAATACGGGCGAACACCACGCTGACCCCTCTGCGGAGGGGAGGGTTGAATACGCTGTAAATCGTCTTGTAAACCTGAGGTGTTCGGGGTCCTGACAGGTAACTAACAGAAAAAGGCGTCCACAAAACACTTCCTGAAAAGGCCATTCGGGGCAGCAGGTCCGCACCCAGGGAAACCAAGGTCTCGTAGGTGGCCGCCAGCACGTGCTTGTAGAGCGCCTTCTGCCAGGCCTCCAGGCCCCGCCACTCCTGCTCCGTGAAGCGCACGGTCACGTCGTCGAACGTCACGGGCCCCTGGAACACGCAGCACAAGCCAGTGCAGACTCGCTTCGCCCGCCCGTGACCGCCCCCCCCCCCCGTGGGGCCTGGCAACACGGGCAGCCCTGGGCGCGGCCCCTCCCCGGGCACCGGGCGCTCCCTCACGTCTCTCCCGTGCTTCCCCCCACCTCCCTGCGGCCACCGCGCGGGGGTGGGGAGGCTCGGGAGGGGGAGGGGCGGAGGCCTCGAGGGCTTCTCCAGCTCGCGCCCTCCCCGAGAGCCCCGCCTCCCTCGGCCCGGGCCTCTTACCGGAGCAGGCGCCCGAGCGGCCATGGCCGCGTCCGCGTCCGCCGGCTCGGGCCTCGCTCAGCCTCCGCGGCCCGCCCCACCCCCTCCCCGCAGAGAGGGGCCGCGCCTTCCCTCCCGCGCGGTTCCCTCCCGCCCGGCTCCCTCACAGCGCCCCCCTGCGGGCCGGCGGGGGAACTCCCCCGAGCCGCCCGCCCTCGCGGCTCCCTTCCGAACCAGAGCTGGCCCGGAGGGGGGGAGGGGGATCCCGCGGAGAGACCACGCCTCCAGGCCCGCAGGCCCCTGGGATGGGGGCTGCTCCCCAGATGCGCGGTGCGCGGTGCGCGTTTAAGTCCAGCCTGCGCAGCAGACGCAGCCCCGCCGCCAGCCGCCGGGAGCCTTCCTCGGCTGAGTCCCGCGCGGCGTCCGTGCGCCCCAGGCCCGCGCCTCCGCCGCCCGGGGGCCCTGCCCAGCGCCCGGGCGCCCCCCTCCCAGGCCTCTCGCCCACTGCCTCCGCCGTCCGGGGGCCCTGCCCAGCGCCCCGCGCCCCCCCCCTTCCCCGCCTCTCGCCCGCCGCCTCCGCGTGCCCGCGCCTCCGCCGCCCGGGGGCCCTGCCCAGCGCCCGGGGCGCCCACCCCCCCCCCGCCTCTCGCCCGCCGCCTCCGCGTGCCCGCGCCTCCGCCGTCCGGGGGCCCTGCCCAGCGCCCCGGGCGCCCCCCCGACCCCCCCCCCCGCCTCTCGCCCGCCGCCTC
>CM053769.1:433227-444716 GCA_028658325.1 Potorous gilbertii
CACGCACACACACATGCATGTACACACACACGCACACACGCACGTACACACACGCACACAAGCACACGCACACGCACACACACGCGCACACACACTCTGAAAGGTGCCACAATCTGGGTGGGTGGAAGGTCTGACCCTGCTGGCAGGGTGGGCGCTCTTTCCCGCGGGGCACAAGGTGTGTGCGTGTGGTGGGATGCTCAGGAGGGGTGACTGCCGTCAGGAGCCTCCACAGGCGCTCCGAGCGCCCAGGGGACGAGTACCTTGGGCACTTCTCCTCCGCAGCCCGGCGGGAGCCGCAGGATCCAGAAGTTGCGGTTCCGCAGCAGGTTCTCCATGTTCTCCAGCCTCCTCTGGAGCAGCCCGTACTCCTGGAGCACCGTCTCCAGCGTGGCCCACTTGCTGCCCAGCTGGTTCCCAAACTCCACCGCCGTCTTCTCACAGTCGATGAGCTTCTTCTCCACGGTCCCCGCCCGGCCCTCCAGGGTCATCAGGCGGCTGGCATGCGAACACAGCGTCCTCTCCACCACGGACCACAGGGAAAGCTCCGGGGCCTGGGGCTGCGGGCCCGGGAAAGGAGCGCTCACGTCCCACTCTGGAGCCTGGGAGGAGGAGAGGGGCTGGGACACCCCAGGACTAGTTATCCCATCGCTCTCGCTCCGGCCCCGGAGGCCCAGGCTCCCCCAGCCGCCGCTGCCACCCCCTGCCACCCTCCCATCACACGGAGAGCCGAGCGCAGCCCGCAAGAACGCCCACCCCACCCCGGGGGCTGACTCCGGGGCGCTCTCCCAGGGACGGTCTTACCTGAGCCGGAGCGGTCTCGGCCATGGTCTTCCTGCTTCCTTCCCTGCCACCCCCCTGGGGAAGTGTAGCCCCACCTGGGCTCGACTCAGCGGGGGTGGGTGCCACTCCAGGGGCCGGGCACCAGGGAGCCCAGGCTGCGCTCCGCGCGGCTAGAGGCCGAGCCGGCTAGTGCCCACTCCCGGCTCCCCGTGCCAAGCTCCGAGCTGGTGCTTCCTCCGGGCAGCTGCTGGGCTGTTTCCTGTAGCTTCCCGGAGACAGCGGCTCCTACAGATTGGAGGAGCAAAGGCGGCTGGGGCTCTCCCGGTCCAGGACCGCCCCGCCCCCAGGACCCTGGACCCGCCCTTCCACCTCCGGCACATTGGCATCCCCACTACCCACCCAATCCCGCCCTTTCATCTTTCTGGACACTGGGCAGGCGGTGAACTAGGCTAGTGTGGAGCCTGGGGACTCGGACGCACTCTTCCTTCCTTGATTCTCTAGCTTCTGATATTTAACCAAAGCTCCCCTCTCCAAAGTTATTAATCATCTCTTAATTGCAAAACTGATCAACTTTTCTCACTCCGCGTCCTCCTTGACCTCTCCGCCGCCTTTGACCCTGTTCATCATCCTCTTCTAGATACTCTCGTGTAAACTTTCACATTCACACAATCTCCCCATTCTCCTCCCACCTGGATCTTCATCCTCATCTAACTTTTAGTGTCCCACAGGCCTCTGACCTGGGCCTTTTTCTCTTCTCCCTCTATTTTCCCCCTTGGTGATCTCATCAGCTTCAGCGGATTCAGTTATCATCTCTAAGCTGAGGATGATGATGTAGCCCCCACTTCTCGGCTGACTTTGTCTCCCATCTTAAACTGCTTACTGTACATCTCACGATGTTTGTCCTGCAGATGTATAAAACTCTACATACTCCAAACTGAACTCATCTTTCCCCTAATTTCCCTACGACCATCTGGGATATCGCCATCTTCCCCATCACCTTGGCTCACAATCTAGGTGCCATCCTCAACATCCTCCATATCTCATTTGCTGCCAGGGCCTGTTTGTTTCCTAATGTCTCATGTTTGCCCCCTCCTTTCCTTTGATACTATCCTGGCACATCACCATCACCTAGACTATTGCAATGATCTGCTGGTGGGTCTAGCACAAGTATCTCCCCATGCCAGCTGCCAGTGATCTTCCTAGAGTGAAGATCATGCCATTCTCCTACAAAACAAACTCCAGTGGCATCCTATCACCTTTAGGATCAAATATAAGATCCTGTTTGATGCCCAAAGCTCTTCATACCCTGCATCCCTAACCTTTCCAGTACCCCTTCCCCCATATACTCTGCACCCAGTGACACTGGCCTATTATTCTCTGAACAAGAAATAGAGCCTGGAACGCTCTTCTTTGTCTCTGTCCCCTTGGCTTCCTTGAAGTCCCAACTAACATCCTGCCTTCTACAGGAGGCCTTCTTTAGTCTTTAATTCTATCCACTTCCCTCTGTTGATAATGTCCCATTTATACTGCAGATAGCTTGTTTGCACATAGTTGCTGGGTGTATCTCCCCTCAGTACATTAGGAGCTCTTCGAGGGCAGGGGCTGTTTTTTGTCTTTTTTTTTTTTTTGTATCCCTAGTGCTCAGCATAGTGCCTGGCACATAGTTAAGTGCTTAATGTTTGTTGTTTGGCCTTCATTCTCAAAGAGAACCTTGACAACTGGGATATGCTGCCATGACTTGCAAATGAATGAAATTTAAGGGAGGGCAGGCTGTGTAAAGTCACTAGCCTCTCTCTCCTCCAGAGTCATCTGGGTCCAGTGTCAAGATACAGATCAGGAAGATCTAAGTCCCCTAAGTGCTTACGGGCTGATTGTGGATTACTGGCTCCTTCAGAAGACTGTCCTCCCTTGCCTGCCATGACACAACAGGATGCTGTTTATTTATCTAGCTACACTCCTCCATCTCCTTTACTGGCTCCAATTTCTCCTATTAAAAAAGATTTCGGCACTCTGCTCTCTTCTCACCTGTTCTCTAAAATTAAATCAATTTGCCTCCAAATTTTTAAATAGTATAAGAGGCAGTTGACAGTATGCTGGAATGGAAATTAGGAAGATCTAGAATCAAATCCAGATTCTAACACTAGCTGAGTGACTATAGGCAAGTGACAACCCCTCGGAGCTTTGGTTCCATTTATAAAATGTAGATGACATGCAGTACCTACCTGCTGGAGTTACTGTGGAGCTCAAATGAGATTAGGTGGGTAAAGTGCTAAATGAATGCCAGTGGTTATTATTCCCCATCAGGCTAGAAACTTAGTTATTTTTAAAACTTGCCTTCCGAGTTCGAATATTTGAGTTTTAATTTCGATGCCTCTACTAGTCACATGGCTGGACAAGTCAGTTTCTCTGACTCTTAGTTTCATCATCTGTCATAAACGGGGCAATAGCTGTCCTACCTATTTACAGGGTTGCCCTAAGAATAACAAATAATGTATGTGAAAGTGGCTTATGTAATACTATACAAATATAAAGCATCATTCATTTTGTTAACATCTAAAATTTTACTCTTATCACATCATTCATTCTCTTGCTCAGAAACATTCAATGACTCGCAAGAGCTAAAAGGCTAAAGCTGAAATTCTTTAACAGGGCATTCAAATCTACAATCTGACTTTGACTCCCATCTTTTTCTTCAGCCTTATTTTCTACTTCTACTCCGGATGTGAATTCATTGTGTTTGTTGTGTAGGCTCCAGGTTTGTTTGCAGTTTCCTCATCTGTTAAATGACTACTAATGACGTCTTCCTCGCAGGCTGTTGTGATGACCAAGTGCTTGGCAAACCTCAAGGCTAACTCCTAAGACAAGGAGTAGAAGGGACAGCGTTTTGGTTTGGTTTTGTTTTGCTATTATTAAGTCGGTTATATCCAAATGACTAAATGCTGTAATGATGGACATACTGTTGTAAAGATTCTTTTCACAATGAATGGAATTTTTAAAGTACACTCCAAAGCAGGAAGGGAAATTGCTGAGAGCCACACTCTCCAACACTGGTTTGCATAGCCCGCTATCAATGAGCCTCTGCTTCTCAGAGGGCAGGGTGACTAACTGGCCTTGTGCCAATTCCTTTGGCCCAAAAGGAAAAGCTGGGCCACTATGGAGCAAAGAACCTCTGTCTAGTGAAGGGGTGTATGGATCTCCAAGACTAAAGATGGTGCAATTAATTCCTAATGAATATCTTTCTGGAAAGAGATGGGAAAGGTTTAACAGGCAGTTCAGGATGCCACATCCCTCTGACTAGAGCAGAAACCACAGATGTAGCATACATATCCATTTCTGCACAGAGGAGGCACTCAGTAGAAATAGGTCATACTAAATGAAAAAGGTCCACAGGCCCAGGAGAGGTTGGATCCGCTTCAGGTTTAAGTAGTTTTCCTGCTTGAAGGAAAATGTGTCTTCTGAGTCCTGGCCCTTTCAAGGCCCTAAGTATTTCCTACAAAAGGCTACTGATGGGTCCACTCTGAATTCATACTAACTGCAACTGGGACCTGACTGTAGGGAAGCAACTTTTGTTACTTTCTTATGAACTGACAATTGTGACTATGGCTCTATCTCTCTACCTGACCAGGTGTGATCAGGGCTTTTCAGGTTTTCTGAACTATTGCAATCATGAGGGGCTTGGTATATTTGGGATCCCAGCCAGTGACAGTGTGCCTGCCTCGTGAAACTTCACAGTGAATGCTGGGTCAGTGCAGACCAGCTCTGATTCCAGAGTGACTTCACTTGTCATTGCTGTCACTGACAAACTACATTAAAGAAACAGACTTGCCAACTGTGCTCATGCCTGCATCAGTCCTCTCAAAGGATTAAGCAATGAAAAGAGGACCACATTCTGCTGGGTCAATAGAACAGGCAGAGCTGCTCACTCTTATCCTTTTTAACTTGGGAATAACAGGGTTAAAGCTTCCCTCACATATCTATGGACCTTTCTCTATTCTTCAGTCAGGCTCTGTTCGGTCCTCAGTAGCTGAGGGTCAACATCTCAGGTCTTTAGATGGTATTGCAGGAAGAGTGAGGCAGGGAAGAGGAACTCATTACACATTTAGAGAATGTCTAAGACATGCTAGGTACTGGGCTAAACACTTTAGAAATATTATTTGGTCCTCACAAAGATACCAAGCAGAGGTTAAGTGACTTGTCCAGAGTCACAGAACTAGCGTTTAAAGCCAGATGTCAACTTAGGTGTTCCTGACTGTAGGCCTAGGGTTCTATCCACTGCTCTAATTAGCTGTCTATGGTGGGCCCAAATTTTTAGCATTAAAGTATGTCTAACTCTTTTCCTAACTCCTTCTCACCAAGCTTGTTTGTCTGCTATGAGGGCAGCTCAGCTGGCCACTGAAGGAATCAATAGATCTGGGTTCTAGTTCTGCCTCTGCCACTTACTAGCTGTGCAACTCTCAGGCAAGATGACAGGTTAGTAAGAGAACTGGCATGCTGGATGATGATTTCTAAGAGCTTCACATCCCAGAATCTATGAGCTCCAGTCTTCCTCTATTAGCCTAAAGAGCTGGCTAGATTTTGCTTTAACAGGGTTATGTGGTTCACTGAGGGGCTTCTCCCTGGTGTGCACTCTGATGTGGGCACTGAGCCTGGACTGGTGAATGAAGCCCTTGCCACACTCACTGCAGGAGAAAGGTCTCTCCTTATGGTGTAAGCGCTGGTGGTAATTCAGGCCACTCTTCAAGCGGAAGCTCTTGCCACACTCAGGGCACTGAAAGGGTTTCTCACCACTGTGGACTCGGAAGTGCTCAGTCAGTTTATACTGGTGAGTGAAGTCTTTGCCACATTCCTCACAGGATAACGGTCGATCTCTGCTGTGCACACGCTGATGGACCTTGAGGGCACCCTTCAGGCGGAAGCTCTTGTCACACTGGGGACACTGGAAGGGCTTCTCACCTGTGTGCATTGTCAGATGCTCTGTCAGGTGGAACTGCCTCATGAAGCCTTTGCCACATTCACTGCAAGAGAAAGGCCATTCCCCACTGTGTGGGCGCTGATGGGCTTTCAGAAAGACCTTTAGGCAGAAGCTGGTGTCACACTCAGGGCACTGGAAGGGCCTGTCCCCGCTGGGTACTCTCCTGTGTTCAATGAGCTTAGATTTCTGAGTGAAGCCCTTGCCACACTCCAGGCAGAAGGGCCTCTCCCCGCTATGTAGGCTCTGTTGGGCCTTTAGGAGGCCTTTTCTGGGGAAGCTCATGCCGCACTTGGAGCAGCAGAAGGGCTGTTTGCCCTTGTGCAATCCGGTGTGTTCCATAAGCTGGGTGAGCTCCTGGACAAATGCTCCCTCTCTTCTGTATGGGCCCTCCTCTACCTTTGTGTGACTCTTTAAGCCGAAGTCCTTTTCACTGTTCTCATTCTGTGGCAAGTGCCTTTGCCAGCTCTGGATGCTCTGGTGCTGCCTGAATGCCTTCTTGCCCTTTGGGCACTGACACACCTGGCCTCTGGAGTGGCTTCTTTGGTGTTTCACCAGGTGACTCTCTAGGCAGAAGACTTTACTGCAGTCAGGACATGGGCAGATGCTCTGTCTTATGGGAATTATCTGGAAGGAAGGCGATCCCTCAGTTTTGTGGTTCAAGTTGGATTCCTTGATGCTGTAGACTTCTGAAGCTGAAGACTGTGAATGCTGGTTACATGGGCTCCTTAAGGAAGAGCCATGCTGACCATGCGTAGAGAAAGCTTCTCGTCTTCCTCCTGATAACAGTAATTCAGATAAGTCCTGGTTTTGAAGATCACATAAATGCTGCTTTTCCTTTTGGAAACTCACAAATCCCTGGTCCTCTGGAATAAAAAAAAAATCCAGTCACTGAACATTCTAGGTGCTTTATGGCAGAGACCTTTGATGTGGACAGTCCTCCTTGAGCCCCACTCTGGCTCCAAATGGCTTTCTTCATAAGATCTCTGATTCCACTGGCATGGGTTCTCTCATTCTCTCTCCTAACACAAAGCAACCCCTTCACTCCCTTCTGTCCCTCCCTGGACAGATACTTTCTGGCAGCCAACCTTCTGGAGGGATGTCTTTTGAAGTTTGCAAGGTGGTTCTCAAGTCAATTGTATAATACTAGGTCAGTGTATCACGCAAAGCCAGGTTGGTAGGATCTTCAATATATGTGGCCCTCTAAGTCCTCAACTGTAGCCTTTTGACTGAATCCAAACTTCAAAGAACAAAGCCCCTTAATAAAAGGATTTATTCTGTAGAAACTGGATCTGTCAAAAGGCCTCGCCCAAGGACCTAGAAGGCCACAAGTTCCCCATCTCTGTTACAATATGTGCTCAGCGCACCTAGTCCTTCAGGTTAGGTCAGTAGACTGCAAGGTCAGCTATATACTATAATGTGGTATCTCTCCAAGTGGGACTTTAGTGTTCGCTAATAAAACCAAAAATAACTAGACTGCTGTGGCTCAGATGAAATGTGACAGACACACAAGGTCATAAAAGAACACCAGTAGCTGTTAACAAGATCTGACTCTGGGAATACAAATTCCCCCAGAGGAAGAGCAGAAATTAGACTGTTTGGTAAGCTGAGTATCCACTGTCCACTGCAGGGCACAGAGAAGGCGTTTGATAAATGCTTGTATAACCAAAGTGTTGGATCCCTGTTACATCTTCTCCAGTCTAACTAATCTAAGTCCTTGAGAGATGAGGCAGAGGAATTTGAGTTCCATATTCACCCACCATTTCCAAACAGCCCCAAATGGGTTACTGATAGAAGCAAGATTTTAAGGGGTATGGGTCTTCAAGAAGGTGAAATCTTAGCCTAAGAAATGACTGCAAGGAATTCCCAAGGAACAACATAGCTGGACTTTCTAAAGTACTCTTATAATGTAAATGGATGGGCAAATGAACACGGAAAATGCTGTTCCCAAAATAAAAACCAGGAGAGGAGGGAAAAATATATGGAAATAGGGAATGAATAGCCACATTTTCCCTACTTTCTCAGATTTGGAGCTCTCTTAATTTAATCATATCCTAGGGTGACGGCCCATTTAAGTTTGCTATTGCCTTTGATTTCTGACCAGAACACAGGTTCTTTGTCTTGCTTCATCTTGCAGAAAACATGAATTGCTAGGCTTCCACCTCCTCATCTGTAACATGACTAACTTGATGAAAATCAAATAATTCTAATAAAAATCACTAGCATAACATAGGCCAAAGTGTTTTGGAAACCATAGAATGTTACATTGAGAACCATTATGATGAGGTTCCAATCTTGGAAAAGAGCTCAGCTCTGGGTTCATTTGGGGAAAAGAGTCCCCAGGATGACAGGGAAGTATTTGGGTCTGAGGCTCTGAACAGTTAGTCTCAATAGGCACTCTTGAAGCCTGTTTTAGTGTCCACTTAGACAGCCCAGAGATTTGGAACTAGGACATCAATCTGCTGTCAGTTTTACTGCCCTCATCCTTTCTCACTCACCCTGCAACAGCTGCCCCTCTGTGCTCTTCCTGTGAAGACATTCACCAGCTCTGGTGCTGACGGCCAGATCTTTCCTCTCCAAATCTCTGATGAATGGCTCTTGCCCCCGTTCAATCCGGGTAATCAAGTCTGGCTTGGGAATGGCACAGCCTGCACAGGGCCCACAAAGAAGGAATCATGTTTATTTAAAGTGAAAACCCTTGAATCAAAGTGATTCAGTTATACCTGATTTCCTAGGAGAAACAAAGAAATGTGAGGTGATATGGGGAAGATTCTTAAAATGAGGTCCCTGGAGTAGCCCACCTTACCACTGTGCTCTTCAATCTATTTGAATTCCCTGCTTGACTTCTTATGTTCTTAACTTCTTGAAATATGCTATGTGGTACGTTTTTGGGGGGTCCCAGGCTTACAATCTCACTGGTATGAAGGAATTACTAGTGTAGAAATGCCCTTCACTGAAGCAAATCAACATCCCCTCAGTAACTGAGTCTTAGAGGGTTTCCTAGGGCAGGAACAAAGTCAATTGCCCACAATCACATAGTCAACATATGGGAGATTCAGGATGATTTGAAACCAAGCTGTTTTGACTGTTAAGACCGTCTTTCATTCCACAGAACATGCTGCCCCTAATATAGTATACAGTGGCTCACCAAGTAAATTAAAATTGCTGAGCTGATCCTCCTGGTTAGGTTGAGTGCTGTGTGTATGTGTATTTGTATATGTGTGTTATATATATGTGGGATATATATATCTCTGTATGTGCATGTGTGTGTGGTGCGTGTGAGAAAACATTCCCCAGATATAGTGTAGATGGATCAGTCTTTAAGGTAATTGAGCACAGACTTCAGGCAACCATAGTGTATGATGTGGAGAGGCTGGAATACACAGGCCCCCAAGAGAAGCAGGCATTTACTGTTACTAGGTGTCAACACAGTGCTCTTGAATTTGATGGAAGTATGAGAGCCCTAAAAGATAAGTGAAAAGATAAGAGAAAATAGAACCTCTGGCCCTCTGATCCTGAGGGTGATAAACTCACAGGTAGCGTTCCACAACACAGACAGGAAAAGGCTTAAAAACCCTAACTGCTATACAAAATTTCATTAGTAATATATCTATCTGGGATACACATATTATATGTTACATGTAACATGTTTGTGTGAGCAAGTAGAAAAAATTAATAATACATATATCGTATATAACATATGCACATATACATGAATGGATATACACATTATATATTACATTTAACACAAATAATTACATGCACACATGTAAATGGGAAGACATACTAATAGTACATATTATATATGTCATCTTGCATGTGCAAGTGGATGTATACATTATGTATTACATATAACATATATGATGTGCCTATGTATGTACTACTGGTGATACATATTATAAAGAGTATATCAGTAATGTGTTTATTTGGGAGAGTCGATGGTGAAGTGGATCGTGCACCAGGCCTAGAATCGAAAGACTCATCTTTGTGAGTTCAAATGTGGCCTTGGATACTTATTAGCTGACTGACCCCGGGCATGTCACTCACCCCTGTTGGTCTCTGTTTCCTCATCTGTAATGATACTCCAGTATCTCTGCCAAGAGATGGGGTTGTGAAGAGTTGGATATGATTGAAAAATTACTGAACAACAAAATGTGTCCATCCATTTAAATATAACAGACATATAATGGATGCACAAATGGATATACACATTATGGGAATATTGTACATAATACGTGCGCGTACACAATGGATACAGACAATCTACGTTTCACATTTAACATGTGTAATGTACGAGTAGTACATATAGTGTACCTGAATAGAAAGATGAATACTGGATTTAATATACGTATGCATATGTAAGGGGACAGACACATATGTTTCTACCCACTTATATGCTGTGTTTAATATACTTATGTGTTTATGCACGTATGAGAGGATGTACACATCACACACACACACAGACACACACACGGTTCCCTGAGAGCAGGAGAGCTGCTGTACTCTATTTTTGTACCCCCTCACCTAGGACAGCGCCGTGGCAGGCAGTCGGAGCTGAACACATGCTTGATGAAGGATGGGATGCTTACAAACTGGACCAGATGATGACCCTGGAGCATTTAGGGAACGCGCACCAATTTCAATCTCTCACGTAATGAAGGCCCAAGCAAAACTATCAATACTGAAACCGCCCTTCAGGTTTTCTTCCCGAGGAAGCCAGGGCAGCGTGAAGCACCAGACGCCGCATCCGATTCCGTGGAACCCCCCCAGAGCGGCTCTCTTACCCAGGAAGACCAGGGTCTCGTAATTGGACTTCATCGTGCTCCTGTACAGGTCCTTCTGCCAGGCCTGCAGCCCCCTCCACTCCTGCTCGGAGAAGTACACGGCCACGTCCTCGAAGGTCACGGCGCCCTGGAACGGCACACGCGAGGCGGTCACGCTCACTGGCCCGATCATCCCCACGAGGCCTGTTCCTGCGTGTTCGGGGAAACAGGGTTTCTCCGAGTCTCACTACACGGGCGCGCTGGGAGCCGGGGCGGAGCCGGAGCTGCGGGCGCCCCACGGTCTACGAGGGGGAGAAGAACCCCACTTGTAGCTCGGGGGGCCGCGGGATGGAGGCTCCGGCCCCCTCCAGGCATCCCCGGGGCCCCCGAGCCTCGGCCCCGTCTATGATTCGGGGGCCGCGTCACTAGTCACCCGGCCCACGGAGAACTTGAAATCGCATCTTCCGTGGCTCTCGCCCCCGCCCCCCGCCCCGCCTCCGAGAGGCTTGGCCCCGGGTGGAGGCCACTCTTACCCGAGCAGGCGCCCCCGGGGTCATGGCCTCCTAGGCTCCCCCGGCCGGGAGCACCGAGCACCGACAACCCACAACACCGTCTGGCCCCCCAGAAATCTGGACAGCGACCTGCATCCGGGGAACGCGCCCGCCCTTCTGCCTGAGCTCCGACCCCACAGCGCCGCCGGCGGCTGGGAGGGGGAACGCCTCTCTCGGCCCCGCCCCTCCCTTGCCCCAGGCCACCCCTAGGCCCCGCCCCTCCTGCCCAGGCTGCTCTCGACCCCGCCCCTCCTGCCCGGCCTTCCCTCGGCCCCGCCCCTCCTTGCCACGCCACACCCCTCCTGCTCGGCCCCGCCCCTCCAGATAGTTTCTCTTAGCCCCGCCCCTCCCTCCTGCCCGGGCTGCTCTCGACCCCGCCCCTCGGCCCGGGCTTCCCTCGGCCCCGCCCCTCCTTGCCATGCCACA
>CM053769.1:444816-457790 GCA_028658325.1 Potorous gilbertii
GCACGTTCCTTTCCCGCCCTCGATGACCTCCACGTTGGCGGGTTTCCCCCAGTCTGCAGCCCTGACGCACTGCCAGCCGTGGCACACGCGGTTTAATTCTATCGAAGACCTTTTCTAAGAGCCTGTGTTGGAAGCATGAAGTTACTGGGGATGCCCAAGTCATGGATCCCCCCCGAGACATGCCTGCTCTGTGACCGTGGAGAAAATGCTGCGAACAGCGGGGTAGCGGCGCCTAGCGGTGAGCGGGCGGGGGGTCCCCTAGAGCGCGGTCCGGACATCAATTAGGAGACGGAAAGCTACGCTGAAGGCAGGAGGGGGCATGTGGGGGCGCAACCAGGAGTCTACACCGCAAAGCCAGTTGGGCGGCCTTCTCTCTAGTTTAGCCCCGGCCGCCTCACCCCTGGAGCCATCCGCCCTGACCTAGGCACCCTGCTCTCTGCCCCCCCATTGCACTAGTGCCTCTCCCAGCCCAGCACCGCTCCCGGGAGCGGTGTGCCAGCCTGCGGCGCTGGGGCTCTCCCAGCAAAACTTCCTTGGATCCTTGTTTTCTCCTTAGTGACATGCGCTCCCCGAGGACGGATGGCACGTTTTTGTCTCCCCTCTGCCAAGCAGAGGTCCTGACACAGTAGACAATGTAATAAATAAATGTTTGCTGCTTGATGAACATTGGCTGGCGCTTGACAAGCACGTGGAACTCCAAAACTGCTATGAGAAATTGTGTGAAGCCACCACCCGAGGTAAGTGGCAGGACTGCTGAGTGGCAGTTAGAGTACAAAGTAAGGTACTTGGCATTTTGTCTGGGGAGGGGCAACAGGGTTTTGGAACTTTCACCAGACACACTCATTGTCCCAAAGACAGGAAAGGGCAAGAGGCCTGTGAAAACTCATGGCAGCTGTGGCCTGTTAAAGAGACTTAGGAGTGTGCAGGAAGCCAGGTCATGGACCCCAAGGCCAGCCAGGAGTCACTGAAGCATCCCAAAGAGGGGAATGATGTGATAGGCTGGGGCTTGAGAAAAATGAATCATACAGCTGCATTCTGAGGAGTTAGCCCAGAAGAGATTTCCAAGGCCGCTGGCAGGTATCCATTATTTTGAGCCTGTGATGTGCACTCAGTTTCCTAGCAGAATGAATTGTGAATGGGATGTTAAATTTCATTTTCATAGGCTTTTCACAGTTGTTTGATTGATCTTGACCACCAACTTGTGAGGTGGGGCTACAGATATTCCTATTTGCATTGCAGGAGACAGAACTGAAGTTCTGAGGTTAAATATAGGGAACAAGGTCCAACTAAGCGATTCAAACTCATGCTTCTCCGACTTCAAATCCAGTGTCTCTTTTTTCTACAGCATCACATCCTTCCTCTCCCACTGCAAAAACCTAATTTCCTCAATACTACTCTTGTGGAAATGTTTTTACTTTTCCTCCAGTCACACTGGTGAACTTTCCCAGCCCATTTTTCTGCCTGAAATATCTCCTACTTCCTTTTCAGTGCAGCTCAGAGTACTCCAGTACTCCCTAGACAAATCTTACAGGGCATCCTCTGGACTGTTTGTGTCCATGGTGATATTCACTTGGGATTATCGTTTCTTTATCCTCCTCAGGCTGGGAAAGCAGGGACTAGTTTCCCTTTCTACTGTTGCTATGGTAGTAGGGAGTTTTCCTCAAGTTGAGGAGACTTTGTGTAGGTGACACAGAACTCACTGACTCTTCACATAAACCCATCAGCTCCAACTCAGGAACGTTTTATTTACTGTTGTGTCATTAACAAAATACACAGCAAAAAACAACCACTTTAGCAACCAGAGTCACATACAACTATTCGTTCAAGACTATATTCTACAAGGTCTACAAAGTGCCCATGTGGCCATCAGCCTTCTCTGTGCAGGAGGCAGATTCCTGTCTGTCCAACTACTCTACAGTCAGAAGCGTCTCTTTCAAGCTTTCAAGGGGAACTTCTTTGGTCTCCAGGGAGTGGTGAGTGAGAAGGGATTTGTTAGTGGAAGGAATACTGTGGAATCTGAAGGAATGTGAAGAGGTGATAACCTCTTCAGAGCTACCAGTCTTATTCTCAGTTAAACTTGTTTTTGAACAAAATAACCCAGTCTGATCACCAACTTTATTGGCCAAACTTCCCTCAATAGTTGAAAAGCTGCCATATGAATAAAGTATTTAACTTCTGCTTGACTCCAGAAAGAACTGAAAAACAGGTGGAAGTTACAGGGAGCCTGGTTCTAGCGTAATCTAAGTAAGAACTTCCCAGCAATCAGAACTATCCCAGACAGAATATGGCCTGCCTCATGAGGTAGTAAGTTTTCTGTTAACTACAGGAGTTCAGCAGAGGTCAATGATGTTGTAGAGAGCTTGGATTAGATAATACCTCAAGGCCCTTCCCACCGTAACTCTTTTACTTGGAGGGTATATTTGATATCCACCCCTTGTATGCTAGGTTTTATTTTAACTCCAATCAAGGTCCATCAGTCCATACAGCAGGCCCTTATAGTTCTGTTTCTTGGTGTGCACCTTAATGTGGGCTGTGAGCTTGGACTGCTTGGGGAATGTTTTATCGCACTCGCTGCAGCAGAATGACCGGGCCTTGCTGTGTATTCGCAAGTGACCCTTCATGTCTGCTTTCAAGCGAAAGCTCTTGCCACACTCTGGGCACTCGAAGGGTCTCTCCCCTGTGTGCAATCTGATGTGCTCAGTGAGATGACAATGTTTGGTGAAGCCCTTACCACATTCACTGCAGGAGAAAGGCCTTTCTCCACTATGTCGGCGCTGGTGGGCCTTCATGTCGGCTTTCACTCGGAAGCTCTTGTCACACTCCGGGCACTGGAAGGGCCTCTCCCCAGTGTGCAGGGGCAGGTGCCTGAGCAGATGCCCCTTCTGGTGGAAGCTCTTATCACACTCTGGGCACTGGAAGGGCCTCTCCCCAGTGTGCAGGCGCTGGTGCCTGAGCAGTCGGTCCTTCCGGCCATAGTTCTTGTTGCACTCAGTGCAGAAGAAGGGCTTCTTCTCTCTGTGTACCCTGATGTGATTGGCTAGTTGAGACTTGTGGGTGAAGCCCTTGTTACACTCACTACAGCGGAATGGTAAGAGCCAAGATGAGTTCTGGTTTTGAAGGTTTTCCTGCTCTTTTGAACCAGAAGACCTAGAATTTCCTGGAATTAAAAATGAAAAAATCCTGTTAATATTCATGCCATGTCAAGAACTAAGGTATTTACTACATTATAAAAATGTACTTTATACATGTGTACATACACACTCTCAATTTCAAGGGGCTATTGTATCAATAAAAGGGTAGACTTCACACAATCCTTGGTAACCTATAAAGCACAATATAAATGTAAGGCATTAACATTTCTAGAAACAAATTAATTCCTCTGTGTCTTTAGCAAAGTTAGAAACTGACTCTGAGCTGTCCTACAAATCCAAAATCTCATTGCAAGAGATGCTCGTTTTCCACTAATTCCCTTTTTCATTTCATTATCAGGACCAAGTACAGACTGCTGATATCCTTTTCTTTACCCCCAGTCTCTCATTATACGTGACAAAGTTAAAGATCAGAACCCACCTGTCAGGTAAATCAAGCCCTGTGAGTCCACAGATTCCTCTCTTGAAGGCAGTCAGTAATATCAACTAAAATACTCAGGAAGGTTTGAACATATGGCAGCTACGTCTTCCTTAGTCTCTGATGTGACTCATGGAAGTCAGACAGGGAGACTCAGGAACAGTGTTAATCTCAACAATTCTATCACGAAGTTCAAGGAAAGTTTGGAGGAAGATCTCCTCTGGAAGAAAAGTGGGTCTCCAGGACCTTATATATACTACCTCATGTGATTCTTACAGAAAGTCTGTGAGATAATACTTTATATGTTGTGTAAGCATTGCCACCCCCATTTCACAAATGAGGGAATTACAGCCCAGAGATTAAATGGATTGTGGTCACTGATACAGGTGGGAGGTTAACTCAAGTTATACTGAGTGCAGTGTGCTCCTTCCACGATACCAAGGTACTTCTCTTAGGGACCTTGAGAAGAAAAGGGACCTTGAGAAGAAAAGGGATCAAGAGGCACCCGCTTTGTCACATTCTCCTGCCTTTGCAGATTCAAAGCTGACAATTCAATTTTGCTCCTGAGCCAAAGTCTGTTGAAAATGTTTTTTATTTCCCCCAGATTCTTACCGATCTGGAACAAATGTTTCTAGCAAAACACTATGGCTACTGACAGAAGTGGATTACCTTTCGGAAAGGAAATTAGATGCTTAAGGATTTGTCTCTTGTGAGCAATAGTATCATAGGCCTCCCCCCACCCATTTTTGCTACAGATATGTCATTTATTTTAGTCAATCAAAAGCAGGTCGAAGTTCCACTGAGAGCTGAACAGAAAATGCGCTCTATGTCTTTCCTTCCTTCTTAGTGGAGCTAACTAGGAACTTCTTTATCCTGAAGCAAAGGCTTCTGTTTTGGTGATCTAGTTCTTGGTTTATTTAGCCACTGGAAGGCAACAGTAAAAAAGACGCCAAGGCATCTTTCTATCATGATATTACAAATTTGACTCCCTAATACCCATGATAGATTTGTTTTTCAGAACCTACAATTTCAGATTTCTGAAACAAGAAAAACAGGACAGAGCTCCTGTCTGTATGTGATCCACATGACGGTGAAGTTGTTTTGGGGTCTGGAGCTCTGGACAGCCGATATCTTTACCTGTTCCCTCAAAGCCCCATCTTGCCCTGACACCCAACTCCAGCTCAGCTGGACCTGAAAGGACAATTTAAGTCCCAGAAGGAGGAGGAAAATCTGCACATGTCATCCTTAGTGTTGTGCCTTTCACCTCTTCTCACTCACCATCAGTACTGGAACCAAGGGCCAGTTCTCTTGAGTCCAAGTATCCCTGATCTTTGATGAATGGTTCGTCCCCTCGTTCCATCTGGGTTATCAAGTCTGGTTTGGGAATGGCATAGCCTGGACAAAGGCCACAAAAGAGAAATTAAATTTGTTTTTCTTTAGGTCACTAAAAGTACAAGTTTTGGAAACACTTATAAAAAATGGAAGCTGCCAAGTGCTACTTAAGAGCATGATTGTCAGCATCCTTGCCATTAGGTCCCTAGAGTGATGCCCAACCTATCGGGCGCTAAGCTTCCCTTGAGTTAACTTCACATCTCTTAAAGTACAGTATTGTGTACAGTGATTAAATTATTTTTGTTTTTTGAGTTCCTTGATAGCCACTTGAGTTGACTTGAAAACCACTGGCTCTACATAAAATGTTTTCTAGAGTTCTCTTGGTGATAAATTTCCATTACCATGTGGCTCAAATGGACGGACTGTCCTGCTCAGAGTTAAGGAGTTGCCCCACATAAAGTCATGTTTATATGGTGTTTTAAAGTCTACAAAAACCCTATGAGGTGGATAGATCAAGTGTTATCATTCCCATTTTAAGCATAAAGAAACTGAAATGCAAAGAGATAAAGATACTTGCTTGTGGTCATATTAAGTATAGGGGCTGAGACTTTCAACACAGGTCTGCTAACCCCAGTTCCTGCCCTTTTCAGTCAATTAATAAGTGTGACCCTAACCTACTATGTGCTAGGCACTGTGCCAAGCACTGAGGATAAAAAAGAAAGGCAAAAGACAGACCTGCTCTCAAGGCACTCATAGCCTAATTCGGGAGGCAACAAACCAACAACTATGTACAAACAAGATACACATAGGATAAATCAGTGATAACCAATTGAGGGAGGCACTGGCATTCATGGGGATCAGGAAAATCTTCCTGTAGAAGGTGGGATTTTAGCAGGGAAGCTAGGAGGCAGAGAGGAAGAGGAACAGAATTCCTGGCAGGGGCAAGAGACAGTACAAATGCGAATTTTGAGTCAGGGGATGAAGCATATTAGTCAAGAAAGAGCAAGGAGGTGATGAATATGGAGAAGTGAGGAAGGTATAAGACTGAAAAGGCTTTGAATATTAAACTGTGAATTTCCACTATGCCAAGTTGTCTTCAAGCTTGACCAAGCCAACCTTAAGTTTCAAATGCAGTAGGATAGTGTTGAATAGGGGAAGTCTGATGGGCAGTTTGCTGCAGTTCAGGTTTTTATCTTAACTCCTTCAAACCTAGCTTTCATTCTGCTAAAAGTGGTCCCAAGAAGGTCACCGGCTAAAATGGTCAGCCACTACTCATTTCACCTTTTCTTTGGGCTCTTTGCAGACTTTGGCAATCAGACTTTTTTTTTTTTTTTAATTCCTTGACCAGCCTCCTCTAGGAAGAATTTCCTCACCCTGGAGTTTCTCCTCTTCTGGACAGGACAGACATAGAAATCTTCATTACTTACGGCTGGTAGTGCTGGCTTCGCCGCATGACAACTCCTGCATCTTAGAATTTATTCTTGTACTATAATTCAGAAGAAAGTATGGCAGAGTGGACAGAGAGCTGGGTAGGGAAGTCCCAAGAGTCAGAGCCTGTTACTGACACTATCTGGGCAAGCTAACCTCTCTGAACTTCACATAGGCTCGAAGTTCTGGTACCAGAGGCAAGGGGATGCGTGGGCAGAGGTATGGATTTGGAGATGTAAGTGACACTAGCTGTGGGAACTTGGGCAATTCTCTAAAGTTTATCTGCTAGATCAAGCCATGCATTTCCCCATCTTCACAAAATCTCAGCTCTTTACTGTTACTTACACATGTATATTTATATCCTATGTTGTCTGCTTATGTTTTAGGTTTCTTCAAAGAGACTACTAATTCCTGGAGAGTTTAACAGATTGTATGCTTTATACTGAGAAGCTAAGAGAAGCAGAGTGGCCTAGAGCAGGGGTGTTAAAACTCAAACAGAAACAGATCCTACGTGGCAGAACATCGATTTGGAAAACCACAAATTAAGTTTATCTGTCATTTTGTTATTTTGTTTCCCAATGACATTTTAATCTGGTTCCCCAATGAAAATATTTTTAATACCTCTTGATAGAAGATACAGAGAACTGGACCTGGAGTCCAGAAGACCTGGGTTCAAGTTCTCTCTCTCTTCCCACCCTGCCCCCCGTCTAACTACGCATGTACATATATGCACACTCACACACACATATATACACATATATGCATATATATATATATATATATATATATATATATATATATATATATACACACACATAGATAAATTTCTGTATATTTCCCACAAAATTGAATGTAGTGCTTTTCACACAGTAGGGATGTATTTGTCAGTCATATAAGGTTAATTTTCCTTTATGGTACATATTAAAGCAGGAAGCCTGTGTAAAATTCTGCTTGCTGTTTTTGACGAAAAGGTTCCTAAAATTCATATAAAGCTATTAAAAAGGAAAAACAAGAAGATGCACTTCAGGATGGAAAACCTGAGCTGTCATTTGTTCTTGTGGGCATTCATGAGATATTTACAGAACCGAAAAGGAGATGACGATTCCAAATGAGAAAAGAGAGGTAACCAAGACTGGCCTAAGACTCTAATCTTGAGGGTGAGTGCCATTAGCCAAGCAAAAGACAGACCCCACGAAAAATGCTATAGGGAGGATATTTTACTTGACAGGATAGCGCTGGCATAGTGACATATCAGATTTGCATGACAGCCTGAGCATGTACTGTAACCAACACCTCTGATTTCTAGGTGATCTTTGTCAATACTGATGGCAGATGTTATACATTACAGTTTTCATTAGTGTCTATATTTCTAGCACCTACCATCTTAATACATGTTATGAATTGAACTGAATAATTATCCAAACTGAAGAACTACCTATCTGTAAGCATCAAGCTAGATGAACTTTTGAGATCTTTTCCAGCATCTTATTCTAGAAGACACCCTCAAACTTCCTCATGAAAACATCTTACCCAGTGAGACCAAGGTCTCATAAGTGGTCCTCACTACCTCCTTGTAAAGCTCCTTCTGCCACTCCTCCAAGGTCCTCCACTCTTCCTCCGTGAAATACATGGTCACATCATCAAATGTCACAGGAACCTGGAACCACAAGCATGAAACACATTTACCTTCACTCTTCACCACTAACTCAGAAACAGCCTTTTCTTAAATTCCATTTTTGTATCTTTCATTTTTCCTGCTGCTATCTTTTCTGAAAAGTTTTTCTTTCTCCTACTCAGTAAACCATCCTTTGTAAGAAGAAAAAGGAGGAAAACAAAGCAGCTCAGCAAAACCAACCAACACATGAAAAAATGAAAAAGCGTTTATTAAGTGCTTATGATGTGCCAGGCACACCGGTAGGCAATGGGGATAGAAAGGCGCAATAGAACTTACTTTTTCCTGGGGAGGATAACTCATAAGGGGCTGGCAGATTGGGAAAGGTGTTTTGGTAGGGAATATCACAGGGATGGTGAGTCATAGGATCACTAATTGATACAGTTCCAAGCAAGAGTACATGACTCCAAGTTGGAAGTTGGAGGTGTTGGGTCCAAGGCAGCGTAACAGGCAAATGGTATAGGACAACATGACACCCAGAGTCCCTTACTCTTGGAAAGAGGGGAGATGAGTGGATGTTCCCAGTCCTTCTTTGGGGTCATTATAATTTAGTTATTTTTATTCTTTCCATTTAAGTCATTATTGTGTACATTGTTTTCATGGTTCTGATTACTTCACTGCATCAGTTCGAAAATCTGCTCTCAATTTCATTTCTTTCACATATGGTGAATGTTACAAACTGATTCCCACAAGAAGTATTTTTCTCATTTTAAAGTTGACTTTGCAGCTCACAAGAAGGCCTGGGGGTAAATATATCTTCCAAGAAAACAAGGGCTCTTTTCTCAAATGCAATGATGCTGCGGGCAGATGCTCAAATAAGGGACTTACACTGTGAAAAAACCTGAGACCTGCTATCCCAGGGAGACAAAACTTTCCAGGGATACCTGAGAGTTTGGGGAAAAGTCTTTCTCTTCATACCTGTTTCCTCATCTATATAAGGCAGTTGCACCACAAAATCTTTAAACTTCTTTTTGTCTCTAAAATAAGAAAACCCTTCTCATCCTGCTCCTCTCTATCAAGCCCAACTCAGGCCCAGGCCGCAGATACTAATCCTCTTGCCATCTGACCTCCTGCCCTGGCCACTTCAGCACAAGATGCTGGTTTATGCTTTACTGAAAACACTGGGACCATTTACCAGAACTCCCTCTACATTCTACATACTAAAATCCCTACATCACGCTCATTCTCTCCTCCTTTGCTCTGCAAGGTCACAACCTCCCTCCAGTGTTTTCAGGGATGCGTTTTCCTTCAACTCTTGTCATTCTCTTTATTTTTGTTCTCTCCTTATCCTGGCTCCTCCCCTGCTGCCTATATTTAGATCTCACTCATGTTTCAAAAAAGAATCTTCATTAGATCCTACTATCTCCTCACCTTTATCTTCGCTCCTCCATTCCTGGCTTTCTGTATTCACTGCTGCTTCCTTGACCCCTAACCACTTCTGCACTTCACCTTTAACTCATCCTGTTCTCTCGACCGTTACACCCTTTCCCAGTTCCCATCCTCTTGGCCTACAGGCAGCGCCAGCACGTGACGACGCCCTCTCCTTTGGGGGTTGCCATAACACTGCTCTTCTGGTTAGCCCCTTTTTGTCTAACCACTTCTCAGTCTCCTTGCAAGTCCTGCCCCATGTGAGAGTATTTTAGGTTTGAGTCCCGAGTCTTTTTTATCCTACACTCTTACTGATCTCACCAGTTTGCATAGGTCAACTCTCTTTTTTATAGAGATAATATCCCAATCTACATATACAACCCTCTTATGTCCCCTGAGCTCTCATTCTGTATCATCTCCTTGCAGGAGGAGATCTCCACTTGGATAGCTCATAGATATCTCAAACGCAGCCTGTTTAAATTAGAACTTGCTATCTTTCCCCCAAACCTGCTCTTCCTGGTAATGTTTCTACTTCAAAGGTATTTCAAGCCACCCTTCCAGAAAACCTAGAAATGCAATGCTGGAGCCATCCCTGACTCTTCCTCATTCCCTGAATATCTATTTAGTCACCAAGTTCTCTGTGCTAAGTCAGATGAACAGAATGGTCCCCCTCCCTTATTTAGTAGCAATCAAATCTTTCTAACATGTTGACGACAGACAATAAAATAAAAACAATGAGTATTTAAAGTTATAGGAGGGTTAGTTAGGGAGCCAGTCATAATTCAAGCACTCTGAAAGACTGACCCATACAGCAAGAAAATTGGATGAAAATAAAAACAAAAATATTTTGGAAAGGGAATGAGTAAATCTGAGCAAATTCAGTATGGAAGATAATGTCTTTTGTCCTTCTGATGAACAGGATCCAAACACAGATTTATGAAGTGGATTAATAATTTAAAGCATAAAAGCCATGGGAGTCAATTCCTGTTCTTTTAAAGGGGGAAAAAGGCTTGTGAAAAAGATCTCTGAGTACTTTCTAAGAGCCATTGACAAATAACTTAGCTGGATTGCTTCTCCTAAAATCCCAAATCATTCACTAAAGCCTGAGTGTGGTTCTGCTCTAACAGGAATTCTATTTCCTTCACTGTGTTAGTACTGATTCACTTTTCAAAGCGTGGGCAGTATTTACCTGAGGCTGAGTCATTTATTCTTCTCATATTTAAGCAGCCCACTACCTAAATAACTCCAGTGGCCCCCTATTACCTCTAGGATGAAATATGAAGTTCTCTCTCTGTTTGGCATGTAAACCTCTCCACATGTCCCCTTCCTATCATTTCCATTTTCATATGCATTACTCATCTCCTGGCACTCTGACTTGCCGTTCTTCACAAAGGACGTTCCATGTCCGGATTTCCATGCCTTTGCACTGGCTGTGCACCTGCTTGGAATGCTCTCCTTCATTTCTGCCTTTTTGAATCCCTGGCTTCCTTCAAGATGCATTCAGCTCAAGCATTCATCTTCTGGGGGGGAGACCTTTCCTGTTTCTACTCTGTGACCCCCAAACTCCAGCTGTGAACGCCTTCTCCTTTAAAGTTACCCAGCACTGTATCTATTTATACCTCATACATTTATGTGCATTGTCTCCTCCATTAGATATATGTTCCTTGAGGCCAGGGGCTGTTTCACTTTTGTCTTTGTACCCCCAGTGCTTAGCAGAGCTCTGGCATTTGAAAAGCAAACAGTAAAAAATTTGATTGATTTGAAAGGGAGTCTCTGAAGGGGGCAGACAAGATAGGGAGTAGGCAGGGAGAGACCAGTGTGGGCAGTGGGGTCCTGGAAGGCTTCCTGAGGAGGTAAATCTTGAGCTGGAACCCTTTGAAAGGGTGTCCAGGGCTGCAGGAAGCCAGACTGGGAGATGAATGGCCCAATGTCTCTGGCGCCAGAACTCCTGGATTGACAAGTATCAATCACACTCTAGCGTGAACCACCTGGACAGAACATACTGGGGCAAGGTGTGGGCCCCCCATCTGAGAACCTCCCCCAGCCCAAAGCACCTGGATGCTGCTTCTGCTATACTTTTGGGGGGTGGCATCATTTGTGGGATCCGTTTACCTGCTGAGGACCTGCTTTGGCCTTTCTGAAACCACAGACCCAGGTAGTTAATAAGTAGCTGGGGAGTGGACCTGGAAACACCAGGGGGAGCAAGTATTCCAGCTCTGCTACCTACACCAGTTTCGGCTCAAACTGGCAGCTGATGTTGCCTGCACAAGCATTCTACCCAGGGGCCGTTTCCCACGGGCCTTCTACTAATCCATAACTTTCCTATGTTCGGGTTTTGTTCTGAGCAAGAACGCCAAAATTCATTTTATTTTATTTAAATTCCCTCGCGGGTGTTTAGAAAAGAACCTCTTAATGAGGTACTGGCTAAGTTAACTCATTATTTAAAAGCAGCTTCCGACCCTTTGGCATTCTCTACCCCCAGGGTTGCCTGGGGGCTGCTGGATCTCCCACCTGCACTGCGGGCTGCTCTGGCTAACGAGCGCTGTTTTCTCCCGGAGGACGCGTGTTTTTGCCTTGGTTACCCCTGCTGGACGGGTAGGACCCCTGCTGGGGGGCGGGCTATAGGGCGCCCTCTGCTCCACAAACACAAACAGGGCGCTCCTGGGTCTGGGCGACGCTGGTTTCCAGGCTGTTCCAGCGAAGACCTCTTTTAGTGTCGATGTCGGCGACCCCCTTTGCACAGAGTAGGCGCTTAATAGAAGCGGGGGTGGGGAGGGGGCGGGCCGCTGCTGGTCTACCCATCCCCACGTGGCCTCCGGGCGGGGCCCGCCCTGGCAAAGTTGGTTCGGGGCCTTCCCGGGAGCCCCTTCCCCTCCTTTTCCCTGCGCCGCGGCCAGCGTCCCTCCGGCTCTGCCCCCCCACCCAGAGGATGGGCCACGGGGTCGGGCAGGCCTGGGTTCAAATGCCGCGTCAGTCTGGGGTGTGACTCCGGCTCCCTGGGCCTCAGTTTCCCCTTCTGTAACACGTAGGGTGGGGGCTCCACAGCTTCTCCCAGGTCCCTCCCAGCTCGGGATCTGGGAAACTCGGGCTCCCGGCCCAAGGGCCCGGGGGTTGTCCCTCCCGCAGGCCGCGGGCCCTCTCCGAGGGCTCCGCCTCCCTCCCGCCTCCGGTCCCGGGCTTCCTGCCCCGTCTCCGGCCTCGGCGGCCCGGCCCCGGGCGGGCGGGGGCCGGTCTTACCGGAGCAGGCACCCCCGGGGCCATGGCCTCTTCGTCTCCTCCGGCCGGGAGCCGGGTATCTGGCCGTCCCACAGCGGCTCAGCGCTCCGTCCGCCCGCCAGCCCCGAGCGCCGGGAGCCGCGCTGCACCTGGGACACGTGCCCAGCCGGCCGAGGGGAGGGGTCGGCCCTCCGCGCCTCGAGATCTCCCCAGCCCACCGCCCTCACAGCGCCCCCTGCGGCCGGAAGGAAAGCGCCCCTGAGAAGGACCCCGCCCCGCCCCTCCTGCGCGGGCTTCTCCCGGCCCCGCCCCTCCTGTCCTGGCTTCTCCCGGCCCCGCCCCTCCTGCCCGGGCTTCTCCCGGCCCCGCCCCTCCTGTCCTGGCTTCTCCC
>CM053769.1:458290-474925 GCA_028658325.1 Potorous gilbertii
TGTCAGTAGGACACATATTCTGAGCTGTTCCTGAAGCTGTGGGGAGCGGTTTATGGCATGTTGGGAGCCCAAACACCTGCAAGGTGATGAACCAGAATCCAGGAAGCAGCCTTGGGCCATGGATTGAACCACCCTGCCCCACAAAGGGGTGAATGGGTTGGAAGGGTTAATCTGCAGAGGATGGGATCCACTGAGAATAAAACATGTTTGACATCAAACTTCACTAAGTGTTGACTCTGTGCCAAGCCCTGTGCTGAGCCCTGGGGAAGCCAAGAAAAGCTTGACCTGCTCCCTGCCTCAAGGCACCTTCATTTTAACCAGCGGACAGTTAAGCACATCCAAGATAAAGTATGCTATCCATGGGAGGTGGTCTCAGGGGGGCATTTCAGGGGAGAGGAGGTAGGAGAACCTGGAAAGGCCATAGAAGGTGGGATTTGATCTGAGTTTTGAAGGCCAAGGGAAAGGGATGGAGGGACCTCAAGGAGAGAGGGAATGCCATGTTCGAGGAACAGAAGGCCAGGATGGCTGGATCATAGGAATGTGAAGGAATAAAGTGCAGGAAGATTGAAAAAGCAGGAAAATGTCGAGTTGGGAAGGGTGTTAAGTGCCAAGCAGAATTTTGTGTGGAACTGTGGAGATGATCAGGAACCACTGGGGCTGAATGGGCTGGGACAGACACTCCTGGGCTTCAAGAAAATCCCTTTGGCAGCTACTACAACCAAAAGAATTCAGGTTATAAAGAACTATGATGGGTAATACACTTAGACAATGCATGAAAACAGGAAGTTTTCAGGCACAAAATATTTGTGAATGAAAGTGTCAGAAATGGTGCTAAGAGAAGAGGGAAGAAACCTTGTCTTTAGGGTTGGCAACAGGGAGAACAAGTCAGCCTGATCTGGGCACCACTCCTGGCATTAGAACACTAATTCCTTTCCCCCTTAGAATGGAAGCTTCTTGAAGCCTAGTGCTTAATCAATGTTTGTTGATGGACTGGAACTCAGTACAGCAACTCCTGGGCTCCTGAGTCTTGACTCTGCATCTATTGGCATTAGAATAGGCCCCCCCCAAAAGAAAGGATGGAATCTTTCCTGTGCCTTGAAGTGTTTGGTGTTTAAGTAGCTGGGTGAACTTTGCAACCAAAGAAAAAAAGACACAAACTGACCCTGGAAAGACCTCACTATGCATGCTTGTTGTGCTGATAAGATTAACAGTGGATTGACCTTTTCTGATCAGTCACCTGATAGGAATCTATCAGCAAAGGTTAATAAGCCCCTGCTCTACCCCAGGCACTAAGGTTATAGAGGCTGAAACCTGGCCAGCCTGGTTGCACTCTGGGAGCTTACATTCCATCCATGGAAACACCAAGTACACAAACAAGATAATTTAAGTTGAGAGGGGCTCTTACAGCTAGGGTATTAGGACAAACCTTCTGTAAGGATTAACACCTGAGCTGGGCTTTGAAGGAAGTCAGTGATTTGAAAAGTTGGAGTAAAGGAGGGAGTGCGTTCCAGTCATTGGGGACAAAAGCAGGGAGACTCAAATTGAACTGTGGTGTGTGAGGAACAGAAAGTAGTTGCTGCAGCTCTACTGTAAGGCATTTGCACAGGAATTACATTTAATAAGTCTTGAAACAGCTAACATTTGCAGAGTGCTTTTTTTCAGGTTTGCAAAGTGCATCAAGCAAGATGTTATCTCCTTTATTCTCACAACAATCTTATAAGGGAGGCATTGTTACTATCATTATCTCTGTTTTACAAAGGGAGAAACTGAGGCTCAGAGGTTAAGGGACTTGCCCAGAGTTGTACACTTAGTAAGTATCTGAGGCAGAATTTGAACCAGGTCTTCAGTTGTCATGTCCAGTGCTCTAAGCACTGTACCACACTGCCTCCTCTGGCTGGAGATAGGTTGCAAAAAGCTTTAAATTCTTTTGCAGAGAAGTCTGTTTTATTCTGGAGGCAACAAGCTCTTTAAATGAGGGAGTAACATAAGTTAGCAAGTTAACCTCTCTGTGTCTCAGTTTCCTAGGTAGGCTGTGGTTGTACTACTGTATTAATCATTGGTCATTTGGACACCGGCTTATTCACTTACAGTCACAAATCACAGAAAATTAGTGATGGCACTAAGACAGAGGTATTAAAAAAAACAAACCCAATCCACCTGCTCAACCTACTTTACAGGGTTATTGTAAAGATCAGAATAGATGGTTAAAAACTAGAAACCCCCAAAGAAGAGAGAAGACTCCCTCACCCCCTCCTTTGGCAGAGGTGGGAGGTCCACAATCGGGGTACACTGCATACATTCAGAGACTTTCTCTGTGTTGATGCTGTTTCACTTATTTGTTTCTTCATATTCTTCTTTTTTAGTTTTAAAATATTTGTAATGGGGTGTCTTTGGTTGGGGGGAAAAGATGGGACACTGGAAGAATTTCTGGTGATATAAAAAAATAACACATCAACATAAACTTACTTTTTAAAAAAGGAAAAGTATCAAGCCTTGCGTAAGAAAGGCCTCTACGGGTTAGTTCTGTGTTCCTGCTACTCCAGGTGAATGACATGTGTGCTTTCTCCGTTGCAGAGGCTAATTGGGCCGTGAATACCGTGAAGGATGCCGTGGGGAGTCTAGCACTCCCTGAGCCACTGTCCAGAGTACCCAAAGAAGGACCTCTCCCTGCCGCAGATTGCAGCCCAGGCCCCAATACCCCAAACGACCTCCAGCAACAACAGCCCCTCCTCCTGAGCCCAAGCCTGGTGCAGACCCTACAGCCAAGGCCTGTGCTGCCTCAACTGGCCACCTGGTGGACCTCGCCAGCCAGAGAGCAAACACATTCATGTGCCGAATGTGGTAAGAGCTTCCGGGTAAGAGAGAACTTGATGAAGCATCAGAGGAGCCACAGGCAGGAGCCTCTCTCCCAGCCCATGGAGACACAGAGGAGCCATGGGCACCGAGATCCCGGAGCAACTCTGCCGTGGGAGTCCCTGGGAGACAGGGCTTTCCCTGGTACCCCCCAGGCCAAGAACTCCCGACAGAGGGCATCTCTCCTGCCCCGAACGAAGCTGCGTGCCTGTGCTGAGCGGGGAAAGCGATGCTCAGGGAGGCGGGGCCTGGGCAGACACCCCCAGGGTCGTCCCCCACCCCAGCCCTACCAGTGTCCCGAGTGTGACAAGAGTTTTGTGTGTTACTCCTGGCTCAAGAGGCACCGTACCCTGCACACAGGGGAGCGTCCCTTCCAGTGTCCTGAGTGTGAGAAGTGCTATAGCCGGAAAGAGTACCTGCTGAACCACCAACGGCTGCACACAGGGGAGAAGCCCTTCCATTGTGCTCAGTGTGGCCACAGCTTCATGCTCAAGAGGAGTTTCATCAGACACCAACAGAGGCATACCAGAAAAATGGAGACACCTCCAGGATGCCCACCAGACTTCCTGGACCATCTGTCAACTCTGACCAGAGAGAGTTCCAAATGGAGCCCACCAGGCAGGAATGGCTGGTTGGGGCCACCTGTTTCAAGGTCTCAGGTGGAGAAACTGCTGTACCCGTGGACAGGGGCCAGGGACCAAGATCCTCCACCAGCACAGAACACCCAAAGAACAGCTCCGTGTCCTTTGTGGACTTCCCAGGGCTCCAGGTCCAGCCCCGAAACTACATTTCCAATGGTGAAGACAGAGATGTGGTTATAGAGAAACTAAAGCCAACAAGAATTGTGTGCAGAGTGGGGCAGATAGGTGGCATAGAAGGAGTGCTGAGTTCAAATCCTGCCTCAGATAACTTAATAGCTGTGTGGCTCTGGGCAAGTCACTAAATCTCTCTCAGCCTCAGTTTCTCCAAAGTGCTATATAAAATTTAGCTATTATTCTCTCCTGGGCTGAGAATCATGGTGGATGGTGAGTATATTTGCTCTCTTTGGTTTCCTTTTTCACTTTGGGCTGTGGTTTGGTGGGATGACATAAGGCAATAAACACAACCATAAAATGAACTTGGATCCCATTATCTTTTAGGTCTCTTCCAGATCCCTGGTCTGCATTCTCATATCATCAAGTCATTTTCATGTTAGCAGCTGGGAGAGGGATGAAGTGTTTTTCCATTGAGTGAGTGATCTAGGAAAGTGAGGTGAAATGAGAAGAGCCTGACATCAGTCTCGAGTCATGACCCTCCTTTGCTGCCTGCTTTCCCTTTCTTTGTGTGTGTTGTCAGGGTTCCTTCCTTCCCAGTGGGGCTTGGCGCTGACCTACAGAATTAACAATGGGGAGATTGTCAGAGAGGGAGTCAGGGTCATAGATTTAGAGCTAAAAAAGAGCCTTATCTCTTTTTACAGATGAGGGAACCAAGGAGTGAGTCAAATGTCTTACCCAAAGTCAATACAAAGGAGAAGTGAAGCAAAGAAATTTTGGAGGAGGGAATCGAGTTGCTGTTACAATGAGTGATTATACATTGGTATTAAATGCATGCATGGATTCTATAGTTGTAGGCTACAAAAGTTAAATTATAAATCTGAATAAGATGCCATTTTGGGCTTTGCCGCAGCAAACCATCAGAAGGGGATTAGCTGAGATGTAATGTTTTTATCATTCAAGCAAATTTCACACAGTAGCTGAGCAAAAACATGAAAGCTGCCCTCAAATCCCTAATTCAGTTGTGTTTAGGGTTGGGAGACACAGCCCAAGAGACAGTGAAGCTGAACCAAGCCAGTATGGCACAAGGCATTGGGATCACCTGCCATCTGATAGCTTCCTATGTTAACTAATTATTCTTGTTAACTAGGGGCTGCTAAATTTTAAATGTCAGTACCCTTAAATTTTGGCACCATGACCAAAGCTTTTGTCACCCTGCCATGCTTTTGGCCTTCAGAATGTCTTCTGTGCCAGTTCCCTTGCCGCGAATGTTCCTGTGAATATGCTGCAGCCTTCTCACTTATACCACTTCTAGGGTGTGATCAGGGACAGCGTTTTCATGTCCTCACAGGAAGAATAACCTCCAAGATCAGTACTGATTTATCAAAGGACTAAACATTCCTGTTTCATCTAGCAGGATCCACCTTTCCAGTTGATGGGGGTCTTTGAGCAGCACTAAGGCCTACAGATTTGTCCTCCATTCACAGCCTTATTTTATCTATATTCTTTCCTTCCCTTTCTAGTTTAATAATCTAGTTCAGAACTCACCTCCTTTAACCTCACATGCCTAAGTTTATTCACGGTATTCTAAAACTTGGGGCTCAATTTCTCTTTTAAAGGGAAGGAGCACTGGATTGAGAACAGGCGTCCCAAATTCCGCCTGAGTTTCTGCTTGCTGTGTCCCGTTGGTAAAGTCATTGGGCTTTAGTTGATCTTTAAGCAACACTTTCAATTCTACAATTCTCTGACAGGAGGATTTAAGGCGGCTTGAAACTCCTGGTTTGGGCTCTGGACAGGCAGGAGCTGTCCACAAATGCCAGTGCTGATCAGAAGCCCGTAACGCGGTATGACTGGCGAGTGTCCATGGGGAAGAAGAATTTGCTCTCCCTCTGCCCTGCCGAGTTGGAGGAATTATTTCAATTCAAGGATTGTATAAGTGCAAGGCACTAGGCTAAGTGTTGTGAGTACAAACATTTAAAAACTCAGATCCTGTCTTAAATAGGAGCTCATTCTATTTTAAAGGTACTGCAGTACACCAATTAAGTAGACGACAAGGTAGGGAGGGGTCGGAGCAAATAATACCCAAACAAAGTGCCCTAGGAATAATGTAGGAGTCAGGCAGTCAACGAACATTTATCAGATGCTTCCCATGTGCCAAACAGTGTGCTAAGTCCTGGGGATACAAAGAAAGGCACAAGTTCTCCGTCTTCAAGAAGCTCATGTGGAAAGAATACGTGCGGGGACGATTGGAGGTTACGTGAAAAAAGTATCCAAGCTTAGTCTCAAAGGAAAATAAGGATTGTAGCATCTTTATTAGAAAATTATTTTTAGGATCCTTTTTAAAAATCCTTTAAAAAGCTTTGGAAGCCTTTTTTAAGAAGATTTTGAGATGAAAAGGGAGGACATTCTTAGAATGGGGGATGACCTGTGCAAATTAATACAAGCAGAAGACAGCAGGTTGTTTCCAATAGAGAAGTAGAATCTCATTTTGGCCAGAAAGGAAGAGTGTAAGGGCAGTGAAATGAAGTAAAGCAGGAGTCACGTCGGGGGAGGTCTGAAGTGCCAGAATGGGGTGCAGGAGAGGGACAGAATCACGCCGAAGTAGGACAGATGGATTGCAGGAAGTGATCGGAATCGCCTTAAAAGCAGCTTTCATGGTGTGCACGCAGACACTGCCTTTACTGGTCTGGGGTAAAAGTCAGCCAAAGGCAGGCGGGCACCGCAGCCCTTCCTTCTCATCCCCCTGCTCGCCTCAGTCCTCCGTACAGGACAGGCCGCCCCCAAAGCAGGCTGCTCCGTTCTCCTCTCCCGGGAGGTCCGGGGCGCCGCCGGGCCGTTTGCCTTGTCCTCGGTACCCGTGGGGCACAAGCCTGGGAGGCGGCCGTCCCTGGCATTCCTGCGTCTTCGGGGGCCCTTTGGCCCCGGGATCTCGGACGTGCACGGGCGTGGGGTGGGGGACGCTCACGACTCCTAAGCAAGTACGTTTTACAAATGAAGAAACTGAGGCTCCGAGCTCGTAAAGGCCTGGCCAAGGGTCACTCAGCGACTAAGTCCGGGGGAGCCCGGCCTGGGACTGCAACGTCCTGCTCTAACTCAAAGGCTCGTTGGCCTTTATTGGACGTGAAGGAAACCCAGTGGAGAGGCAGGAGAGGCCCCGGAGCGAACCCACAGAATCCTCCGAAGGCGGGACGCCCCTATGGCTAGCCCTGCCTCCTCCTTCTACATTGGTCTTTGTTTGGCGGGGAGGCCACAGATTGGCGGCTAGGAAGGAAATGGCGGGGGGCGCCCCTGCCGTGCCCCAGGCCGGGGCTGAACAGGTGGAGGTGGGTGGCGACGAAGGAGCCCTCGGGGATCTCCGGGAGATCCTGGTGCACCTGGTCCCGTGACCCCCCCACACTTGACTCCTTGTATGCCCCCACTCAGCAGTGGCCCCCCCAAACCCCTGCCCCCTTACAGTGCTCCCACCTTCTTAAACTACCATTCAGATCCTCTCCCAGCCCCACTGCCACTTCCAGACCCCTCCCATCTAGCCCTCCATCTATGTCCTATGCACTCCCAACATCCCCCTAAACTGCCAGATCCTCACCCTCTTATAAACTCTTTCCACCCCCTCCCACTCTCCCACCCAGCCCTTTCACTGTGCCTGGGACCAGAAGCAGCCTTCCCCCTTCACTTTACCACTGACTCCTACCCTGCCCCCAGAGCCAAGCCCACCTGCCCTCTTTTCTATGTTCTAGATCTCCTCCCATCCTCCTCCTTCACTCTCCCCCAGACCCCCTTCCTCTCCCTCTTCTCTGCCCTCCCAAACTTGGGCCTGTCCCCTTCACTATCCTATAAGCTTCCCTCCATCATTTCCACCCACTGTTCCCTACTCCTCCTCTTCCTGAGACTATCTACTGCCATTGTACTGTCTTTACATTGTCCTCCCCAGAGCCTACCCTCCTTTTTTCTTATGCTGCCATACTTTCTTTCACTCCACTAAGAAAAAAGGAGAAAATGGGAGCAGCATACATATAGTGTATGAACACACAGGTAGGGTGTGCTAGAAAAAGGGTTGGAGTGCTGGAATCCTAAGACTGGAGCAGAATTGATGGGTGCTGGTCTAGAAATCAGATGGCCTAGGCCCTAAGTCTTGACTCTACCCATCACTAACCATATAACTGTGGGCAAGCAGGTTACCCTTTTATTTCTGCCTGCTGGGTCTGAGTTTATAAGTGCCCTGACTTCTTGACCCCATTCCTAGATGTATCTAGCACACTGCCTGTGTGTTCATCCCTCTACCTACCCTGTCCTTTACTATTTTGTCTCTTCCCTTGGCCTCTACCTTCACAGTCACTGTGGTGCTCTACTATGTAACTACTCCCATACCGCACAGGCAGCTGTTTGGAATGATTAAATAAGGGAGTTCCTTGACTGACCTCACTTCACTCTACTCCTTTTCTCTTATTCCAAAAGTGTTTAAGTGAAGTTTAATCTATATTATCATGTGTTTGTATAAATCTCTCTTATTTAGGTTGCCCATCTGCAAAATGAAGAGTAAGCTTAGAGTAAGGAGACCAGCATTCAGATCCCAATTTAGGCCTTTAACCTTGGCATTGGCTGTTTTCTTGCCTAGAATGTTCTCCATCCTTCTGTCTGCCCCTGCATCTCTGGCTTCCTTCAAGACTTTAATCAAATGCTACCTTTTTCCTGAGCTCTTTGTCTCCCTAGCTGCCAGTGCCTTCTCCAAGATTGCTTTCCCTATATTCCCTTCTATGGACCTTTTAATTTATATGTCCTTTCTGTTTTTGCCTTTTTTTCTTTGTACCCAAGATCTTAGCACAGTAACTTGAATATAGTAAACATTTAATAAATGCTTGTTGACTGTCTGACTGACATAACCTTAAGTCTTAATTTTCTTTATTCTGTAAATGAAGATTCATTACCTGAACTACATGCCTCACCATGCTTAGCACAGCACCTAGCACATAATAGACACTTAATAAATGCTTACTGACTTGACTCCCAGCACGTTGTGATAGAAATTCTTTGCAAACTCAAAAGTACTTTATAAATCTGAGTTATTATTATGGGGATCAAATGAGTTGATGTATAGGAAAACACTGAGAAAAGTATAAAAATAGTCAGTGCTTATATACAGGGAGAGATGGGAAACTGATTTCCCTTTTGCAAATCTGATAACGTAGGTAAAGTGCTTATAAACATATCTAGCACCAAGTTAGAAACACTCTATCCCCACTCTTCAAGATCCTCTCCTCCAATCCCCATAGCAATCCCTTCCAGAAATAATTCATCAATACCATTCCTGTGCTCTATGTAAAGCTCTGTGCTTTTCTGGTCCCAAAGTCCTCCAAACAAAAGACCAAATCAAACAAGTATACTCTCAGATCATTCACTCTTAAATGCCAATGAAGGTAGGAGATAGAATCGAAGCTGATGACAGAATTGTCCATAGCCGGAAATTAGCAAGGCTCCACAACACCAGGTTCTCAGAGGATTACAGATTTACAGCCAGAATGTCAGAGGTCATCTTTTATGACCTTATTTTACAGATGAGGAAAGTGAGACCCAGAGAGGTGTTGAGTCTTTTGCCCAGGTTTACACGTAATAAGTGACAGAATCCAGGATTCAAACTCAGCCCCTCGTACCATACCAATCTTTCCACTGAATCGTTCATGAACAGTTCTTCATATTCTAGGTGAACTGATGTAGTAACATAACCTCTATTCATCTGTCTGTCCGGTTATGTCCTGGTAACATATTTGACATAAAGCTTTCTCCTAAGACCCACCCCCCACCCTGAGACATTCCCAGATGGTCTGGATTACTTGCACTTTGCCCCCAGTGACAAGGATCGATAGTGACTTAGCTTTCCTAATCCGTCTGAGACTCTGTGAGTTTGGCCACAGCCAACCTGCTCTTTCAATTCTGCATGTAGTTATCAGTCTGGAAGCAGTTATGAGGTTTTGTAAACTTCCACAGACCTTATAGTAGGAGGAAGGGGCAGCCACATAGTGCAGTAGAGATCATTGAATTTGGAGTCAGAGGACTTGGGTTTGAATCCTAGCTGTACTCTCTGTGTGACCTTGGGTAAGTCATATAATCTCCCTGTGTCTCAGTTTCTCCATCTGTCAAATGAGAGGGTTGAACTAGACCTTTAAGATCTCTTCCACTTCTAAATTTATGATCCCATGACCTATCAATTGAGTCATTTATACTGTACTAAACCAATAGTCAGAACTTTAAATTGAGGACACCCCAGCAATAGCACTGGGACTACTGTTGTGTCCTGATCTCTTTGCAGTGTGTCCTCTCAATAAGATATTCAGGGTTACTCTTATGCTATGTTGTCAGCAAACAGCCATGTCAGTCTGGCAGGGTATCTCATGAATCTGTAGAGCATTCTTACATTAATGTTTTCTGTTTCTTCCTAGCTTGCAGGCATCTCATTTGTGGAAACCTATGTTCCCTACCAAATGCCACTTCCTTCTCATTTGGAATTTTGCTTCTGATCATGTTACATGTCTCCTGTGCTCAGGGGCAGACACTTACTTCTCTGAATTAAGCTTAATTAAATGGGGACATAGTAGGAGCTGCTCATTGGGACCAAGAGTCTCCAGTCATTGGTTGCTCTAAAAATGAAACTCTAGGCTACTTTGCAGAAAAAGTTTTGTTGAGAAGGTAGTGGCTCCTGATTCTCCTTCCAAAATGGACAGCTTTAAGACTGTCAAAGCGCCACAAGTGATATCTATATTACGTTTCATGACCTCTCCTGGCAAAACCTGCCACTCCTGGCACAGTGGATGCACAACATGGGCCGAGAGCTGGAAATCCCCGACAAACCAGCTCCAGATGCTTTGCAGGCAGCTGCTTTGAAAGCAATCCTCTGAAACTGAAGAAAAATAGGTAGCTGCTCAGAGAAGCAATTCTCAAGAAGTTCGTTTTGGGATACAATGGGAGGCTGGCTCATCAGTATTCCCCAGAGCTTGTGTGGGGGCCTCCATGAGAAGATGCAAAAAAGAGGGTGCAAAATAGGACCCTCCAAAGGTATCCCCTTTCTTTATTTGTGTGCCCTAAATATAGTTATCTCAAGTTCAGCTTAGTTTGAAGAAATCTCGGAATGCCCGGACCACATCTTTAACATGTCTTTGTGGAATCAGTAAATGCTTTACTGACTGTGGCTCATTTTTATTTTCTAAGCTCTTGCCCATGTCACAGTAACACACAGAACTGACTAAGCTCTGATGCAATTTCAGATTTAACTTTGGCCCTTTCATTACCATCATCTCTTCCTACCTTTAGTGAATTGACTGTGCTTGTGTGCGATTAGTTTAAATGAAAAAGCACCCCCGTTGAAATTTTCTTTTTGTCCATCGTAGAGAAGTTTTTAATGGCAGTAATGCATGTGGACAAAATTGTACATAGGGGAATGGGTATTATGTAACAATCATAGGTTATTCCTGTGATTGATTTCAGCTTTCTCTGCCCTTTGAGTGAGAGAAAATTAAAAAAGGAACTGATAGAAGACTGAATTGAAAAATAAGGCTTCATTGGGTGGTAGAACACAATACCAAGGAGGTACAAGACTTGGGTTGGAGTCTTTTCTCTATGGGAACATGAACAAGCTTCTCAATCTCAATTGTTTCCTCTTATAAAAGTCAAATCAACTGGCTTTTATTACGTACTGCAGATATAAAGAAAGACAAAAAGAGATAGAGATAATTATAAATCTTTGCTCTAGCTTGGAAAAGGTCACTTTTCACCTATGTGTTAGAAATTTGGTGATTTTTTTTAATTTTAAATTAGCTCAAAGGGAATTTCATATCACAGTTTCTTGGATATTATGAATACTGAGTTTTAAAACTCCCAATAACATCCCCATCCCTTTGTCTCTTCCTTTTTTGTAGAATGGCCTTGTTTCTTTGTGGGAGCCAGCACACAGGAACCAATTTGCCTCCATTTTGTTGAACTTGAAATGTCTGCTTTTAATAAAATGTGACCATTTCATTTTTGACAAGTATTCTTGTAATTCCTAGCTCTTATCCCCAAAGAGGCTCGGCTTCTTTGTCATTTCAGTTCTGAGAACATGATGTTCCATGAGTCAAAGCCTTATGACATCACCACGTTGATGTTCTGGTGGTTAATGAGAAAGAGATATATATAGTGGCTTTTAACTTTCTTCCTCCCACATAATTCTAGGCCAACTCATCCATTTGTAGCACTTGCCAAAGATAAACACACTCGCATGTGAACTAATGAGCTGCCTGATTAGCTGCATGTCAAGGTTAAGATGATCCGTTATGACATCACCTTTAGAAGAAGTACATTAATTAGTTATACAGTTTTCACTCATGTTTATGCTTCACTGTTGTCATATAGAGCCCTATATTCTAATAAGCCTAATTGAATAGAAAAGTGTATTTCATTATTTATTTCAGTCATACCTTCCAGGAGGAGCATGAAATTCAGCCAGACCACCACCATTATCATTTCTGACAAAACCCCCAGGTACAAGGAGCCTCCTGAGTTCTAGTCCTACAGACGCAATGTCCTACAAAGCAATGGCAAATGAATATTTCTTTCAGCAAACCTTGGCTTTCCCTTGTGGGTTACATCTCTTCTGATCATGGTTCACTTTGGCTTTAGTTTGGTTGCCAGATAATACCCCTGTACTACCTGGATGGTAGATAATATTTAGTCTAAAAAGTTAGCAAGTTTTAGTGGAACTGCTGATGCTTTCTCAGGCAGTTTTCCTAACTAAATTCAATGTCCTCTATGAATAAATTATGCCTCTGAATGTTGTTTACTTGGCCGATCTTACCCTGTAAGTTATATTCTCCCTCCTTCTTATACTACTCCTATGTTCAGCTCATAAGCACCCTATCCCCAGATCCTCTCCAGACCTCTCTGTTTGTTTTGAGCTGTATCTGTCAATTTGGCCTCTCACAATGAGTCCTCTTGAACTTTGCCAATGCCAGCTTTGCTTTTGTAGCCTGGTCATAGTAAGTTATCCCAGAGTCCTTTACTGTGCTAAATATGGCATTCATGATCTTTTTCCCTTTCTGACCCATGGCACCTAGTTTGATAACTCTCTAATATACTCACTATTAATATTCTGTGTTATTATTATGTGTATACTTGGCCAATTTTCCTCCTCAACTGTAAGGGCAGGGACCATGTCTTGTTCAAACTTCGCATCTCCTTCAGTGGTTAGCATAATGCTCTGGACACAAATGATTAATAAATGTTGATTGAATTGAATGTGTTTACCTTCTCTGCTGCCGAGGAAGCTAGGAAGTGTGTTCACATATGGTATCTACCATATATTAAGTCCTCATGTTCTACTTCCTGGCTTTGACAGCTTATCTAGAAAATTGATTGAACTCACTTCTTAAGATCTTTCTCTCCAGCTCAGCCTTCCTATTTTCAGTGTCTTGTTGGACACCCCAGTCCAACTTGGGCTGGCCCCCAAAGTGTCATTATCTGTGAAAAGGTTCCAATCTGTCAAATTTTCCTGTGTACAAAATTTGTTCCTGTAAAAAGGTGATAAATATGAGAAGGAACATGAGAAGGAACTCATGTCCATATGAGTTTTCATATTTTTTTATTACAGTAAGAAGAGATATTTCACTTTCCCTTAACATAGATTTTGTCAGCCTATCTATTTCCATGGAGAGTACCATTAGACACAATTACACATTCATTTCTCTGACTTTTCTTTTCTGGAAACAGGCTATGCTGTCATCACACTTGATGTTAAACCCCAGATGAAACAGGAGGAAGAGTTGTTTTTCAGGAATCAACAGGATTCTGAGAGAAGGGATGTGTCCATAGGACACTCAGTGATTGATAAAGGGCCCTCTGTCCTGTTGTTTGGTCCACAAATATTTGCAAAGCACTCAGAGTTGACAACTGTACCTGGAGATCATAACTCCTGAGAAATAAATACTATCAGACACAGCAGTTTCCATCGTGGCACAGAAGAAGCAGGCAAGGAATCTCATTAACCAAAGCCAGAGGTTTATTTGTAAACCAGAATAGTTCTTAATGGGAAGGACAGACAAATAAAACAGGGGCTATTAATCAACTGAGTAATAAGTGCCTACATAGCACCTACTGAGTAGCTAACCTTGTGTGAACAGAGCCATCAAAGTAGAAGACTGGATTCTTCTTTAGCTTGTAATCTATGTGGAGAAACCACTAGACATCCAGGAAACTAAAAAGCAATACAAAACTTGAAATCTAGGCTTCCCTGAATCAGGTTTGACCTTGGGGGACTGCCCAACAAGTCCATATGCTGCTAGTTTGCTCTGCCCTCACTTAAAAGGAATTTCCAGATGTAGCTCATGTTAGTTACCCTCCAAAGAGAAGAGTAGGAGAGCCTTCACTCTCCCTTGCTCAAACAGTAGATAATATTGTGAATGGAATGAAGTTAGTGAAGACTTCTTAGTGCTTAACAAAAGGTTTTTGGTAGATGGTTAGGCCTAAGTTTCAATTTCCCAGAAATTACACGACTTTGGGGAATATGAAACTTAAACCCCCTCCTTGGGTTGCCACAACACAACCCCTCTTGGGTTGCCACATCAACACAACACAACCATCCTTGGGTTGCCACATCAGTGTAAGCTTTCTCTTGTCCCCTAGTCACAGGGTAGACCATAGCATTTAGATTGTGAGCCTGCCTCCCAGCCAGTGGGAGGGGCATGGGATCTGCATTAGGGCTATATAGTCTCTCTTTTTGCCCTCTGTGCCCTTTCTCATGAGGTCATAATAAAATCTTGCTGCTTTGCTTCTACCTTGAGAAGTCTCTGATTTTTATTTGAGTCAGTGGTCTCTGACCCACACAATTGTATATCAGAATAGAGCCTTTATTTCACAGAAAATGTGAAACCAAGGGATCACAAGCCACCCTCCTACCCTCTGGAAAGCCCCACTTTTACCTCTTCATAGGCCTCATGGTAGTACCCTTTAGGGTTTGAATTTTCAGTGTAGAATAGTGGAAAGAGTGGTTCAAACCCTTCTTCTCTGACAGCCAGTAAGTAAGGCACTACTTCCCTTCTGGGTTCCCCATGCCTTCTCTGTAAAGTGATAGGGTTGGGCCTGTGAGGTCCTCTCTATCCCTTGTGGCTCCTCTAGCTCTGGCACCACACACTTGTTCCTCCTTTTTTTGAAGCTGGTCCTGCCCAGGCTAGCCTTCTCCTCTCTTTAAAAACCTTAGTCCCAGAATTCTCCAGGAACTCAGCACACAACGGCCTTCTAGCCAGTTTCTCTGTCTCCAGTGTTGAATCCCTTCACTCCATCCTCCACATGATTGCCTTAGGGACTTTTCTAAAGCATTTGTCTGACAATATCATCCCCTGTTCGGGGATGCCTCCCTATTATGTCCAGGACCACACAAAAACTCCTTCTTTGTGTGGCCTTTCAATCTCTTCATGGTCCAGCCCTTTCCCACCTTCTCCCTCTCTTTAGGCTTGCCTGTCCACCACATCGAGGCCTGTTTGCAGTTCTTCTGACACCTCCTGCCTCCAAGCATTGAGTACTCCATCCCCTCACTTCTGCTTCTGTTTTCCCAGGCTTCCCTCAAGACTCAGCTCAAATTCTACCTCCCCCAGGAGGCCTTACCAGTCCCCTTGAGCTGCTCATGCTGTCCCTCTTCAGAGTGACTTCCATCTGCTCTTTATATGAATGGATCTTCCTGGTTGCTTATATGTTGTGTCCCCCATTTTCAAATAATACCTCTGAGGTCAGAGGCTGAACTTTTGCTTTTTTTCATATCTCCAGCACTTAGCAAAATGCTTAGCTCATAGAAAGTGCTTTGCAAATGTTTGTGGACCAAACAACAGGACAGAGGGCCCTTTATGAATCACTAAATTTTGCCTTAACAAATGGTGGAATCCTGATCACAACGGATGTTCAGAATTGTGCTGAAGACCATCCACCCCTGCCACGATATGGGCTGTTCTCAGGAAAGTCGGAACAGACATCTTTGCCCCTCCCTGATGAGGGCTTCGATTTTTTGAGCCAATGGAAGTCTGAGACGCAGTCAGTCCATTTCCCAAGAAAAAGGAGGGCAAGCTGATCTGGGCATGGGAGAGGAGGTCCAGCTCAAAATGTCTGCTCCAGGGGGAGGAGCCAAGATGGTGGAATAGAAAGATTCACATATGCTAGCTCTGAACCCACAGCCCATGGATTTCCTGTAAAAAGAACTCCCAACAAATTCTGGAGCAGTGGAAGCCATGCAGCAATGGAGTGAAGGAGATTTCCATTCCAGAGAGCCCTGAAAAACCAACCCCAAAGGTCTGTCATGCACCGGACGGGAGCAGAGCCCAGCCCTTCTCTGGCCGCGCGGCACCAAGAAGAGCAGATTGGAGCAGGCTTCAGGGACAGAATCTCCGGCAGCCGCGAAGGTCCCTCCACCCACAGGTGCCCAGGTCAGTGAGAGAGACTTCTGGGCTGGCTGAGAGGGGAGTGGGGTGTCTCCATAACTCAGGCCCCCTCAGGAGGCAGCAGCAGAGGCAACAGCGGCCAGAGGCTCCCGGAGCAGGCAGGACCTCAGATCCATTACTGAAGGTCTCTGAATAAACCCCCTGAGGGAACTGAGCCTGTCCCTACCTGAGCATCAGAACTTAAACCCACATTGAATAGCAGCCATGGCCACCACTGAAAGCCCTGAGGCTGGGGAGTAGCATTTGAATCTCAGACCCCAAGTACTAGCTGGGCAATTCTGGGCGGGGGTGGAGAGGAATCTTAGAAGTCAAGTAACTGGCTGGGAAAATGCCCAGAAAAGGGGAAAAAAATAAGACCATAGAAGGTTATTTTCTTGGTGACCAGATGTTTCCTCCCTTCCTTTCTGATGAGGAAGAACAATGCTTACCATCAGGGTAAGACGTAAGAGTCAAGGCCTCTGTATCCCAAACATCTGAAATAGATATCCAATGGGCTCAGGCCAGGGAAGAGCTCAAAAAGGATTTTGAAAATCAAGTTAGACAGGTGGAGGAAAAACTGGGAAGAGAAATGAGAGAGATGCAAG
>CM053769.1:475425-499606 GCA_028658325.1 Potorous gilbertii
CAAATGGGGAGAAAATTTGGAACCCAAAATTTTGTGAAAAATGAATGTAAAAAGTTAAATAAATAAATTTATATTTTTAAAAAAAGTGTCTGCTCCACAGAAAAGGTGCCCCTAAGGAGGCCCCGAATACACGTCCTGACAGTAGGAAATGCTTAATGCTGGGGAGAGAGGTTTGAAAACACCAGAAAATTCACCAGCAACAACAGAGTGTGTCAGATAGACCCTCTGATTGTCGAAGAAGCTTTAGCAGCCAAACTTTTCTTGTTCAGCCCCAGAAGACACACAGGAGAGCTCTGTTCAGAGACCTGCTTTGTAGCATTTGCAAATTTACAAGTGATTTTCAAGGCTGACAGTGAAAATTTAAAACTCAGCTCTTGGGAGATAGTTTAGCTGGCTCCAGTACACTCCTGAAAAGGAAAATAATTATATTGAAACTTTTAAAATTTAAAAAAAATTTAAAATCAAGTTCATGAAGGGCAGCTAGGTGGTGCAATAGCTAGAGCACCAGCCCTGGAGTCAAAAGGACCTGAGTTCAAATCCAAACTCTGACACTTATTACTGTCAACCTGTAAGCTTGGTTAACAGTGGCAAATAGGTTAGTTGATATATAAATTCATATTGGCTTATTCCCTTAAGCTAGTGAACATGTGCACATGAAGTCAGAGCTTTAATTCTGACTGATTGATAAAAAGGATGAGAAGTCTTATATATGTTTTAGAGCAATATCAACTCAAGATGTCTGTCACTCAAAAATTATAGTTTCCACATGTTTTTAACCATAACATGAAAAAGGAAGCTCCTTAGTTGAGAAATTGTAAATGCAATAAGACAAGACAGTTGACGAAGTGTCAGTTGAAATTACAATCTCAGGATATCTATGTTTCCCCTACATAGCATATGTCCATAGGATACCAAGAAAAGCCCCATTATTCAAGATAGTGTCCAGTCTCAGGCATCCTGGTCCTTCAGTGGTTACAAACAGGAAGAATGCTCCTGGCCAGCCTCATCTGGTCCTATACTTACTGACACAGGACAGAGGCATTTTTATTTCACTCAGAGAGCAAAGCAAAGCATCTCGGGTTGATTGGTTCAGGCTTTGGCCCTTATTGGGGCTCAGATGATCTTAAAGGATTATCATTACTGACTGATCTTATGTTATCCCTTCCCCCACAGCCCTCCCTCGCTCAAAACAAAGTTAAGTGCAAGGCGTGACATTACTTCTCTGATGGCGTGGTCTTCTCTGGAAACGAAGGACAAACACACACATCCCTTCCCCAATACTCTCATGACCTAATAATGAGTTCAGGTTCAAACAAATCCAAATTCTTCTGTATGATGTTCAAGGCCCATTATAGCCTGTCTCTAACCTGCCTATACAATTTATCAGCCACTCCAGCTCAACATGCAGTCTGTTCTGTCGAGGTCCCTCTGCTTTATCACTCTCCCATCATGACATACTCCTTCACCTTTCTTCATGCAGCCTACTAGACCAATCTCTTTCCCAAACCTAATTATAAGTACCTTTCAAAAGTCCATGTCAAGCCTCTTTGAAACATTCCTCAACTACTTCGTGAAATTGATGCTATTTTCTCTTAACTGAATTCAATTTAGTGAATATTTGTTGAGTGTTGGCAGTATCAGGGCTCACTTGGCAGCTGATCAGGCCAGAGAGGGGATGAATGGGATCCAGAGACTGGAAAGATGTACCAGTTTATGGCAGGTAACCTGGGAAGGTCCCAGGAGTGATCATAGAAAAAGAATCTTCCCATGTCACAGAGTACAGTAGCATGTTTAGGCAGTTATTAGGTTTATGGAATTTAAGCTTCTTGCAAGCAGGTTCCGGGGATCAGAGGTATCTGGCAGCTGGAAATAGGAATCCAAACATGGGAACTAAGGTTCCATGGGCAGCACTGACCAGAGTAAGATAGGGCTGGTCTCCCAAGCTAACTGGGGCCTGAGGAAATGAGGCAGGACTCCGGCTGCTAAAACTGTAAAGACAGGTTAATACATGAAGAATTAGGCAAGAACCCAAGACATGAACCTAGTATACCGAGGTCAGAGAGAGAACAGAAAGGCTGAGGCTGAGAACACCAAGCTGCCTAAAATCCTTGCTAGTAAGGATACAGTTTTATTATATTGGTATCCCTGGGGCTTAAGTTAACACAGTGCCTTGGATTGATTTGGTTGATCGGGCAACAGATCCTTGGATCTCCCCTGAATAAATGCTGAATTTAGTCCCAATAGTCTGATCTAAATCCACAGCTGAAGGTCAAGTGGCCCCAGTTATGATAACTGGAGGGAGTTGGGGCAAGAGTCTAACCTGGTCATTAAGTGCTTACTAAGCGCTAGGCATTATGGGAGATACATCCAAAGGAGGCCACAGGCTGGTTTTCAGATCTTGCAGGACTTTATAATCTCTGGAAGCTAGACATCTACAGAGGAAATTCTTGGAGGACAATAGAACATATAATTAAGTACTGCAATTATGAATACTACTGGTCATGGTTATCCAAACTAATGAAGAAAAGATGATTGTCCCAGTGCCAGGCACTGGGCTGAATGTTGTAGGAGTTAGAGTAAACTATGCTACAGAGTCCCTAGTCTTAAGAATCTTCAGTTATAGGTGGAGAGATGAACACAAGAAAAGTTCAATGACATAAAGAGATTTAAACAATAGTAAAACAATAGAAGACTGAAATTAACATGATTGCCAAGTGCATTGGAGAGATTACCTTAGACGTGATGTATGTTGACATCAGCAAGCCATGTGCCACCACCGGAACAAGTGCAGAGCAGACATGGGAGAGAATCCATGCAAAGGCAGATGGAACATTGCATGGGAGCGACGACTAGTAAGCCAGTTTGAAGAAGGGGACTTGCCAAAGCAGACGAACAGGCTTCTATTCATCCAGAACAAAAATAAGTCATGTCCCAAATCACTAATAATAAAAGAAATGAAAAGGAAAACAGCCATGAGGCTCTACCTCACACCTATCAGATTGGCAAAGATAATGCAAGGAAAATTAATTGTGGGAAGATTGAGAGTACAGACACATTAACGCACTATGGTTGGATCCGTGAATCGGCCCAGTCACTCTCTAAAACAATTTAAACTATACCTAAAGAGTCACTGAACCATGCATAGTCTTTGATCCAATGACACTTCTGCTAGACATATACCCCAAAGAAAAAAGGAAAAGATCGATGTGAACAAATATATTTGTAGAAACACATTTTGTTGTAGCAAAGAGTGCCTATCAGGTGGAGGAATAGATGACTAAATTAATGGCCTACCAATGTAATGTAATATTATTGTGCCATAAGAAATGGTGGAAAGGATGGGTTCAGAGAAACCTGGGAGGACCTGTATGAACTGATGCTTTGTAATGTGAACAGAACCAGGAGAACAAATTATACAATGTTCTTGTTCAGTCATGTTCAACTCTTCATGACTCCGTCTGGGGCTTTCCACTAGAGTGGGTTGCCATTTCCTACTCCAGATCATTTGACAGATGAGGAAACTGAGACAAACAGCTAAGTGATTTGCCCAGAGTCACACAGCTAGTAAGTATCTGAGGCTAGATTTGAACTCAGGAAGATGAGTCTTCCTGACTCTTCAGGCCCACTACTCTCTCCACTGAGTCACCTAACAGCTCTAATACAATCATTGTAAAGGAAAACAGCTTCCAAAGACTTAAGGACAATGGTCAGGCCGATGACAGATCACAACTCCAGAAACTGATAATGGAGCATGCTTCCTACCTCTTGGCAGAGTGATGGCCTAGAGCAGAGGGGCAGATTGAGACATACATTTTTAGACATGGACAACACGTGGATTTGTTTTGCTTAATTATATATTTTTTTACAAGAGAGGGCTTTTATGGGGGGAGGTGGTGGAAGGCAGTGGTTGTGATACGAAAGAAAGGAAGGAGGAAGGGAGGGAAGGAGGAAGGAAGGATGGAAAGAAAGAAAGGAAAAAGAAAGAAGGGAAGAAAAAAGAGCCTCCATGAAAACACAGAAGAGAGAAGCAAGTTCAGCAAGGGACGGATACAAGCATACTATGTTATGTGAAATTGAACATGTGATTATATGTTTACATTTACTTAAAGAAAATAATAACAGCGATGATGATAGAAATTCATAATTTCTTGTAGAATCCTTTTGTACGTGGAAATGTTTTCGTTGATATTTATCTAGGTCATTAAAAAAAAACAAAAGGCAGTCATGCAACAAAATAACCAATAGACATTTTAAAGTTCTTCCTGTCCTTCAAGGCCTTGCCCACTCCAGCACCACCTTTTTCATGAACCTCTCTAATCCCTCCATATGACATTCTAAGTTATGTGTTAATTGAGCCACCTACTGGAGAACAGGGGTCATCATCATGATGCTGGAGACAGAGTATGTTGCCCGTTAATTCAATTCAGTCAAGTATAAAGTATCTACCGTGTGCAAGATATTGCGCTGGTCCGAATCCTCTAGGGGATCTCCACCCCTACAGTAGATTAATGTAATGGTTGTTACCCATGCCATTCAGAGTTATTGGCATTAGTAACGAAGAGATTATCACGTTTGTACACTACTGTATTCTCTACATGTACGAGATCTCCAGATGACCAGATTAATGTAAACAGAAGTGGGATTTAGTTTAAGTTTATAAAAAATTTCCCCTTTTCCATGCCTACCACTCCCCATCCCCTGACCAAAATGTATCACTTTAATAAAAAAATTCTCTAAATCCTTCTGGAAAGTTATTATCTCCTGAATCAGGGATCCCCAGCTTGTTGGAGGAGAAGATATTTTGAGTGCCCTGAAATTTCCTGTTTGCAGGAAAGTCCTTGAGTAGTGCAGAGAAAGAACACCCCTTCCCTTCCAGCTAAAGTCTTAAAAGTGGGTTATCAGCTTGGTCTTTTGTGACTTGAAAAGCCTTGAAACGCTTGTCCTACTAAATCAGTTAAACAAACATCATGAAATGGTAATGTCATTTCTTCCTTCTAAAAGTCTCTTAGATTCACCCCTTTGTTGATGTTCCCACTGCTACCCCTCTTTTATACCTGAATTATTGTAATAGCCTCGTTAATTTCCCCTTCACCAGTATAGTCTTTAATTTTCTTGCTAAACTAGGCTTTATCAGGGAACCTCTCTGCTCAAGAACCTGTTGTAGCTCCTTATTACTATTTGTAGTATCAAGTTCCAATCTTCTCTCTAGCTTTCAGATTCCTCCATAATCGGACCCTCTATACCTTGTTTCAGCTAGTTCAGGCTCCTGTCTTCCACATGCATTATTCTCATTCCTGCCTGGCATAGATTCATTAGAAGTGTTCACTTCCACTGACTTTCCTTCTTTTCATCCAAAACTTACCTGTTCTTATGGTACAACTTAAATCTAAACTCCTCCATGAAGATTTTTCAGTCCTTTCCAGTCTCTTTGTTCTTAAAATCCTGTTCCATATTTTGGAGTCTACATCTGTGTTTGAATTGGTGCAGAGACCAATGCAGAAAATCACAGGGTCTGTGATTTATCATCTTAGAGAGTTATCTGGGACACTGGAGGTTAAGTGACTTGCCCAAGGTCACATAGCCAAATGTGAGAGGCAGAACTTGAACTTTGGTCTTCCTGGGTTTTCCTATGTTTCCACCTATTAGAAACACACACACACACACACACACACACACACACACACACACACACACACACTTTGAGTACAATTAAGTGATAACCGGTGAGGTCCTGATTATTTCCCCAGTTAAATGGTAAGCTCCTCATCTGTAAAATGGGGGGGGGGGGCAGGGTAAATTACATTTTAAGTAGAGTAAAGGCTTATTGAGAGAACTGGAGGAGACTCAAGCCATGATGGCCTCTAGCCCATGCCAACCAAGAAAGAGGCTTCTTCCTCTCAGCTGGCACAAGAGTGGCTGCCACCCTCCTCTTCCTTGAGACTGCTGAGAGAATTGTGAAACAGAATGCAGCCGGGCTGGAGCTAGCCTTGGTGCTTTAGGATGACAAGGGTCAGGGGAGCTTGGGCACCGCTGCATGTACAACTTTCTCATGCCTTTTCCTTCATTTCCTCCTTGGGATCTCCCCATCATCTTCCACATAGACCCTAACTTTGGTATCAACTTTCTGCCTCTCTTTGTATCCATGGTGCTTTGCACAGTGCTTGGCGTATAATAGGTGCTTAATAAATACTTGTTAGCTGACAAGGAGGGCTGAAATTCAGATTCCAGTTAACATTGACTGGATCTGTGATCTTGGGTATGTCATCTCATCTCTGAGCATTAAGCATTTTCAACCCTGAAACTAGCCCAATGTTGCTTGTCTCACTTAGCTCCTAGGAGATTTGTGAGGAAGGGACTCTCTCAGTTACATAAATGTGAGCTGCTGCTCTGTGGCCTCCTTTCTCTGGCCTTTTCTCTGAGAAAACTGGCAGCTTCTAGAAGGGGAACTCACTCCAGTCAGTTTCTTGATCCTACCTCAATTGCTTATCAGTCCATTTTACAGATGAGGAAACTGAGGTTTAGAGAATTTGAGTGACTCACCCAGGGTCACAGAGCTAATGAGCATTAAAGCGACGCTAGGAGACCATCTATGGCAAATGGTTCTCAAAGCAGTGACAACTCACTCCCTTCCTGCTGCAAATTCTTTAGCCAGAGCCAGACACACACAGTGGTCCATAAAACACAGGTAACCAGGCAAGGCTGAGAAAACCTCCAGGTAGTCTTTTTGCCACAGTGATACCTGGCTTTTCAGGTACATCTTTTTTTACTAAAGAGCCCTATGGACCCTGCTTGCCTCTTCCAGCTCCAATAATCCCAAAGGTACACTACAGCTCTCAGCAGAACCCCAGGAAGTTTGCTTATAAAGCAAGGTGACACCAGGCTAATATTTGCCCGATCCTAAGAAAATTTCCAGGTTTCCCCTCCTCCAGCTCAGAGGAACTAGGACAGAGAAACTGGGGCTTTTCCTAAGTTGTCAAAATGAGGTCGGGGTGATGTGATGTTTGCTCCTGGAGATCCATCATCTCCAGCCTTATGTCTCATAGACTTCTACTGGCCTGTGCTCCCAGTGGGATGGGCATGAGAATGAAAGGCTACCCTGGGAGAGAGTGAGGGAGCAGGGTCAGTGGGAGGTCCCAGGAAGTAAGGAGCAAAGGAGCTCTGCCCACCTGTGCTGCTCTGTGACTTGTAACTCCCAAACTCCTTTCCCAATCTCTCCCCACACTATCATCCCTATGCAGCTGACCCCCTAGCCCTCTCTCATCTCAGGTACTCAGCACAATGCCTAGTACATACATCATCCCTTTTACATCACTACTTTCCCCATCATGGTTTCCATATATCCTCCACTTAAGAAATAAAATGGGAATTTGGGGGAATTTTGTGGAAGCCACAGACAACACAGAGCCTATGACCAAATGCTTAATCCAAATTTGACAATAAGGCACTGTTGTTTGGCTGTTGTCCTTCATTCTTGCTGAGGACCAAAATGACATCACCATGATAAAGCCAAGTTTCTGTGTGTCTGACTGTAGCCGATCAGACCAATATAAGCTTAGAATGTTCTACCACAGATTAGGCACAGATAGTCCAGGTAGATATTTGGGGTGGATACCCCAAATTTGCACACCCCACGTTTCCTTTGTGCTGTCTTAATTCTGCTTTGCTCAAAGAGCACAGCACCCTTTCTGATGGGGGCATGCCATGCTGAGTGGTCCTATGCCAGTGTCTCCCATGTTACACAGTCAAATCCAAAGTTCTTGAGAGAGACTTTGAGCGTGTACTTGTATCGTTTCTTCTGGCCACCATGTGATCACCTGCCCCATGCAAGTTCTCCATAAAATAGTCTTTTTGGCAAGTATATATTTTGCATTCGAACAACGTGGCCAGCCCATCGGAGTTGCGCTCTCTGAAGCATAGTTTGAATACTTGGCAGTTCAGCTCAAGCAAGGACTTCACTGTCTGGTACCTTATCCTGCCAGGTGATCCTCAGAATCTTCCTAAGACAGTTAAAATGGAAGCAATTCAGTTTCCTGGCATGGCGCTGGTAGACTGTCCATGTTTTACAAGCTTGTAACAATGAGGTCAACACAGCAGCTCTGTAGACCTCCAATTTGGTAGTCAGCCTAATACCTTTTCTTTCCCATAGTTTTCTTCAGAGTCTCCTAAACATTCAACTAGCTCTGGCAAGGCGTGCATTGTCAATGTGTACATCCCTGGAAAGTATACTACCAAAGTAAGTAAATTTATCCACAGTATTCAAACTTCTCCATTTGTTGTAACTAATGGTTCCACGTATGGATGGTGTGGTGGTGGCTGATGGAGTACCTGTGTTTTCTTGGTGTTAATTATTAGGCCAAAAGTAGCACAGGCAGCAGAGAACTGATCCATGCTTTGTTGCATCTCAGCTTCGGAGGCTGTACTGAGTGCACAATCATGGGTGAACAGAAAATCATGCACCGACACTCCCTCCACTTTGATCTTGGCTTGTAGCGTTTTCAAATTGAAGGATTTGTCATCAGTACAGTAGCTGACCTTGCTGCTGTGTTCTTCCTCATTGAAAGCATGTGACAACATGGCTGAACACAACATACTAAAAAGCATGGGAGTAAGCACACACCCTGTGTCACTCCATTGGTGACTGGGAAAGCAGATTTATCTGGTATGAAGGGAGGGACAAAAAACTTTACTTGGATTTTCCGGATTGTGGTGGTGCTGCAACCCTAATCCCTGTAATATGGAAAGGGTAACTGTAGTTGGTGATTGATTGAGCCTCCTCTGCCCTCCACTGTGGCCTCTGAAATCCTTCTCTGTTGCTAAAAACTCCTTTTCTTTCTAGATCTTTTCATACCTTCCAGTTTCTGCTGTTCACAGAAATTTGCCTTTCCTTTGAAGATCCATCTCTTGGTGCCCTCTCCAAGCCTGGCTGTTCCTTCTCTCTCACACTGGAACAGGGGTTGGGGAAGGAGTTGGAGGAGTACTACCCAGTTCTACCTTCAGACAATCTGTCTGCCATGATCACCAGATAACCACCTCTCCTTTCAAGGTTACTCCACCATGTCTAGCTCTTGATTGCCGTCATTTGTAGAATGCCAACTGAGTTACTCTCCATCCTCCCCAGTAAGTTAGAGTCCCCTCTACTCTGTGTGAATAGCCTGGTCTCCCACTTCCTCACCCTTTGTCTCCAATGTACCTCAACCATACATACAAGTGGTCAGATCTTATCTCCCACTCCCCTCAATTGAGTTTGGCTCTGCTGTTGGAGTTGAGATTGATAGACTTTCCCATTAGTTCCCCAGGGAACCATCCTCCTGGATGCCAGGTAAGAGGACAGATCTGGTCCTATGCCTCCTGGCCTCTCCACTTGCCAAATAACTAATTGGTGTCATGGAAAGATTACTAGAACACAAGACAAGGATTCGGATTTCAGCTCTGCCATTATCCAGCTGTGTGACTGTAGGCAAGTCACTTCCCTTTTGGCGATAAAATGTAGGAGTTTGACCAGACTCACTCTAAGGTGTGTTTGGACTCTATTAACATTCTTCATACTACACCCTGTGCTACCAGTTCACTGGATGCCCTAACATAAAATAATCCACACTGTTTTTGAGTCAGAAATCTCTGGTTCTTTTATCACTAGGAACAGAAGGAAAAGTAGATTAAAGCGACTGGAAAGAAAGAACAGTCAAATAGGAAGTGACCCTTGATCCTGGAATCTACCTGGCAGCAACAGAGGCAACATCTTCGAACGGAAAGAGCCCAGAACTTAGAGAAGTAGGTCATAGACTCGGGACTGGACAGGACCTGAGGTCATCTCATCTAAACCCTGAATTTTAGATGAGGAAACCAAGGTCCAGAAAGCTCGGCTTACTAGGGGTGGCAGAAGCAGGATCTGAACCCAGGTTCTCTAACTCCAAATCCAACCCCCTTCTCATGAAGCAGCTGGCAGAGCACTAGATAGAGCCCTGAGCCTGGTGTCAAAACATGAGTTCAAATCCAACCTCCAACACCTACTAGATGTGTGACCCTGGCAAGTCACTTAAACCTCTGGGTACCTTAGTTTTCTCAGTTCTAAAATGGGGGTGACAATATGACCTACCTCACAGGGTTGCTGGGAGGATCATATGAGATATTTGTGAAAAGTACTTAGTACAGCGCCTGGCACTCAGTAGGCACTACATAAATGTATAACTCTATTAATAATCTTTCCACTATACCATACTGTGTCTGAAAGCAGGACTTCCACTATTAACTAGACCTGTGATCTTGGACAATTCACTTAGTCTGATTTTCTTTCTCTATAAAAACCTAACATTTAGACTACCTACCTTACAGAAACATCCTGAGAATCAAATGACAAATCTGCCCACCAGATAGGTATGCGACTGGCCAAATCATCTAAGTGCTCTGTGCCTTGGTTTCCTTATCTGTAAAATGAAGGAGTTGGACAAGATGATCTCGAAGTCCTTTTTACCTCTGAATGATTCCATATGAAACTCTTTGTAAACCTTAGAGCACCATTAAAACATAATCACTTCTTTCCAGCCCTTGTACAAAATCTTCTTCAATTTTTACATGCAGGGCACCTGGCATGGAAGGAGAGGAGCAAGGGATGTGCAGAATTCAAGGGAGATGGTTTCCAAAGCTCTATTTTTGAAGCTTCAGTGGGACTTCAATAGCTTTGTCCATGTGAACCATCTATCCATCTCCAGACGGAGGAATCCAGAGCATTAACCCCTGTAGGTTTTCTTTGAGTTCCCTCTCTAAGAACCGGATGCCAAGGGTCTGGTCAGAGTTATCAGCTAGCTACAGAGAGAAGCCAGGTATCTGTGCACATACCCAGAATCACAGAATGTCAAAATTGGAAGAGGCCTTAGGGATCACCCAGGTCAGAGATTCTTAGTCTGGGGCCCGTGAACTTGTATCTTCAATGTTTTGATAATTGCATTTTAGTATTAGTTGCTATTGAAATCCTATGTATTATTTATGCATTTCCATGTGTGCATATTTCATGCAACTATGGATATTTATGCATTTCAAAATATTATTCTGAGATGGGGTCCATAAAATTAACTCGACTGCCAAAGAAATTCATGACACACAAAAAAGTTATGTACCCATGATCTAGTTTCTCTAATGCCTAGAAAAATAAAGAGATGACAAAAAAGTCAGGCATACTTGACCCTGTGTTCTCCAGCTCTCTGGCTAAAAAGTCAGTTCAGAGCGGAGAGAAAAGAAGGGAAGAAGGAAGAGACGGAGAGAGGGACCTCCAGAATATAATCCTAATACAACTAAATAAAAATGTTTTTTTCAGGGAGATGAAAGTACTTTTCTTTCCATGGCCACAAGGTGGCAGAGTTAAGCTTTGAACCCATGTTTCTTTCTTTCCTATCAGTACCCAATGGTAATCTAGGTGTGGAAGCCTCAGGCCACCAATTTCTAGTCTCGGTAAGTTCCATTTCAGAATTGCTTTCTTCAAGGTTCTGCTGTCCCATTCTTTTCTAGGTTCCTTCCCTCCACTTTTGCTTGAGGTTTTCAGGAATTATCACCACCAGTCAGATGGGGGGGGCCTATAATGGCCAAGTATAGCACTCAAATATGCCAGGACAGCTATGATAGCTGGGTAAACACAATGGAAAGGCAGAACACCACAGGGTGACAGAAGGAAGCAGATTTCACATCAATCTGAGGAAAAACTTTCTGGGGATGAGAGCTGTATAAAAATGGAAGACCTGGTTGCTCATTGTGAAGCTGTGACCTCGTCAACAAACATGTGCCAGGCCGGCCTAGACCATCTAGTACTTGCCAAGTCTAAATCTGTACTAATTAATGCCTTGGTGAACTTTCAGACACAGCTGTACCTACACACTGCTGCACATCCTTCAGGCTGGTTTGTAGGGAAAATATGCACACAACAAATTACTGTTGCCCATTCCCCCAATTGCACAGAAACAGAAGAGCAACCCATTCTGCATCTCTCCATTCCAGCCACTGCCACCCCATGTGGTATGTTAGATCAGACCATTCACAGATAAGAGCCAGGAAGAAGCAGTGGCCAAGAAATCAGACAACTCATTCCCTGTCTGTGGACAGATCACCTGCCCTCAATAGGTATAGTGTCAGTGCCATCCAGATAGAGGCCCTCCCCTGTGCTCCACCACCACCACTACCCTACCTGCATATACTGGCATGTTCTACAAGTATCGTGTTGGAGTTTTTTTTATTAAACATCATTTTATTTTAAACTTTTTAAAAAGTCTCTTGGTCCACTCCCCTCACCCCAATTCCCTTCTTTCCCCCTAGCTGTGAGCTAAGGAGAGTCTTTTGTGTTTTGATGTAGAGCCTCTGGGTCTTCCTCGGCCTCGCCGTGGTGGCCTTCCACTGTGGCTCTGTCCTACTGACTCTCCCCGGCCTATACTGGCAAGGGGAGGGCCTGAGAAGACAAGCCCTGAGCCAGGCTGGAAGGAGGAGCCAGCGCATGGTGAGGTCCCTGAGAGGGGGGTCCCTAAGGTGGGGAAAGCTGGGGGTGGGGAGAGCATCTGGGCTGTGTCAGCAGGGGCGGATGCCGCCATGGCTTGGCTCCGTCGGGCACAGGCCCTCTCTTGACGCAAGTAGCGAAGTTCATCCCTAATGTCTGTGAGGACACTGAGAAGGCGGGACTGCAGCTCCCGGTCCCGGGCCCGCTCCTCCCGTTGCTGGGCCCTCTCTTCCTGCCAAACACCCAGCTCCTGGTGGTACAGGTGATCCCACTGCTCCTCCAGGTCCAAGAGCCGATGCAGGTTCGTCCGCCAGGCCTCCCGAGCGCTCCGGGAGCAGTTCATACCTCCCCGGAGGGGTTCCCCACTCGGCGAGGCTGAGGAAGGCAGAGACTCCTCTCGGAACAGTGGGGAACGGGGGGCTGCATCCTCCAGCTTCTCCCAACTCAGACCCCGAGGTCTGCCCCTGCCATTTCCATGTCCTCTCTCCTCATCTCCAAGTGAAGGTGGGGGCAGCTGGGAGGGGCTGAGGTCGCTGACCACGGCAGGGGGGGCCCAGTCAGGAGGGACTTCACCTCCGTCCTCAGGAAGGGAGGTGAGGGACGTCCTCGAGCTGCAGTGGTGGAGCAGCAGCATCCCCTCTCTCTCCTCCTCCCCTTCCTCTCCTTCCTGGATGTGGCCAGGTGCTGCCAGGGCATCTTCATCCTCCTCATCCACAGAAGCATAGGAAACCATCATGCCATTTCGAAGGGCTGGAGACATGGGTGGCTCAAGGCCAGGCTCTGTGAGGACATACAGAGAATATACATCAGGCAACGAGGAAAGTGAGGGGTTCTGCTGAGACCTCCCCCTGATTCCCAGAATCAGGCCCTTGAAAGAAGGAAACTGGGGCAGTCACCTGAATTCAATCCAACTTTGTCTCAAAGTACTCCCTGATTCTCTGCTTTGGTCCAGCCAGGCCAGTCTCCTCTGTCCAGAACATGGAACATACTATTCCCAGTGTGGCTTTTACTCACATAAAATCAATGAGTTCAGAGCTGGGAGACTGTCATGTCCAATCCTTTCTACAACTGATAGGGAACTGATTCAGGTTATACTAATAGGGATACTGATAGGGAAACCAAGCTTCAAGTGACTTGCCAAGGCCATGCAGTCTGTCATAAGGAAACTGAAGCCCAAAGACAGAGAAGTCATAGGTCCCAGAGCTAAAGCTGGAAGTGACTTGCCCACAGTCACACAGAAAGGGCAACAGATTTCCCAACTCCCAGGCTAAGATCTCAGAGGATGTTCAACACACTTCATTCGAGAGGCAAGCCTTGACTAGGGCCAGTCCCTTGGCCTCAGATTGAGATTTGGGTTCCTGGAAAGATGGGAAGGTCACCCCAGCAAGGTGGCCACCAACCCCCTTCCTTAACATCTTCTTTGTTTCAGACCTGCATAGACTCAAAGGGCCAATGAGGCCATGATCTGGGGGACACCCAAGTCACAGCATGGTGCTAAATGCCACCATCGATTTGCAGTGTAACCTGTGGGTTTTCCAGCAATGAAAAGGTAGGCTAGAATTGGTCTTTCCATCTCTTGTCAAGCCCCTCCCACAGCTAAGGAGCACCTTGAGGGATACAGAGAAACTTGTGTTAAGAATGTAGCCATGGTAGCACTACAAAGTATCTTAATGCTCATTTTACAGCAGAAACAACCACAGCCCAGAGACAGTAAGTGATTTGGCCCACACCCAACAGAGAGCCAGGCACAGAACTAGCACAATGGACTTCCGAATCCTAGAAAAGAGATTGTTTTTTCTGCATGACCTTTGACCTTCCCCAAGTCTGTCCCAAACAGTCAGCTCTGAAAGGCCAGTACAGCCAACGCTACTGTCCTAGGAATCACAGGATTCTAGAGCAGAGGAACTTTACAGATCGAAGTATATCTCCTCCACCCTCATTTTGCAGATGTGGAAACTGAGGCATAGAGAGATCAAGTGACTTACCTAAGATCACACCACACATGCACTAAATGGCAGAGCCCAGATTGAAACTCAGGCTTTTGGCTCAAAGTCCAGTGATCTTTTCACTATGGAAGGTTGCCCCCACAGAGGACAGGTAGGGGGACTCCCTTGTGGGCATCCGTGTAGAGGCTGAAGTCACAGAAGCCCTGTTAGCAGGGCAGCCCTGACTGCTCAGACACTCTAAGGAAGAGGCAGTTTGTCGGACAGAGGCACCGTAGTGGGAGCAGGACACAGATGGGCTCAAGCCTGGCGTCCGTCTCACAGGAGGCTCCTGGAGAAGACAGAGATCCTCCCAACCCTCCACCTGCCCTGGCCAGGGCCAGAGATGCAAGGTATGGTACAAGGGGAAAAGTACTGGACTTGAGTCAGGAACCCTGGGTCTGAATGCCAGCTCTGATACAAGCTGAATGACAACAAGCAAATTGTCCGGCCTCTGAGACTGTTTCCTCAGCTCTAAAATGGGAATAAGTTAAACCTGTGGCCCCTCTCACAGGACTGTTGGGAAAGCAGCTCCGCAACCCTCAAGTTCTCTTTGTCAGGGTTCCTACTGCCTTCCCCATGGCCCGTCAGCCCTGGGTCTGCACCTTCCAGGGATGAGCACTTAGTCAGGCACAAGCTGGGGAGTCTCTCTCTAGCCACAGCAAGTCCTAAGAAGGGAAGGCAGGTGGATGGCTCCTTCAAAAGCCCCTGGCCCAAATTCTCGTCTCCTTGTGGGATCACTGGCTAGGGGAGAAAGCCTTCCCATCTGGGCCCAGAAGTTCCTGTGTAAGATGACCTCTCCTGGCCCTCCCAGCCCTGGGAGAAGGCACTGGGTCAGGAGGCAAGAGGTCAGGAGTTTTGAGCCTGGTCTCAGATCATTTGGGGCAAATCCTTTTCCCTTCTTTTCTGGGTCTCAGACTAAGTGATTTCTAAGGTCTCTTTCAGTTTGAATCAATCTCCCCTGTCCCTCTTCTCTATATCTCAGTGCTGGTGGCAGGGGCAGAGCCTGAGCTTCGGGCTCTGTCCCTGAAACCTTCCTCCATGAAGAGCACCATGGGGTTTAGTGCTGGAAACACTTCAGAAATCAGCTGGTCCTTCTGCAGTCTTTATAGAAAAGGGAACTAAGACCCAGGAAGGTCAAATAATGCCCCAGGTCACAGAGACAGTCTTTAGGAGAGCTCTGCTGCTTTGTCTCCAAGTCTAGGCCTCTTGCCCTTGCCCCACAATCCTCTCCGGCAGCCGCCTCACACTGACTGAGTCTCATCCCCTCCCAAGTCAAAGCCACCCAGGATGCCCAGGTTCTCACCAGGGTCAAAGAATGCCTCAGGTTCCGCCTCCGGGCTGGACTGGGTAAAAGTGGAGGCCACCATCTTCTCCAAGGGGGTGAGGCGGACCTTCTGGGGGCCACAGCTGCCTGGGGAGCCCTGCCTACAGCTGAGTTTTCGTTTGACATCCAGCCGTAGATCCCGCCACTTGTGCTTCAAGTCTTCCACGGAGCGCTCAGTGTAACCCAGGAAGTTCACTCGGCTCTGGATCTGGCCCCAGAGCTGGTTTCGGTGGGCAGAATGGGTGCGAAGGGCCTCAGTCCCATAAAGGGCCCCAAAATGCCGAACCACGTTCCATACCAGCGTTTCTGTCTCATCATTAGAAAAGTTGGCTTTTCGTTTCCGACCAGGGGCTGCCATGCCCAGTGACTGGGAGCTGAAGGAAAGGTTGCCTATCCTGTGCCCAGGCTGCACAGAGGGCCCTGTGGCCCTCCAGCTACTGGCAGCAGGCACAGCCCCTTCAAGTGAGAGGCCAAATGTGCGACCTGGCTAGCAGGCCCAGAGCAGGAGTCCTATCACAGGAAGAGGAAGGCCGGCTTTTGGGCATCAGTTATTCACTGTGTCAAGAGTAGAGGACAAAGGCTTTATATCCACATCTGCCCCCCTGCTGCTTCCTTCCCATGGTTCCAGTGCACCTGGCAAATGAAGGCAGAAGCACATTCACGTCAAATTGATTTCATCAAAGGGAAATAGGGCCCTGAAGGTCACGTTCCTCCCAATCCAAACCCCATAATCCTCTCATACCCCCTCCTTCCCTAATACTACCCAACACCATCGTTTGCCTTGCTACTGACCTGAGCTGCCAAAACCAACAGATTTGTGACAGCTCTTGTATCATATATATGTGTGTACACACTCATATATACATATATACACATGTATATATACATACACATATAAACATATACATACATACATATATTATATATATAAAACCTGTCGACAGTTCAGTATGATAAAAAAAAAGCAAGTCAAGACCTGGTTCTAACTTACTAGCTGTGTGCAAGTCATTTCCCCTGTCTAAGCCTCAGTTTTCTTGTCCATAAAATAAGAATAATAAAATTTTTACTACCTACCTTACAGGCCTATTGTGGGATAAGCACTATGGGAATGGAAGTTAAGGCCAATTTCAACCACATCAAAACACCTGGGAAAGAGAGCGCATGTCTTAGCTCATTTTTGAATTTCTCACAATGGCTATTACAAGGCTGGGGAAATCACAATTCAGTGACAAAGTATGATGTCGCTGTTCAGTTGCGTCCACCTCTTCATGACCCCATTTTGGATTTTCGTGACAGAGACACTGCAGTGGTTTGCCAGTTCCTTCTCCAGTTCATTTTACAAATGAGGCAAACAGGGTGAAGTGACTTGCCCATGGTCATCCAGATAGCAAGTGTCTGAGGCTGGACTTGAACTCAGGAAGAGGAGTCTTCCTGACTCAAGGCCTGGAGCTCTAGCCACTGTACCACCCAGTTGCCCCACAAAGTGGATTTTTAGAAGAGTTTGCCTCCATTTGGTGCTAGATTTACTGTAGCTATAAAATGTGCAGAATGTCTCTCTCCTAGTACCTCCCTTTCCCTAGTCACTTGAAGCTTACCAAAGAAAACACAAAAGATTATGAATAGTTCCAGGCACTCACTTCTCTTAGTCCTGTCTAATGTGAATTAACTAAATGATAAAGAGGATACTGGATAGCTAGGTGGCACAGTGCATAGAGTGCCTCGGCCTGAAGTCAGGAAGACCTGAGTTCAAATCCAGCCTCATGCATTTCTAGCCATTTCATCCTGCTTGCCTCAGTTCCTCATCTGTAAAATGAGCTGGAGAAAGAAACAACAAAGCACTCCAGCATCTTTGCCAAGAAAACCCCAAATGGGTGAAGAAGTGTTGTACACGACGTCTGGCTCCACTAAAAGATCCCATAATGAAGCATCATTTTTTTCTTCACTAAAATGTAGCTTTTGTATCTCAGAGCCCAAACTGCTTAGGAAGCCTGTCTAGGTGACGTATCTGATCTCTGCCCAAACTCAGGGTCATGCGGCTCAAGAGGAGATATGTCCTGTGGAACTGTGAGACACATCCATCACTGCTGATGTCACATGCTTGAGTGTCCAAATAAACCTGTGTACAAATGTACCTGTGTGTAAGCGGTGCTGGCTTATTCATGCAGTGGCTAGCAAGGAAAATGAAAATTTGTGCAACATGTTTATTCAGTCTGAGGATGTGATTTCACTTTGCTGGGAGAGGGGAGGGAGAAAGAAGGACTTATTGGCTATTCAATCCCCTCTCCATGTTTTCCCAGCCCAGATAGGTGACTCTGTCTTGAATTGGGGAACTGGCATCTAGAATATTAAACTGAGTCCTCCTCAAGGCTGTCACTAATTCCCCAAATGATGTTCAGGCAAGTGCCCTCCCTCTCAGAGTCTCAGGTTCCTTAGTAGGAAAAGGGTTACCTCTAAGGGGACTGTCCAGCACCACCTTCCTGACCCGAGGGCCTCACATCCCACAGCTTCTGATAAGATGGGAGAGGCTGGTGTCTGCAAGTGTTGGAAAAGAACGGTTTGGGGGCCCAAGCAAAGAGCGATGGTGAGAGGTGGGCAGAAAGTAGCATGAGATGTTAGTGTTAGCCTGGCAGGCTTTGTCCATGGCATACACCCAGGCATCTCCCCTCCCACAAGGGTTTGGGCCATGGGTCTCCCCTCCTACTCCCTAAGGGGTCTGTCCTCCTACATCATTGGCATAAGACCAACAAGCTGGCCTGGGTGGGGTTGGGTGGGTCTCACCTCGGTTAAGGTGGGGGACCCACTGCCATCCATCCCCTTCTGGCAACGACGGAAAAGGGCTCATTCCCAACTGGAAAAGCGGCTCACGGAAGACGATGGGCGTCCCTCCTCCCCCACCCCACACAGCTGGATTTGGGTGGGGCAACAGTGCCCCTCCCCCAAGCATGCCCACACATGAACACACACACACACCGCTCAGTCCACAGTTCTACCCCACACTCTTGCCTGCCTCTGGTCACCGGGTCACCACCCCACACCATCGCCCCGTGGGTGGGAGAACAGTCCCACCAGCCAATAGGAAGCGCCCACCCCCTCCCTCCCCACGAGTGGGTCACAGGCCCACGGACAAACCTGGCCCTCGGCTAGCTCCCGGCGGTGTGGCCCGTAGCCTTGCCCCTCCCCCGAGGGAGGAGGAAGGGCGGCCGGCTCGGTGGCCGGCCCGGCGCGGGGCCCAGCTCGGAGGGAGGGCGGGGGCCCAGCTCGTCGGGCCGCGGGGGCACTGGGCGGTTGCGGGAGCGCAGCAGGTCCCGGCTGCCGCCGCTGGAGGAGCTAATGGCTCCTGCCCGGGCAGGAACTTGCCTTCGTTTCCTCCACCGCCGCCGCCTGCCACCGAGGGAAGGAGCCGCCTCCCGGCCGCCCTCTGCCGGCCCTCGGCCTCAATGCCCGCCCCGCCCCCACCTCCAGCTCGGACCCCTGGGTCCCTTCCCCAGGGCTGCTGCGGCTTAGCTGCGGGGCGACCGTGGGCAAGTCACTCCCGAGGGGAGGCAGCGGGCACAGGGGCAAGGGAGATGTCAGGGTCAAAGGATCTGGATTCCAATGTTGCCCTGCGGCACCTTGGGCAAGTTACTAACCTCCCAGGGCCTCAGTTTCCTCATCTGTAAAATCAAGGTCCCCTCCAGCTGTAGAGTTGGAAGGGACTTTAGGAATCAGCTGGGCCAACCCCCTCGTAACATAGATGAAGAGGGCACAGAGGCGGGCCACTGCAGCCCCCTCCTTTTACCGAGGCAGGAAATTAATTGTCTTTCCAGTTAGACTGGGGTTGGCCTTTGGACCATGATGGGGTTCAGACGCTGGGAACCTCCCTGAACTCCCCTGGAATCTCCCCATCTGGCCTTTCATACTCAAATTTGTAGCCAGGTCCCCCACTAACTCTGACCTTTCCCATTCAAATCTGTGGCCCTTGGCCCAGCCTGGCCTTCCACTGTCGGTTACCACAGGATTGCCCCACCTGCTTCCAGTCCAGGCCCTCCATGGTCTGATATCTCCTGATTGCCTGCAGCTGTTTCCAACCCTTGACCAGCCACCCCAGTCCTGAGGAGAGTCTCCTTGGATCTCTCCTAGAGACCCTCCCTAAACCCCTCCTCCCATCACCCTAGGCTACCAGACTACCCCATGTCCCTCCTACAGTCTTTCCTATTTGTAAGTTCCATCTCCCCCTATGAAGGTGTTCAGATTCCATCCAGCTCAGACTGTCCAGCTGAGATTCTCTCTGGCCCTCTTGTGAGTACAAGCGTTACAAATGCTTAAGCTCCTTAAGAGGCAACCCAATTAGGCGAATCCTTAATAAGTTTCATTTTTCTTTGACTTTAAGAGGGCTTGAGTCAATTCATTCCAGCAAGACCCGGTGTGTTGGTATTTTGGGATCCCCAGCACCCCTAAACCTCAACCTAACCAGGAAGAACTGCTTCTCAAGTTCTTCTGCCAAGACTGGAAGGTGTGTAAGCCTCCCCCTCCCTATCCCCTTCTTGCTCTCCAAGCACCTTGGAAGGGGTTTTCGGTCCCAATAGGTCTGGCAGCTAGACGGCCATCTTGCACTCAGGTTTTCGGTCCAGTGGCTGTGTTCGAGGCTGCGAAGCTGGGCACACCCTCCAAAGCATGGACAAGGCCGAACGCCCTATCGAGTTGTGTGCCGAACTCTCTGAATTCCCTCGGCCCTAAGGAATTAGGAAAACTTCAGTTTCCTTTTTTTCTTGGTTTTTTTTTCAAGGCTTACTCGCCTTCCAGCCCCATGCCTGTAATGGCCAATCATTTTCCATCCCCAAAAATTCACCTTTAGGCTGTCTCTTACAAAATTGGAAAAAGTTTAGCTCCTCTAAAGAACTTAAAAAGAAAAAGTTAATGTTCTTCTGCAACACAGTCTGGCGTCAGTGTCACCTAGAGGACCAGGACATATGACCCATTTTGGGGACCTTACAACGTAATACTCTTTTACAATTAGAATTATATTGTGGCCAAAAGGAAGAATGGATAGAAATACCTTACATAAGAGCCTTTGTCAAGCTCTCTTGAGAACCCCATTCTCAGAAAAGATTGCAAGATGCTTGTAGAGCCACTCCACAAAGGGGCAGTGGTGGAGATGAGGTTATGGGTGAGGGGTGGGACCCCAAAATACCGACAGTCCGGGTCGTGCTCGAATGAATTCGACTCAAGCCTTCTTAAAGTCAAAGAAAACAAAGTTTATTAAGGATTCGCCTAATTGGGTTGCCTCTTAGGGAAACTAAGCTTTTGTAATGCTTGTATTCACAAGCAGGCCAGATAGAATCTCAGCTAGGCAGAGTCTGAGCTGGATTGGATCTGAGCGCCTTCCTGGAGGCAAGATGGAACTTAAATACAGAAAAAAGCATGGTAGGGGGCGATCTGGTAGTCCAGGGTGATGGGAGGAGGGGGTTAGGTAGGGTCTTGAGGACTCCAAGGAGGGTCTAAGGCTGGAAATAGCTGGAGGCTATCAGGAGCTATCAGACAATGGGGGGTTTGGGTGGGAAGCAGGTGGGGCAGTCCAGAGATCTTGATAGGGGCAGTATGGGAATGGATACAGATCTTGATGGCAGCCTGGGGAATGGGGTTTTGAAGGGATCTAGGGTGGGGAGTGCAAGAGTCTTGAAATGATAATGAAAAGCCCAGGGGCTTCCGGAGACTTCTGGAACAAATGGGAAGATTAGATTTGAGTAAGAAACTCCAGGTTAAGTGGGAAGATTCTAGGGGAGCTCCAGGAGGCTCCTAGAATCTGAACCCCATCAGTGGTGAACTGGACATTTTGGATGACCTGCATTTTATAGCCCCCTCTCCATCCCTACCTCCATTCCCACCATCCCAACCCCTATCCCCACCCCAATCTCCCCCAGTCCCTCCTGCTGCTCTCCAACCTCCTTCAACTCTCCTAGTTTCCATGCTAGCACCCCTTCTTTCCCTTGGTTTCCCTTTCCTTTTCCTCTACCCCAACCCCCCCTTGATTCCTGCCTCATTTTCCTACCATGTCTCTTACCCTGTACGTTCTCCACTGGCTTCTCCCCTCGAGGAAACCCCTACTCAGGCTCTGAACTCAGACCCCACCCTCATCACAGTCTCTACAGTATCTCTGCCAGTGACTCCTCTTGGGGACTCGAGCCCAGACCCCTGCCACCGGCCAAATTGAGGTGCCTCCCTCTACAGCCCTGCTTCCTGCGGTAACATCCGCTCTGACCTCAGGCCACGCTCCCACAGCACTCTCTGGGGTATCTCCCCTTCTAACCCCTTCCCTTCCTCAGGTGCAGCGGATCCCTTGACCTTGCACCCCAATCCAGTTCAGTCAGCATTCCCCAGACTCTTCCTCGTGAAAACTGGGACTTGCTAGCTCTCTAACCAGGCCTCATGTCCCATCCTCCATCTCAGACCTCATTCGGGTTAAAGAGAAACTGGGGAGATACTCGGAAAACCCCACCAGGTTTACTGAGGGTTTTAGAGAGCCCTTGGAAGGATCTGCATATCCTTTGCTCTGCCTGTTATACCATTGGGGAGAATTTGGGAACACACCAAAAGTTTGGGAATCGTATGGCTAGCGATGATCCCATAAAACCCCCCAGGAGCAGCTGCTGTTCCCACGAGTGACCCAGGATGGGATTGTCCAAAAGTGAGGACAGCGGAAAGAGAGACCGGAGGGAAATTTGCCTGTTAGAAGGCCTAAAAGTTGCATTTCAAAAACAAGTACATTTCCAAAAAGTTAGGGAAATGACTCAAGGAGAAAAGGCAAACCCTGCCCTTTTTCAAGACAGGCTACTAGAAGCTATTATAAAGCATACAAATTTGGGTCCTGACTCCTTAGAAGAGGCAGCAATCTTTTCATTAATCAGTCTGCCCCAGATATTAGGAGGAAGCTGAAGATGTTAACAATGGGACCCCAAATCCTTCAGGCCCAATGACTGGAGATGACCTTTGGAGTCTTTAATAACACAACTCATTGCAGTAGAGGAAAAGCACACAGAGGCAGAACACATGCTCAATTCTTGGCTGTTGCCACAGCCAGGAAATGACCCAGGGAGCACCCCTCCAGGACGCCCCCTTGGAGGAAGGCTGGCTACTTGGGCAGTGGGGAAACCTGCTTTTGAAGCCCTAAGGAGTGCCCCCACAGGGAGCCCCAGGAACCAACACCTGTGGAACCATGCCCATACGACCAGGAGGGCCATTGAAAAAGTGATGGAGCCGCCCCCCCAGTGCCCTGTCCTCCAGTCTTCTCAAGATTTGGAACAACAGGAAAGCCTGGGTGCTGGCAGTGCTCCCATTTTCTCCACCTCTCTCCCAAGCCCTGGGCAAAAACGGAGGCTGAAGGTAAGGTTACCCACTTTAACATGACTAAGTTCTCTGCTTTAACCAGTTGTTCTGGCCCTACCTGCCCATTGAGCCATCAGGTCATAGGCATGGAAAGGAATATTGAGGGATTACTCCAGACATACCCCCTCCCCAACCTGGTTGAGGATCTGGTGTTTAAATGCTCCATCCTTATGATCTCCTCTTGTCCTACCCCCTTGTTGGGAAGGGACATGATGGTGAAATTGGGGAGCCAATTTTCTCTAGTTAAATCTCCCATCCCGGGGGGGGCGGAGCCAAGATGGCGGAGTAGAAAGACTCATATTTGCTAGCTCCGAACCCACAGCCCATGGATTTCCTGTAAAAAGAACTCCTGACAAATTCTGGAAGAGTGGAAGCCGCACAGAAACACAGTGAAGGAGATTTCCGTTGCAGAGAGCCCTGAAAAACCGACCCCAGGGGTCCATCGCACCCCGGATGGGAGTGGAGCCCTCCCCTCCCCCTGCCCGGCATGCGGCACTGAGATGAGCGAGCAGAGCCAAGCAGGTTTCAGGGACCGTGATCTCCAGCGGCCGCGAAGGTCCCTCCACCCACAGATGCACAGGTCAGTGAGAGAGACGGGCTGAGAGGGGAGCGGGGAATCTCCAGGAATCGGACCCCCTAGGGAGGCAGCCGCTGTGGCAGAGGCAGAGGCAGCTCGGCCATAGGCTCCCAGAGCAGGAAGGAGCTCAGCAGCAGCTCCATTACAAAAGATCTCTGCATAAACCCCCTGAGGGAACTGAGCCTGAGAGGCGGCCCTGCCCCCACCTGAGAACCAACAGATAAGCTCCCATTGAAGAGCAGTCAGCCCTGAGGCTGGGGAGCAGCATTTGAATCTCAGACCCCAAGCACTAGCTGGGTGGATCTAGGCCAGGGGTGGAGAGGACTCCCAGAAGTCAAGTAACTGACTGGGAAAATGCCCAGAAAAGGGAAAAAAACTAAGACCATAGAAGGTTATTTTCTTGAGAAGATGATTCTGCCAGTCCTCTCTGACGACGAAGAGATCTGCTTACCATCAGG
>CM053769.1:500106-544564 GCA_028658325.1 Potorous gilbertii
AAATCTTGTGAAAATGAATGTAAAAAGTTAAATAAATTTATTTTAAAAAATAAAATAAATCTCCCATCTCTCTTTTGCCTCTGTTCACTAGATCTCCCCATGTTTGCTTGAAAGTGTGGGAGACAGGCCAATTGTTTGGGATCCTGGAATTCCAGGGCGAGCTACTTCTGCCACCCCAACCGTTCGTGGCCTTTCAGACCGTAATATGTTCCCTCTTGGAGGCCAATGTCTGATTAAGTCTGAGGCCTGGGAAGGATTACAACCTCGAACTGAAAAATTCCTCAAATGTAAAATCCTTGTCCCTTGTTCATCTCCATGCAACTCTGCCATCCCTCCCACAGAAAAGCCTAATGGAGAATACTCACAATTTATTTTTGCCTTTGAATGGACTCTTCCAGGGAAATCAAGTCCGTATCAGCTAGCTTGGACCTGAAACTATTAGGTAGTAGCTTAATTCAGTATGTGGATAATATTCTTACTTGTAGCCCCACCCAGGAGGCTTCTTTGGCGCTGGAGGCTATAGGGTCTCTTTGAAAAAAGTCCAGATAGCATACCAGTCTGTAAAGTATCTGGGCCATGAACTCATGCCCACCTTTCTCCTTAACTCCTGAGAGCAAAAGCACTCAGAAACAAGTTGAAGTGTATGTAGGCTCTGGATTTCTAATTTTTTTGCTAAACTCCTTTATGACTGCTCCACTGACTCAGACCAGGCTAAAGCTTTTGAGACTCTGAAAAGTCGTATGACCACCAGTCCACTCTTTATGTTGATGAAAGGAGAGGGCAGACTTTCCTTAGGCCCTGACCCTGATGGGGTACAAGCCCAAGCCAAGACCTTTTCCCCCTTGGATCAGGAGAACTTTTGTCACATTTGTCTGCAAAGCCCCAGAAAGTCTGGCCTTGGGTGGGGGAAGGGGGGGCTCCTTGGATTCCCCTTCCATCTCTCCCAGCCCGGATACTCCCTATCTGATCATTGTTTAACATTCTCTTCCTTTGACCCTAGCATCCTTTTCATATTCCCGACTACTTAGCATTCTGTTGAAGTCCCAGTTGCACACCCTGGTTTGTGGATTGTTTGGACTTCCCGCTACTTCAAGTAGCATCCTCCCTGGAGTTGATCTATGGAGACCACCCCTGGGACCACAGACTACCTGGCAACACCTGCTTCCAGCCCAGGCCCTCCATTGTCTGATATCTCCTGATTGCCTCCAGCTGTTTCCAACACTTGACCAGCCACCCCAGTCCCATGGAGGGTTTCCTGGGACTTCTCCTCAAGACTGTCCCTAAAACCCTCCTCCCATCACCCTAGGTACCAGACTACCCCAGATCCCTCCTACAGTCTTTTCTGTTTTTAAGTTCCATCTTGCCTGTATGAAGGAGCTCAGATTCAATCCAGCCCAGACTGTCTAGCTGAGAATCTGTCTGACCCTCTTGTGAATACAAGCATCACAAATGCTTAGATTCCTTAAGAATCAACCAAGGTGGTGAATCTTTAATAAACTTTGTTTATTAAACCCAGTGTGCCAGCATTTTAGGGTCCCTAGCACCCCTAAACCCCAAAACTATCAACCAATCTAGGATCTTAAGGTCACATGGCATGGTTTTTGAACCCAGAGCTTTCTGACAAACAAGTAGAAGGCCTCAGTGAGTGCACAGACCTGTGTGGATAGTAGTAGCTCCCTCAGGAAGACCCTGGTTGGAATCTTGCCTCAAAGCCTCTGGGCCTCAGTTTCCTCATCTGTGAAAGAGGGATAGTCCTAGCACCTATCTCCCAGGGGGCTGTTGCGAGGATCGAATGAGATAAAATGTGTAAAGTGCTTTGCCAATGTTAGACATTAGTGGTGATGGAAGACCTACGCTTGAATGGCCATAATAGCCAGCACTTATTTAAAGATTCACAAAGCTCTGTACAAAATGGCTCCTTTCATCCTCATAACAACCCTCCTAGGTCAGTGCTATTGTCATTCCCATTTTACAGATGGGGAAACTTATTAAGTGTCTGAGGCCCTGAATTGAGGGTCAAGGGGATCTCTATTCCGATCTAAACTGCTTCTGCCTACACTTGTGGCCTTGGGGAAGTCATGAAAGCATAGATGAAGAACTGGAAGGGACCTTAAGAGAACCCAAGCCCCTCCATGTGGAGGTTAAGTGACCCCCCCCAGGCAGCCTCCATGTCCTCATCTGTAAACTGAGGGCAGAGGGATGGACTAGATTTCTCCAGGCCTTCCCAATTTTATAGGATCCTAAAAGAAATGCGGATAATGGAAGTTAACATTATGTAATGCTTTTTGTCCATTATCCAATTCAGTTCTCATGATTGAGGTACCATGAGGTAGGTGGTATAAGAGTTATTAATCCCATTAAGGCTCAGTGAGGTTAAGCTATGGGTGTTTCCACTAGTAAGTGATAGAGGCTGCTTAAGTCCAATGCCTTTTTTGAACAATGTACCACTTGTCCACCTCATAGGATTGTGGTGAGCTTTACCTGATAAGATAGCCTTACCTATAGGGGAAGAAGAGATGGGTCTGAGAGGAAGGAGAGGAGAAAATGTAGGTCAGTTTTCCAGCTAGGACTACCTTTCTAAAACATTCAAGGCTTTCGCAAGCATTCAAGTCTTTCTTTTTCCCTTGCTCCTCTCTTCTCTAGGCACATTTTTTTTCTATTTATATCTCTACACAGAATGTTGGGTTATGGAGGTGAAGCAAGGCTCTTAAGGGTTTGAGTCTTAGCCATACAACCTTGGTCAAAACTTGACTACTTCAGGCCTCAGTAGAATGGAAAGAACACCTCAGGGGTGAGTTACCTTTGGCTCTTGGAAGGCTAGTCCTTCAGCTCTATCCTTGTTGGGGGACACAGATGGCTAAAACTAGACAGGAATCAATGTGCTAAACACTCTGTAAGCCAACTTTGATCCTAAACCACTAGCCGGTGGTCTCTGCACTATTTTGAATGTGCATCCCTAAGAGTGAAATGTTTTTTTTCTTCCTGATGAGTAGGTAGACAGAGTAGAGGAGGATTTTCTCAGCCACACCTGAACAGCTGCTACTCTAGGTGCTCTGGCTGAGGTGAGGTTTAACTGCCTGAAGACAGCTCAGAAGGGTAAAGATTGGGCTGTAATGGGTAAAGGGATGGATGTGATTGTGTTGCCAACAAACTGATGATTGGGAGAACAGGATGGGCTCCATAGTCTGATTTCCAAATGGTTGTTCACACAATCCTTGGTGTTAAGCCATGGTCCTGTTTGGGTCATGCCACAGTCCCCACTTTGGAGATTACTAAGATGCCAGGGTTCTAGCTTACTCATTGAAATGTTATTCACTACATGGGGAAAAATCTTGTCTGTATGACAGTAGACACCCAAGTCTTTCCAACCTTCCAGAGCCCGTGTAAAACAACAAGTTTCCACCAAAAGAATTAACGAAGAGCATGGAATTTAGAATGACAGCTTCAAAGCCTGCCTCTACTAGACTAACTCAATTCTGAGACACTGAAAGAATGAGCAAATGTGATTGCTGAGCCATTGTCAGTAGTGTCTGGAAGGAAAACGTGCCACGGGATCTGCCAACTCTAGACAGGCTGAGTTTGACTTCGATTCCTGGCCTAATTTTAGAGTGAATGTTAGAAGGGTGGTCAGTGAGCATCTAGAAAAGGAATCCGTGACCACAGAGATGTGGCCTCAGACCAGTCTAACTTAGATTCAAGTTTTTGATGAGTTACTTACCTGGTAGATCAGGGAAATGCTGTAAATATAGTTTCCTTAGATTTTAGGAAAGCATCTAGTAAAGTCTTTCATGATATTTCTTGGGAGTAATGGGATGATAGGGAGTAAAAGACTGTAAGTAGAGAGATTCAGGACTAGTTGACTGGTTGGACACAAAAAGTAGTCATTCAGGTCAGTGTCAACTTTGGAAGAGGGTCCCTGGTCTCTGTGCTCACTCAGCCTTTGCAATTGAACACTTTTGTCTGTGTTTTGGCTAAAAGCCAAAAGTTTGTAGATGAAACAGAGCTTGGAGGAATAGCTCACAACCTGGATTCAAAAAAGAACATCATAGACTTCTCTACAGGATAGTGATAGAAAAAGCTGCAGAGGAGCCCAATTCTCCCATAGAATGCCAACAAATACCTGAAAAAGACTCCGGAAAGTCCAATGATAAAGAAATATGAAAAGACTCAGCTCTTCCATCTAATCCAGAGTTTGATAAAAAGATACAGAACAGGGAGGAGACTGGTAGAGAGTGAATTGAACAAAGAAATACCAGAGGGAACTCAGGCAAACTGTCCCGAAGGGAGAAGAGGAGGGGACCAGGGCTGAAGCCAGTCAGCAGTGAAATAGAGGTGTCACAAACAGACACCAGCTCCAGCCATTGGGCATCTTTGAACTTCAGTATCCTCATCTGTTAAATGGAACTCTTATTTACACTACCCCACAGGTTCATAGTGAAGAAAATGTTCTGTAAACATTTTCTATAGACTTGGATGTTACGCGTTATTCAAGGGCATCCCTGGCAGAGGCAAATGATGTAGTGGAAAGAGAACCTGATGCGGAACAGCCTTGGTTTCAGATGCTAGCTCTGCCACTTAATCTGGCACATGTGCCGAGGTACTGCCTTCTTCTGGTTCTGTTTCCTCACTTGTGCAATGATCTCAACGTTGATTGTAACTAATATTTGTGGTCTTTGGAAGGAGGGATGGGACGGCTTATTAGAAGGAGTTCCCAGGATATCGGAAAGAGAAAATATTCTTGTTCTTTACAAAGTCAACAAGGATCTCAAATTTTTAAAATATAATTGCCTTTTCTCAGCCCTCATCCTTCTTGACTTCTTTTCAGCTTCCGACACCACTTTCCTCCCAGATCTTCTGGCCTCCTTTTGCTTTCCTTGCTGTAGCCAGTTCTCCTGTGTGATCTATCCTTCTCAGTCTCCAGTGCTGGATCATGACCCATGTTCCACCCCTTATGCACTCTCTTCTAGATCCTCTTCTCCCATCTCTACACTCTCTTTCTTGATTTCATCAACTCCCTTTATGCAGATGATACCTCAGTCTGTATCCAGTCCACATCTCTCTCCTAAAGCTCTAGACTGGCCTCCACCTAGATGTTTGATAGATAGAAGACTCAAAGCAGTACAAAGAGTGGAATACATTGCATTTCCCCATAAGCCCATTTCTCCCATTTCTGTTTCTGGTAAGGGGATCCATATATTTCCAGTGACTCAGATTGACAACAGACTCATCCTTGACTTTTCCTCGTCCTTCAACCTCCATAGTCAACCAGTTGTCAAATTTTTACTGATTCTACCCTCATAGTGTCTCTTGAGTCCATCCCCTCCTCTCCACTCACATGAGCATCACCCAGTCTCAGGACCCACCACAATTCACCTACTCAATTACAACAATGGAAGACAGGATCTAGAAGTCATTGAGTCCAATGTCCTTGTTTAACGTTTGAGTTAACTTAGGCTAGAGAGGTACTATGACATCCATCGTCATACGGTTAATAAATGTTTCAGTCAGAATTTGAATCCAATTTTTCCTTTCTCCAACTCCAAAACTCTATCCACTATACCATCCCGTGTCTCTTAGATTGAGACCTTAAGGAGCATATATTCTTATTTTTTTGTTTTGCTGTTGTTTTTGCCTAGGGGTAAGTGACTTGCCCAGGGTCACACAACTAATAAATATCAAGTGTGTGATGCTGAATTTGAACTTTGTCCTGACTCCAGGACCAGTGCTCTATCTACTGTGCCACCTCACTGCCCCTCTAATTTTTTAAAATTCGATATATGATTTCATCGGTTGAGCATGCTCTTCATGAAGAACTTCCTTTACCTCGGTCATGTCCACTAACCAGTACATCCCCCAACATGATTGCCTAGACCCTGGCACCAGAACCTTCTCAGGCAAAATCTCTGCCAGATACCCAACATATCTATACCCTACTATCCATATTCTCTCTAGGCTGTGGCAGGTGCCCCAAGGGTACTTTGGGGTGGTGGCTAGTAAGGATCCCACCACTTCCCCGCTTTACATTTTTAGTGGGTCAGAGTGAGCTTCACAGGATGAAGACATGTGGAGGGCCTACAGTCTTCACCTGCATTGCAGATCTTACAGCGCCATTGTCTCCCCCACCAACCCACCCGTCTTCCAAGCTTCCTCAGCCCCATCAAAGGCAGCATCATCCTTCCAGACTCCTTGTTATCCTTAACTGCTCCTCTCTCAACTGAAATTGCTGTCTTCACAGTTATCACTGATCTCTTAGTTGCTAAATCTGAACGCTTTTGCTAAATTCTCCTCCTTAATGTCTGTCATCTCCCTCTTCTCCTAGACAACTATTCTCTCTCCATTTCTGAAAATGATGTAAGTATGTCAACTATAAAAAAATTCTCACATCTGCACACTTAGAAAGCTTGAAAACAGAACTTTCTTGCCCATTTAAAAAGCCTTCAAAAGCAAGGATTTCAGTGAGGTTTTGGATTCTTTTGTTAAAAATGTAACACTTTGTGGTTGGTTTGTAAGAACCAACCAAGAGTAACACTAGGGAAGATGAAAATATACTAACTGAATTTCAAAAAAACCTTTGTATAACAGGAGGACAGGATTGAAAAATGACTGTCATTTAGCAACTGTAGAGAATGAAATACTCCTCCCATTTGGATTTATCGATCTTCGTGAGGCAGCTGTGACAGCCATTAAAATCAAGTATTGAAATAAACTGCATTAAGAACCAAACCTTTGAATTGCTGTATCATAAAGTCTTAAACTAAAATTTTAAGGAAATAATGACATATATTCAATCATACTGCTCTCCCTAAAGATGTCAATATGATTAATAACATTTTTATTGACAGGAAAAAAAATTTTTGTACTCTTCATAAATGAAGCACTTTCAAAATATTATTTTACCTTTTCTCATCCCTTTAGATTTTTATTTTCTGCTTGTTTTGTGACACATAATTATTAGTTCTGAATGAATGAAAAAGTATTTATTAAGTGTTTGCTATGTTCCGAGTATTGTATTAAATGCTGAGGATACAAATAGAAAAATGAGATTGTCCCTGCTCTCAGAAAGCTCACATTCTATGAGGAGAGACAACAATTTGGGAAGGTTCCTCTTCAAGACAGATGGTAAGGCCCAGAAGTCCTTAGGGTTCAACATGACAGTAAATGGTAAAATCCAGTGGTCCACTATATTACTAAAAGTATCGTACTTGGTGATTCTCTGTTCATCCAAATGGTGGAAATGGATATATAACTTACCCATAATGGTTTGGAAAGTGATAGTGGACCCACAGGTTGGAGTGAAGTAGGGGCTCTGGATTATCTCCCATGGGAGAGGGGATAAGGGCAGTATGCAGACAGAAGGAGCACTGAGTGGAATGCGCATGGGACCCAGGATGAGGGAGAGGAAGATAACAGCTCTCTACAGTGTCTGGTCCTGTTAAGTCCTTAAGTCAAAAATTCATGTATCATATAGATTATTACCAATTTATGCAATACAATCTCAACTGGACCTCAGTGCTGCTAGGCAGCCCTCCTAGACCTTCTTCATCAACGCACTATTCCACTTTTTACAGCAACTTTCCTAAACCTTTCTCATCCATCTTCAAACCTCCCATGGCTCTCTCTCTCTCCTTATTGAATCATTCAGGTATCTTCTGCCACATTCTCCTCCTTCACCCCATCTCATATGAGGGGCCTTACTCCCCACCAAGGCTAATCAATCCCTCTTCCTGCTCAAATGATTGTATTCCACCCTATTTCCTCCAACAGACTACCTCTGCCCCATCATTCCTTCTCTATCATTATTTTCAGTCTCTTCTTCTCTACCAGATGCCTACAAACATGCCCATATCTCCTCCATCCTCAAAAACCCTCACTTGATCCTTCACCCCTGCTATCATCCTCTATTTCTTCTGTCCTTTGTGGCTAAACTCCTTGAAAAGGATGTCTACAATAGATACCTCCATTTTCTGTCCTCTCCACCCTCTTCTTAACCCCTTCAAATCTGGCTTATGATCTCATCATTATATCAGAACTGTTCTCTCCAAAATTATCAATGGTCTTTTAATTGCTAAATGCCATTGCCTTTTCTCCGCCCTCATCCTTGACCTCTCTGCACCTGTTAACATTGTTAATCACTCCTCCTTGAAACTCTCCTCCCTCTAGGTTTTCAGGATACTACCGCTCTCTCCTGGTTCTTCTTCTACTGATCTGACAGTGCCTTCTCTGTCTCCTTTGCTGGATTCTCATCCGTGTCACACCCTATAACTGTAGATGTCCCTCAGGTTTCTATCCTGGCCCCTCTTCTCTTCTCCCTCTACACTACTTCCCTTGATGATCTCATAGAATTAATTACCATCTCTATGCTGATGATTTTCAAATCTGCTTATCCTGCTCCACTCTCTCTAATGACCTCCAATCTTGTATCCCCAACTATCTTTCAGACCTCTCAAATTGAATGTTTAGTAGTATCTATAATTCAACATGTCCAAAACCAGACTCAATATCTTTCCTCCTAAACCATCCCTCACTCCCATCTTCCCTATTACTGTTGGGAGCAACCCCACCCTCCTAGTCCCTCAGGTTTGCAACCTAGGAGTCATGCTCATCTTCGGTCTCATCCCCCATATCCCATCTGTTGCCAAGGCCTGTCAATTTCATCTGTGCCACATCTCCCCTGGTTTCAGCTCCTAGGAACAATATGCCCCTCCCAGGATAAATTCATCACTTGTGACTACTCATCACCTCCCTATGTTGGAAGCACCAACCCCCTCAGCCTTCTCTCCCTTCTGATCAGAGGACTGGAGGGTGGAGTACCAAACTCCTCCCAACGCTTTCCTTAATAGAGAGCTGAAACGGGACTTGTTTATCAGATTAGATCTCTCAGATATGCTCCCTTCTCTCCTTTGACACTGCCACCACTGTTGCAGACTCCTCACTTCTTGCCTTTATCACTGCAGTAGCCTGCTGGTGGGCTGCCTGCCTCAAGTCTCTACCCACTCCATTTCATCGTTCCCTTAGTCACTAAAAATAATTTTCCTAAAGCACAAGTCTGATCTACTCAATAAAATCCATTGACCTCTTATCACCTCCAGGATCAAATACAAAATCCTCCATTTGGCTTTCAAACCCTAGGCCCCTCTCACCTCCCCAGCCTTCATACACCTTATTCCTCTCCAACTACTCTCCAACCCAGTGACACTGACTGACCTTGCTGTTTCACACTCTCTGCTCCAGAATTTTTCTCTGGCTGTGCCCTATGCCTAGAATGCTCTGCCTCCTCTTCACCTACTGCCTTCCCTGACTTCCATTAAGTCCCAATTAAAATCTTCTATCCCAAACCTGCTTAACTTTAACAACTTCCCTCTCTTAATTATTTTCTATTTTCCATATATAGCACATTTATACATCTGTGTTTGCTTGTTTTCTCCCCCATTAGCCTGGGAGCTTCTTGAGGGCAGGGACTGTCTTTTGCCTTTCTTTGGGCTTAGCACAGTGCCTGGCACATATTGAAAGGTTCTTTGGAACCCCAAGGGTCCCTGTTCTTATAGATGTAATTTCTCAGTGTGTGTGTGTTATAAAATACACACACAATATGTATATGTATATATGTTGCAAAATACACACACAAAATATATATGTACATATGTATTGCAAAATTCGCCTCCTCACTTCTCCTTTACAAACACAAGCATATAAGAAATAAATGTTTCTCCAGTTTGAAGTCTATTTTAGATTTATATGAAGAAAACTTTATCAGGATTGAATCACACTTCTAGGAAAACAACTCCTTGCACAGAATTCTGTTCCCTTTTCTCCAGCCCTAATACTGTAGATGTCCCTCAGGTCTCTATGCTGGCCCCTCTTCTCTTCTCCCTCTACACTACTTCCCTTGATGATCTCATAGAGTTAATTACCATCTCTATGCTGATGATTTTCAAATCTGTTTATCCTGCTCCACTCGCTCTAATGACCTCCAACTTTGTATCGCCAACTATCTTTCAGACCTCTCAAAGTGAAGGTTGAATGCCCTTCTTAGGAAGTTGGGTAAAAGTTCAAGAACAAAGCCTTAGAAAATGGTTTAAAAGGACTAAGTATTTGATCCTCATAATAACACTCAGATCAGGTCGAGTCAATAAACATTTATTAAATACTTTCTGTGGGCCATGGACTGTGCTAAATAAACTCTGAGGATGCCGAGGCAAAAAGCAGCTCCTGTGGTCAAGGAGTTAACATTCTCACTAGGGACATAGCAATAAAAATAGCAGCCACTTCCTATGCCAGGCTGTGCACTTTACAATCCTAAATGCAAGGCAGATGTTATCATCTTCATTTTATAGATGAGGCCCTTGCCACAGAGACTGGCTAAGTCACTTGCCCGGAGTCGTCTAACCACTAAGTGCCTGGGGCAGAATTAGAATTCAGTTCAGCTTGGTGGCCTGTTCATGAGTGCAGGCTCTCCTCACCGAATGCCTGTTCATGACGCCACCTTCCTGCCACCTTATTACCGTTATTGGGAATAGTGAGAAATGGTGCTAGGAAGTCAGGGAATAATCGGAGCATGTGGAGCTTTGAAAGCCAAGCCAAAGAGCTTTGACACAACATGGTAGCCAATGAGACCCTGGAGCAAGGCTCCAATCAGGAAAGGGTATTCTGGAAGATGTGGTGCAGAATGGGCTAGAAGAGAAAGAGTAGGAGCAAAAAGACTCACTCAACCTATATCAACAACCCTAATGACTGAATATGGATGGTGAAATAAGAGGGCAATTCAAAAACAATACCAAACTTTGGGCAATATAATGGTCTTAAGATCAATAAAGAAGTGAATCTGATTTAAGGTGGGGGGATTCAGTTTGGGGATGCCAGAAACAAGGGGATGTATTTTGTTGGGATTTTTTTTGAGGTGGAGGATGAAGGACCTAAGGCTTATGCCAGTACATGAAGCTACTTAACCAAGAAGGATTCTGGGAATCAAGATGTCTCTTTTGTGCACACTTCCTCCAGTGTTCAAGTGCTTAGCAAAGGGGCACTGTGTCCTTCCTGTTTGCCTTGGGGGCAATGTTCCCTGGTACAAGTCAGGCTAGTAAACTCCAGGTGAGGTCTGGCTTTAGCCCTCTCCCTTCTCAGAAGAGACTTATTTTCACCTTTGTTTATTTGTTGACAATGATGGTATCAGAGGCATGTCTTCTTGGACCTGAGGTTTTGTTTCCTTTGAGGATGAAAATGAGACATTACGGTAATTATCACCATCATATTCATATGTGTTCACAAAGAACTTTTTTCACAATAATCCTGTGTTACAGACTGCAAAACTAGCACCCTCAGTTTGTAGATTAGAAGGAGGCTAAATTCCTTGCCCAGGATCATGGATCTGGTAAGTGCTGGAGCTGAGATTCAAACCCAGTCTTCTAATCTCAATACCTATGCTTCTTCCTCCCACTAGATCAGGGTTCCTTGGACTGAACTCTCAGCCCCTCATACGTTCGATCCATGTTCTCCTCATCAAGCTTCTTGCCTCCAAGCTCTCCCCATTCCAATTCGTCCTGCCTGTTAGCACCAGCAATATTCTGCTCAGTCCAATGAGCTATGTATTAAGCTCTACTTTGTGCAAGATCCTGTGTTCGGTGCTAGGGAAAAGGAGACAAAATGAGAACTGGTCCCTGTCAAGGAGCTTACCATTGTATTCTAGACTCTTCCTAAAAAGTTACTTTCAACATGTCCCCCTCATGATTAAGAACTTACTGCAGCTCCTAATTGCCAATGGGATCAAGTTCAAAACTCCTCACAAAAGCTGTGGTGCAAAGTCCTCCACTGTTGGGAGGCACCCTAACCTACCTCTCCAAATTACTGTTCCCCTGACTTAGCACATTTCATTCCTGCCCGATAACATTGCTAGATCTTTTCACATTCTCTTCTGCCATCTGGAATGGCCTCTCTAGTCCCCATATGTCCGCAATCTACCTGGAGGATAGAGTCAAGAGATTCCAAATTATCTTGATGAGCTGAAATCAATAAAATAAAACTTAACAGGAATAAAATGGGCATCCTCCTAATAATTCTATAGAGGCACAAGTCATACAAAAAGTCTCAGAAGACTAAAGACTACAGGTGACCCAAGGGACAACAGAAATGCATAGGGTAGGTAGGCTGGAGCATATTACCTACTATGAGATCGAAGGAGGATCAAATGAAATATTATAAAAATACTATATTGACATAAATAGATTACTATTTATATACTAATATGCAGATTGATATATAAAAGCACATATTAATGCAATCCATTATTAAGGTCATCTCATTCTTGCTTTTTCAAGGGGGTCTAAGTAGGCAGGATCCTGGAACGAGTTCCTTGCCTCCTATTTTTCCTTTATATTTGATGTTCTCTGGACTCTTGCCCAGATGGGTAAAATAACTGCTTTTTATAGCTAATCTCAAAGCATTGGGATGTACGTTTATCTTCTATAGACTCGCTCAAAGCATCTCTGAGACAAGAAACAGGAAAACAGGGATGATATATAGCTAATTCTCTTCCCTCCAAAAATTTAACCACCAAATTGGGCAATTGATTCTTACCAGTACAGAGGGGAAAGGGAGATCTGGTTTGGCAGCAAATGTCTGGTGAAATGGCCTGAGTATGTTTAGTTGACTTCTGATTTAGCCGTGATGAAGCTTACAAGGAAAAGCTGACACAGTCTTATTTTCATATTTCAAAACATCTGTAGTTTCATCAATGCATCCTTCCTTCCAGCAATGCAGACTCCAGCCCCTCCAGGCTTTTGTAGATGGTCTTATTATTGTCAGAGGCTGAAAACATTTGTCATCAAGTGGCCAACCCTGAGGCAGTTACCCTCTCCTAACTTGACTAGGTTGGTTGGTCTTCATGTAACAGACATACAGGCCATTATGGGGCCCATACTTGAAGCCTGTTCATCCTGGTAGGACCTGCTGAAGTTGGTATTCCATTGCCATAGCCTATGAGAACCTGTGACCACCTCCATAGCATAATAAAGCATCAGAAGAGGATTTAGTGGAAGAAACTAATCTGTGGGTGCTTATTATAAGCTGAGAGGAGGGCAAGCAGTAACCTTACTGCTTCTTATCCTGATCCAATCAGTTCTGGAACATAGTACCTCACCTACCCAGAACATATCTATGCAGTCTCCCTGCCTGTCAGAAGTCTAGCTGAGAAATAGGAAGGAAGACGATGATGATGATGATGATGATGATGGCTGTTTCATATTTCTTTGTGTATCTTGAGCACCTACTGCCTGATGTGTGGTGGGCACTTAACAAATATCTATCGTTTGGTTGGTTGATGGCATTTTCTGCATAAGAGACTGGGACTAAGATAAATGAATGGTTGGCTCATGGATTTTAACTCACATCACCAGAGTCCAAATGCAACAGTTGTGTGGACAGCTGCCCTGCCTACCTCACAGAGCTGTTGTGGGGATGAAATGAGACAGCAACTGAGAGATCAGGAAAGGCTTCATGTAGAAGGTCATGCTAAAGCTGAGCTTTGAAGGAAACAAGGGATTCTGGGAGGTAAAGTGTGAAGGAAATGGTGAGGGGAAGAGGAGAAATAGTTTGGAACAGCACCTGAATATGTTACTTCTAATTTCTGGTCACTGCCTCTCTCATTTATGATTAAGAGACAGAAATTGAAGAGGAGCACACGCATGCACACACACTGAAGTCTAAGAATATTTCTTATTTGGAATATAAAAAGAGGATATTTTAAAAAATTCCTTTAGTAAATGTTCTCTGTTGACAACTGATGATGGAGGCAGCAATCCAACTTCAAGGCTGTTACAAAATGGTGGCCCCAAGTCCATCTTGAGCAGCTCTCTTCTGCAGGAATAGCCTCAGGCCCTTTTACAAACAGTTTTAAGCTGACTTACCTGGCTTTCTAGCCTATGACTAATTCGAAACTATGGATTAGATGGGTAAAGGAGACAAAAAGACACGAGCAACATGACAGGACAGCTAACAAAGACAGTGAAGAAGAAAGAGAAAAACTGACAAGCAGACAAAAGAGTTCACTAAACCTAGAGGTGTGGTACCATTTCATTTAGGGCAAAAAGTATTACATAAATCAAGAGTGCCTGAGGGCACCACTGTTGGTCTTATAAAAGAGCACTATCACTGATGTTGGTGGCCATGATCCTTGGAAAGGTAAACCATGTTTATTTTCTCTCTTTTTCTGGTGTACCTTACTATTTCATTAGTGTAGAGATTTCCAGGTATGGAAACTTCCTCCACTAACACAAATAAACAATGCCTTTTAGTTTTAGAAAATTGAGTTGCCTAGGGGCACCAAGAAGTTAAGAGTCTCGCCCATCTCACATAGTTAATACCCTCAGAAACCCAGGTCTTCCCCAATCCAAGGCATGTCCTCTATCCAGTGTACCAAACCACCTCAAATGCAGGGTATATTGTTTTGTTTTGTTTTTATCAGTGTAATAAGTACAAACATCTTAATTATTTGGAAAGCTCAGTGAGTCAGAATTATTAATTTTCCAGGAGATCTGGATAAGAAGAAATGTGCTCTGTGTTCAGTGATCTGTTCTGGGCACCACATTTTAACAAGTAGTGACAGAGACAAGAGTGTCTAAGTGAGACCAACTAAGGTGATGACAGGTCTTAAAATGGGAAAAACTGTTGAAAGAGTCAAGGTGAGAAGTTTGGTGAAGAGGAGACTTGAGGGGAGTTGATGTAAAGCAATCGATATTTTCAAATATTTAAAGGGTTTTTAGGAAGAAGTGAGGATAGACTTATTTTCTCTAACTCCAGAGGTTCAGCATTACAGGGGAGCAGACTCATCTCAGTAAAAGAAAGACCCATGATGAGGTTCATTGACCGCTCTATGTGAATCTCACCAACCTGTATGAAAGACCAACAACATAAGAGAACCTGTGAGAGAGGGGAGTCTTGTAATGAGTGAGAAGTTGAACTAAATGGTCTTTAAGATTTCTTCCAATATTGGATTCTCCATTCTGTGGCCTTTATGGAATCCTCCTTAATGAGTCTAGTCCACATAGCTTGTTTCTCCTAATTCTCCATAACTGTTAGTATCCTCTCCTTACATTTTGTCGTATTCTATTTAGTCCATCAGCTATCAAGATGTAGGATTTAAAGATAGAGGGATCTTAGTTATCATCTAATCCAACCTCATTTTGTAGATAGAAACTGAAGCAAAGAGGAGGGAAGTGACTGCAGTCAGAACCCAGATTCCAATCCAGATCACCCAGTTCCAAGCCCAGAGGATTTTCAACACATTACCTAGAATACTGGCTATCAAAGCGTAGTCCGAGGACTTACTAATTTTTTTAATTTGGAAAATATTGTTGTTTTTCATAAAACATACATTATTTATGTTAGTAAGTGATGAGTTTGTCATTGTTATTTTAATGAATTAATAAATAAATACTTAAGTTTTAAAATTTCTAATATATAAATATTGATAAAAACTCTTTGGGGTCCTCAATAAATTTAAAATGTATCAAAAGGTCCTGAGATAAAAAAAAGTTAGGGAATCAATAACCTAGAATGTTGCTGGGCACTTAAATCAACACGCATTTATTAATTGTGTTCAAGGTATTGTCCCAGCTGCTTGGGCATAGAAAGACAAAAATGAGAATAGTGGTTTCCTCAAGGAACGTACATTCTCCCGAGGGAAAACAACACATCTATATTTAGAAGCATAATTAAATGGGTGGGGAGGGGGAGTAATTACAACTTGGAGGATCCAGAAAAACTCTACGTAGGAAGTGGTACAGCCTTGAATAGAATAAGGAATTCTAAGAGGCAGAGGAGGTGATTCAGGGAAGTAGTGCAAGCATGGGGGACAGTCTTATACAAAGCCATGGAGATGAGAGTAGACAAAATGTAGAGGAACAGGAATACCATGTAGGATACTGGAGGGGATGTCTTCCATTCTCTGTGATTCTGAGGTCAGGAATGAAGAGGATAACTGGACTCTCTATAAGTGGCCTCAACTTACCCTTGACTCTCAACTCCTATCTTCTAGCTTCCTCTAAAGTTGTTCCCAAGATTTGTAAATAGATTGCAAATTCCTACCAGGTATGAACCAGGTCTTATTTATATTTGCCTTTACCCTATGCCTGTCATAGAGTTCTATAGTTAGCAAGGACAATAAATATTTAATGAATGAATGAGTGAAAAAGTGAATAATGAAAAGGCCTTTATTAAGCACTTATTATGCATGATTATATGATAAGGATAAATATACTAGCAAACAAGACAGTCCCAGGCCTCAAAGAAATTATAAAGATAAGACTAAAATTTATATAAGGAAATGAACCCCTACCCTTAAACAGACTGGACAAGAGGCAATGGGATGTAAAGTGGAAAGAGCAGTGAACTTAGGGTCAAGAGTGGGGTGTTCCCATCCAGATTTTATCAGTGTGTCTGATTTATACAAACAACTCCTTCACCTCCTCTGTCCCTCAACTGGACAAAACTTCCTCAATTGTATAAATAAGGCAGCTTGGGCTAGACAGCCCTTAAGGTTCCTTCCTGTTCTAACATTTTATGACTTTATATGAAATTTAGAGAACAAGATAATTAGTTAGTTGAGACTTGCCAATCCTAAGAGTTTAGGAGAGGGAGCTTAGGAGAGGGAGAACTGATTCCTGTAGGCTGACACAACCAGAGAAGCCTCAGGCCCCACTGAGGATGGGGACCTGAGCTTGACTTTTAACAATCACTCAAAGCATAGCTAAGTTTTGCATAATTGAAATGGAAAGGAGGATGAATATATAGTTATTAAAAGGTCATGGATAAAGACCTAAAAAAATTTTAAGGTCACATCAAAAATTAAAGGAAAACAGACAAAGGTACTTTTTTCTAACTGGGGGGAGGAGCAGGGAAATGACATTCTGAATTAAACAGGCAATAGAGAACAGTCCTCAAAATAGACAGATGGGATTATACAAATTTTAAAAGCTTTTAGTGTAGAAAAAACTGTAGCTAGAATTAAAAAAAAACCTGTTGAATAAGGAAAAATACTTGCATCAAAGATTTTTTTATAAAAGTCAGTTATCCAAGATATTTAGGAAATTGACACTGGTATATTAAACCAGGAGTAATAGATATGTGGCCAAAAGATATGAAGAAATAGTTTTCAAAAGAGTCACGACATAGCAATGACCATATGAAAACGCTCCAAGTCTAGTAAAGAGAGAAAATGCCGGTTAAAACAACGCTGATGTTTCATTTCATACTCATGTCATTGGTAAAGATGGTAAGAGATGGAGACAGTTCATGTTGGGACTGCAGAAAGGCAAATACATACTATTACTGTTGGAACTGTAAATTAGTCTAGCTGTTCTGGAAAACAGTTTAGAATTAGGTAAGAAAAGTTATCGAACTATGGACCAAGTTATGCCTCTATTGGATCACCTCAATGGGGGATCCAAAACAAAAAGAACGGCCTCGTATTTCACAAAATATTTCTAGGAGCACTTTCGTGGGAGCAAGCAATTGGACACAAAGTGTGTGCTTATCAATAGAGCAACAGCTGAACAAATTGTTGGTGCGTGACTATAATGGAAAGTTTTTATACACTGAGAAATGATGAGTATAAAGAATTCGGAGAAACATAGGAAATCTCAGTTGAATTGATGCAGAAGTAAACAGAACCAGGGGAACAATAGAGACAGTGACGATGATGATGTCAATTAAAAGAACACTAAAAGGAAGTCTAACTCTGAGTAACTGTACTGACCCTTTTTGGTCCAATAGAGCAGATCACGAAATATCCCTCCTTCCTCTTAGAGGTGGAAAGGGGAGAGACGGGAAGAGAGCTTTGGGTGTAGAATATTGCACGCACTGTCCAATGTAGTCATTGTGTCATATGATTTTTCTTAACTATGTCTCATCATTCTAGTGATTTTAGGAGACATATCTGGAAATTATTTTGATGTCACAACAAAATGTATCAATAAGGCCTTTTTTTGTTGTTAAGACGTTTGGAGAGGGGGATGTTGAAGAGCAAGGGTCTTAGATACATCAATCTAAAAAAAGGGGACCCAGTTTTATCCTAAGAAAGATCTATTTTTAGGAAAGATCCAATGAGATAATGTGAGCAAAGTGCTTTGTCACATAGTGTTACCAAAATATCAACTATTATTATTAGAGATTTAACCCAATCCTTTGGACAAGAAAACTGAGACCCACAGAGGAACACAACCAACATTTAGACTTTGAATCCAAGTCTTCTGACTAACAGGCAGAACTCTTCTCATTACACCAGACTGACCTATTGTGGGTCTTGACTGACATTATCCTATCCCACCCCTCCTACTTTCAACTCCTTAGGAGCACAATTCACTAACCCAACCCTGAGGGCAAGTGAGTTCAGAAAATTTGACTAGAGGAAGGACTCCAGGGTCATTCTGAGAAAGGGGGGCTCCACCTACCACCCTCTGCTAGGAAGGAGTCTACCCTAGCCTCAGGCAGACTCCAGACTCCAGCTCTAGCTGGATTCAGCTTCATTGGCAAAGGCATGGAGGCTTCTGGGAAAAATGGTTTCCTTGTGCTATCTCTTTGACTCCTTGTTAAGCAGCTGTTCTCTTAGGATCAATAATGTGCAGGACCATAATAAGGCTTGAGTGTGAGTGAAGGGCACCAGAAAAAGTTATCCCTGGATGTCCAGATTCTGAAAATGTGCCTGAGGGGTTTGGACTCAATAACAATTTCAATTCAATTAAGTAAAGGTGGTAGGAAGGTAAATAGAAAAAGAAGCAAACTCAGGGGAAGGAAAATACTGCTGTTTCCTTCCATTCTAATTCCCCTTCCCTACATTCTGGAGCCATTGCTGCTCCAGACCAAGATACAGTAGGGGGAGCAGAGGGGCCACAATCAGGATTCTGGAGATGGAACAAAGGGACTATGGAAGACCATTCTGTCCAACCCCTTCCTTTTATATGTGTGTTGGTCCTTTGTTGCCAAAGAAGACCAGGCCATCAGAGAAATGATGACACGACTTGTACTTGACTTTGTTTTGAGTGAGGGAAGGCTGTGCAGGTCACCAGCCTCGCTTCTCCTCCAGAGCCACCTGAATCCAGTGACCAAATATTCATCAGGATGACTAGAAATGACCCAGAGTGAGGCAATTGGGGTTAAGTGACTTACCCAAGGTCACACAGCTAGTGAGTGTCAAGTGTCTGAGGTAAGATTTGAACTCTGGTCCTCCTGACTCCTGCACTGGTGCTCTACCCACTGCACCACCATATGAGGAAGCTGAAGACCAAAGGGAGGTCCAGGGTCACACAGGTAAGCTGAGGCAGGATTTGGTTATAGCTTTATGCTTGAGGTGAGGTCAGAAGCATAATGGCGAATTTGTAGATCACAACCCATCTGTGCCTTCCCATAGTGTATAATCATTGTCCACATCCTCCCACCATCTTTTTAAAAACATTTTGAGCAATTATCCCTTCCATATCACAGGAGTTAAGGATTTGTAGAAGGGATAACTGTGTTTTATGTTTTGCAATTACATGTAAAAACAATTTTGAAACATTCTTTTTTAATTTCGAGTTTCAAATTCTCTCTCCCTCCACTTCCATACCCCCCATTGAGAATGCAAGCAATTTGATATCAATTATATATGTGGAGTCATGCAAAACATATTTCCATATTAGTCATGTTGTGAAAGAAAACACACATATCTTTCCCAAAAAAGAAAAAGAAAGTAAAAAAAAAAAGTTTGCTTCCATCTGTATTGAGACTCCATGAGTTCTTTCTGTGGAGGTGGATGGCACTTTTCATCCTAAGTCCTTTGGATCTTTATATTGCTGAGAATAGCTAAGTCATTCACAGTTGATCAAAGTACAATTTTATTGGTACTGTGTACAATGTTCTCCCAGCTCTGCTTGCTTTGTTTTGCATCAGGTCATCTAAGTCTTTCCAGGTTCTCTGAAACATGCTGTTCATCATTTCTTATAGCACAATAGCATTTCTTCACAATTATATATCATAACTTGTTCAGCCATTCCCCAGTCAGTGAGCACCAATTACCAATTATTTGCCACCACAAAAAAAGAGCTACTATAAATTGTATAGCTAAGTCTTTTTCCTTTTCTTTTTTTCTAAAAATCTCTTTGAGATATAAACCTAGTAGTGGTATTGCCATGTGAAAGGGTATGCACTGATTTATAGTGCTCTGGGCATAGTTACAAATTACTGTCTACAATGGTGAGATCAGTTCCCAGTTTTCCCGTATCCCCTCCAATCCACCCATGAGTTTGACCTAGGAGGATCTATCTAAGACACTGGGGACCTTTCTCAATGTCCGACTTTCTCAGAATACCATTGGAGAACATGGGCAGTCCTTCTCTCGGGTTCCCTAAGTGACCAACTGACCTTCATTTTCCTTTGTACCCTTCTTTACTGACATCTATTACGACACATCATCTTTGTTGGTCCTTACACTTTCAGCCTGCTCACACCCACCACCTGCCTCTCTATTGCCTTTGGAGCACTATTCATTTTTCGTTGTTTGCAGACTGTTGTGTTCTTGAGTCACAGCTGCCAGTAATAACCATTTGCATTGATGTGACACCAGATGAGGTAGTGAGTGAAGTGCTAGATGATGGAATCAGGAAGACCTGAATTCAAATCCAACCTCAGAGAATGACTAGCTGGGTGAGTCATCACTTTCTGGTCCTCAGCCTCAGTTGCCTTATCTATAAAGTGGGGAAAACAATAAATTGGAAATAATAACAAAAGTATTTCTCTCCTTGAGATGTTGTGGGAATTCGGCTGAGAATATATGTACCGTGCTATGCAAATCTTAAAATACTGTATAAATGGCAGTATTATTACAGTTTACAAAGTACTTTTCTCCCAAGCGTCCTCAGTACTGGTGTTGGGTTTTTAAAGGGTCAAAGATTTCATGGCAAGTCCTACCAAATGGGAAAAACTTTGGAGTACAAAGGCCAGAGCTGAACTGTATATATCTCTCATAGGAGGCTATCTACCAGAAGATAGATTTTTTGGGGGTTGGGGGTGTCACATGAGGCCAACTACTAAAACAGAATGGAAGAACTCTGGTTTGCATTATTGGGACCCACAGATCCTTGAAGGACTGAAGTATTTCTCACCACAACCCTATAAAGCAGGTGCTGCAAGAATTAGCACCCTGATTTTACAGACAAAGAAACTGAAGTTCTGATTCATGAAGTGCTGTGTCTATAGTCATACAACTAATTAGTTTAAAAATTGGGCAGGGGGGATGCCTTCTGGCTCCCAGCTTAGGACTTTTACCCTCCTTCCTTCCCCCTAAAAGGAGGGAACCAGGAACTGAACCAGGAACTCACAGGAGAACCAGCTGTCCTGTTTCTCCCCTGCCCCCTTCTCCACTTGTTGCTCCACCCTTCCTGGCTCCTCCCTCCCACCCCATACCCTCAATCTGGCTCTCTTTTAAATCCTGCCGTAGCACTAGCATGGCCATTCATCTACTGCCCTAATCCAGTGGGAGGAAGCCACGATGCAGCCAGTGCAGATTCTGACCCTGGTCCTTCTGGCCCTAGGAGCATGCGCTGCTCAGAATTCAACAGGTAGGAGACTCTTAGCTGCTGGAGATGCCTCCTCCTCTCGTCTCTTCCTCTTTCCTAGTCCCACCTCCACTGTATGTTTGGGGCCTTCCTGTGGTCCCAGTTTTCCCATCTAGAATGTAAGAAGATTGGGCGGGGAGAGGGGGATTGGGAAGACTGAAATTTAGCCAAGGCAGATAATGGCTCCATTGGTTCCCAACCATTCTTGACTCCAAGGATCCCTAGAAATGATAAGGTGTCATGGAAAGGGTTTCTGCTGTCAGGAAACAAGGGCTCTAGAATACCCTCTAACTCTGTGACTTTGAGTACCCCATCATCTCTCTGGATCTCACTTTGGATTTCCAGAAGTACATTCTTTCTGGTTCTAGTTCCAACCTCCAGTTCTGCTGGTGGGGTACTCTCCTGCTGCTTCCAGATCTTTCCCTTCCCCTCTCCTCACCCCACCTTTCATTTCTAATCCCCATTCCCCAGCTGTGGGACCTCCCTGGCCTGCCCCACCTTGGGCAAAGCTCTGCTTTTCTTCTTAGCTCTCTACAAAGTGGCCCCTGGGGTGGATGTGCAGCTTCTGTACAAGATCAGGCAAGAATTGAGGAAAGAGGAGGAAAAGAAAGGAAATGGTGGGGGGGAAAGTGGGGAAGGAGAGAAGGGAGGAAAGAGAGTCTCAATTTGACAAACTGCTATTAAGTGTGGCAGACACTGCTCCACACCAGGACTCCAAAGGTGAAAACAAGAGTTGGCCATTTAAGGTGAGGGAGGGAGGAACAGGGGAAACAACTAGATTTTAAAGTGTGCCAAGGCAAGGAGACAGAGTAGTCCAGAAAAGTCTGGTACTGAACAGGACACAACTAAGAGGATATAGCTAGAAAATCGTCAAGGAGGAAGCAGCCTCTGAACTTGAGAGAATGATTCAACAGGCAGAGAGAGGAGGAACACCTTGTTATAGGAGAAAAGGATTTAGACATGGAAAGGACCTTAGAGCCCTGCCTTCATGAAAGGAGGCAGGAAGAAAGAGAGGTAGAGGAAGTGGTAAGGGGGGACAGGGCAAGGCTGGGGAGAACTAAGGTGTCAGCAGAGAAGTGGCAGGACTTACCTTGCAGAGTGCTCATGGCTCCTGTTCATTGCAGAGAAGGCTGGGTACTGCCCAGACTTTCGCCAGGTCTTGTCAGACAGACGTGACTGTAAACAGATGTGCAACAATGATGCCAGCTGCCCCCAAAACATGAGATGCTGCCAACGGGGCTGCAGCTGGCTGTGTCTGAACACTACCCAAGGTAAGAGAACTCAGTTTGATAGAGAAGTTCTCCCTGTCTCTTGGACCATAGGGACTGAGACTGTGGGATTCCTCAATCAGGGTGCATTTAGGGTTAGAGTTAGCTATAGGGATGGGTGGTAGATGGAGAATCAGTAGAGGCAGTCCTCTGTGTCCTTTAGCTCACCCCAGCTCCTCCAGATGCCTGGAAGAGACCTAAGAGTCCCACCCCACTCCCCAGGCCCCTGGGCAGCATAGGAGAAGGAAGTCACCTGTCCCACCAACCCCCACCATTGCTGGTTCTGCTGTCTTCCAGAGAAGGATGGCTTGTACCCCGTGGCAACCTCTCATTCTTCCTCCTCTGAGGAACAACAGCGCCATCAGTTTTGCAACAAGACATGCAAGACTGACCTGGACTGTGAAGGGAAAGCGAAATGTTGTGCTAGTTCTTGTGGTCAAACCTGTTCCATGCCTGTCAAAGGTAATAAGAATCCCTATATGTGTTTCTAAAGGAAGTTTACCATATCTAAGGTGCCTGCCTTTCTAAGGCTACCGGGTAGCACAGTGGATAGAACCTGCTGGGCCTGAAGCTTAAAAGACCTGAGTTCAAATCCTGCCTCACACACTTACTAACTATGTGACCTTGGGCAAGTCAGTGTACCTTTCTCAGACTTAGTTTCCCCATCTGCAAAATGAGGATAATGATAGCACTTCCCTCAGAGGAATGTTGTAAGGATCAAATCATATTTTTAAAGGGCTTTCAAAATCTTAAAGTGCCACATAAGTGTTAGACTTCCCTACAATAATCTGGAAGATAGGAAATGCAAGTACCATTTACCACCGTTTTATCGGTAGGAATACAAGGGTCAAAGATTTGCTTGTGAGCACAGAACTAGTGAAGTGGCAGAGCTGGGACCTGGAACACTGCATCAGAGATGGAGAGTTGGGAGGACTCATCAGACTCAAGGTCTTCAAAACCAACCCCGTCCTGTGCATTTTACAGATAAGGAAACCACAGGGAGTCAAGTGGAAGCACCAAGGCTGCCTCTTGACAGGTCTCCTCTGTCCCATTGTGGTAACAAGCCTACTGTCCGTGTCCTCTCACTCACATTATCCCCCATCTCTTCCCCCACAGCTAAGCCTGGCCGATGTCCTGCTGTGACTGGGGTTTGCCCTGAGAAGAAGTCCTGGTTCCACACCTGTTGGAGAGATGATCAGTGCAAAGAAAATAAAAAGTGTTGTTCTTCTGCCTGCGGTCGGAGGTGTACGAATCCTTTCCCAGGTAAGAATCAGCCAGGAAAGCTTAGAGTCTTCTCACCATTATCAACTCCTTTAGATTCTGCCTTGGGTGATGCCAAAAAGTGTAAAAAAGATTTTCTTTCCTGAGTGGGGAACTCACCATCTAGCTGGAAACTCAGGACTTGGAATCTGTGTCACTTAACTCTAGACAATCTCATTTTAGAACTATTTAGAGGAGGCATAGTGGTAAAAGTCCTAATCTAGGAACATCAGCAGTCCTGGGTATAAGTCCTAGCCCATTTACCATATGACCTTAACCAAGTCCCATCCCCTATTCTGAATCCCAATTTCCCTCTCTATAAAATCAGTGTAATAATATTATACTACCTACCTCAAAGAGTGGTTATGTGCAAACCTGAAAGCACTGTAGGAGGGTGACAGATTATTAGGATTCATGACTCTTTCTAAATGCTGGAAGAATTCAGAGATCAGCTGGGCCTGGCTTTATTGCATTATTTGGAAAGGGAAAAGGTGGGAGTTTAGTTGGGCTTTGAAATATGGGAAAGTTTCTGGATGGGCAGAAGGAAGTTTAGGCATAGTGGGAATAGTTGGATAAAAGGTATGAAGGCCAGAAAAATGACAATAAGTACACACTGGTTATGGAGACATGGGTTCTAATCCTGGTTCTGACATTTACTGGCTGTGTGGCCTTGGCAAGTCATTTCCTCTAGTATAGGTTTTACTTTCTTTATCTGCCAAATGAGGTGGGAATAGACTAGCCAATCCTCTACATTTCTGCCAACTCTCAGTTGGCTCCAAGTTTGGACAGTAAGGAAACGGATCTGACTGGTGTAATGGGGTATAAGATGGACAGGTGGGTCAGGGGAAGACTGAAGATTTCAATGCCAGGCTAAAGGATTTGTATTCAATTTTGGGTTTTGTAGATAAAAGGGAGACATTGAAGACTCTCTATAAGGAGTATACATGAAGAGAGTGATGTTTTAGATTAATCTGAGTCAGGAAGGCTAGTGCAGGGGCCCAAGCATGAGGCATGGAAAAGATTTGTAGGATTATAGATTTAGACTTGGAAGGGAGTTCCCTAGAGATTATCTAGGCTCTTTTTTTAAACAGATGAGGAAACTGAGGCAAAGAGAGGTTAGTAATTTTCCCGAAGACTGGGAATGTCAGAGGTGAGATTGGAAGCCTAGTTCTCTGTCCTCCCTGTCTCTTCCAGGGACGGTGAGATTTTTCTCCTTTCTCCTCCCCATCCTCCAAAGGTGAAGACCTCGGACTTAGGCCAGTTTCTCCAGCCCCTACTCTAGCTGCTCATTTGTTCCCAGTCTAACACACCCAGAATAATATCCTAAAGACCTTCTGATTAGGAAGGCCTGGAGACAATGATAGAATGGAAGGAGCACTGGCCCAAGAGGTCAGAAGGCCTGCTTCAGATTCCAGCTCTGACCCTTACTAGTCCCCTGACCTCTCTGGGCCAGTTTCCTCAGGATTTCTGTCTTCGATGCTGTTCCTTATGACCCTGTACAGACAGACTACTTACCATCTCTGGGCTTCTGGGACCCTACCTGATAAAAGAGCAGGTTGGTCTACATGATGTTTCAGTTCTCTAGCCTACAAAATGTGGAAAATATTGTCTTTGCAGTGTAAACTTCCTAAGGCCAGACCATTTCCTTTTTGTCTTTGGATGTACCCCTGGCACCTGCGCACAGTGGACATGAAAGACCACTTAATATTTTTGGAGTGAGATTGTATTATACCTCCTTAGACTTATTATGAGCAGAGCACTTTGTAAATCTTTGCAATCACCATGTAAATGGGAGCCATTGTCATTATTAAACTATAATTCCCTAATGACACTTCTCCTCCTTATCCTCCCAGATCCAAAAGTCACTGAGCATCTACCATGTGTTAGGCCTGAGGGAGGGAATCAGTCTACCAACACATAATGTATTAAGGGCCTACCCTGCTGAGCACTGTGCTGGGCATGGGGTAATGTGCTTTCATTCATCCATTTGTGTGTTTTCTCTGTGTCTGCTACATTTCTATCTGTGCATGTAAATGTCAGTCAGTCATCAGTTAACATTGATTAATCATCTGCTCTGTGCCAGGCACAAGCAGATGGCGGGATACACAGAAAAGAAAGTTCTCAAGGAACTCACAGCCTAATGAAAGAGATAACTTGTAAACAATTACACCCAAACAAGCTTTCTACAGATGAAATTGGGGTCAGTTACCAGAGGGAAGATGCTAACGTTAAGGGGGATCAGGAAAGGCTTTCAGAGGGGCACCTAAGGTCACACCGATAATTAATTAGATGGCAGAGCCAAAAGTAAAACCCAGAACTCATGATTCTAGAGCAGGACTATTGCCTCTATGCCATTCCCCTCCGATAGGACTGTATCTCCTCTGTACAGCACTAGGTTCAAAGATAGTGTGTGTATGTGTGCATAAGGCTGAATATATTAGGAGAACAAAGTACTAGGGGGCAGAGAATGGAAGCATTGGGGAGGCTTGTGGATCTTTGTGAGGTTCAAGGATAGGTTGGATAAGAATAAGAAAGGTCCATCAGTTCTTTCCTATTGCATCCATCACTACCACCAACACATACCTGATCAATCAATTTCACACACACACACACACACACACACACACACACACATACACACACATACATGCACACACACACCCCAACTCAACCTTTTAGTCTTTCAGGCTGTGAAGTTTCCTGGACTGGAATTATCAAAGACAACATCTTACCCTTCCTGTTTTCTAGTTCTGGCAAAGGCTGACTGTCATGGTAATATTGCCTTTCCTTTTTGTCACCACCACCAATAACACTATTTTATAATCATGAAGCATGTCACATCAGGTGAGGAAACTGGTTCAGTGACGTTAGGTAATTTGCTCCAGGCCACACCAGTTAGTGGCAGATTGGGGCCACAGATCCAGGTTATAGGATCATAGGAGTTAGACCTGAAGTTATCAAGCTCCACAGAAGGTGCATGGTAGCAGTAAGGAGCAGTGACTTTCAATCCAATGCATTTTCTACTGTACCATCTGCCTCTTACCTCACCTCACCTCCTTGGTACTTTTCTTCTAGTACCCACTCAGCCCCTGGCCTTTCTTGAAAGCTCTTCTCCCATTCTGCCCCTATCTGTCTAGCTAGAGTGGATCCTCTTGCTTGAGTCACCTTGGTTGGTTTCATAACCTCAGCCCATTTCAAGCTCCCTTCTTTACCATTCAACATCCTGAATCCAAATCTGTGGCCAGTCCCTTTCATGGCTCTGATTTGGTCCCTATGTTTCTTTTCCAGAGGAGTATGAAGCTTCCCAAGACGAAAGCACTTTACTAGCCCTCTGAGGACTGAACCAAGACAGCAGATAGTCCCATTGACCTATTCCTGAAAGTCCAGATATCTTTTTTTTCCCCTTGAGGCTCCAACCCCTGCAAGAATTAATAAAGGCATTGACTCTGAATTGTGGATGACGTTTCTTTGCTCTGACTGCTTTCTCTTTTCTTTCCTGATCCAGCTTCTAGAGTCACAGAACCATGTGATCATAGGGTTTTAGAGTCTAGCTACTACTAACCATCCTGTTGTTGTCCTGCTCTTAGGAAAAGAAGACAGTAATGTGTGAAGAGTTAATATCGATACAAGAGATAAGTTGCTCAATATAACAAACCAGGAGTATAGGAATAATACATAAATCACAGATACTAATAATAAGTGACATGAGAGACATCACTACATATAGGCCATGTTGCTCAAGACAGGCTTGCTTCGACTAGAGCTGGGCAGTGAAGGATGGATATGAGTAGGAAGAAAATGGAATAGGAGGAGGAGATACAATAAAACATGTATTCTGTGGCCATTGAGTAGAACATTTTGGTTAGAAGGTAATATTTGGGAAAGAGATTTGCTAGGAATAAGACAATATATTCTCTGAATAACTAGGGATAGACTAGCATCTGTCTGAAAAAGCTAGTTTCTGTGAAGGATGGAGTACTTATTTATTCAGTCTCCATCTAGGAAATTGTGATCCCATCATAGGAAAACAAGAAGTTAAGGAAAGGGGCCCAAGGAGAAAGAGTTGGCAAGAAAGTGGAAGGTAATGACATCACAACCAGCTAGGATGGGTGTCTCATCTCACAATGGGTCCCTGGCTTCCCATTGGCTATCCACTGGCCAATTGAAATAATGAGTCTGAGTGTATAAAAGGGTCCTTGTTAGGCGACCTAACACAGGTGCCTGGACTCATTGGGGATGCCAGAAGAACTCAGAACAACGTCATGCCTGAGAAGCGGAGTCATCCAAGACCTTCGCATCCCCGTGCTCCAATACGATCACGCTCCTCCAGGGCCCAGCTGCAATTCCCCGTGAGCCGTGTGGACCGCTTTCTGCGCCAGGGCCACTATGCCCAGAGACTGGCCTCAGGTGCCCCTGTTTTCCTGGCTGCGGTGTTAGAGTACCTGACTGCTGAGGTCCTGGAGCTGGCAGGCAGTGCTGCCCGTGAAAACCAGAAGAGCCGCATCGCTCCCCGCCATGTGCAGCTGGTTGTGCGCAATGATACTGAGCTCAACCAGCTCTTTGGCCATGTCACCATCTCCCAGGGAGGAGCCTTACCTTCCATGTGCTCAGAGCTGCTACAGTCATCCAACAAGACCTGTAGCAGTCAGAGCCATGTTGGACATCCCCCTACTCATTCGACGAAGGCCAAGTGAGCCAGCTTGGAGAGAGCCCAGAGTCTTACGTAGTAGCTGCTTCTGTTCTCTGGGTCTTTCCATTTCATCACCCTGCAAACCTATTGAGAGAGATTAAATCCAAAGCAGCTTTGTTCAGACTCGTCTTTCCCTTTGTAAATCCTACTTCCAGGGGTGTTGTCATGTGTTGTGTGTCTTGGGGACCATATTGTGGTCCTGTGTCATGGAGTATGCGCTGACCTCTTGGTTCTATATGGGGATAGGCACAAGATTTCTACAGTATAAATTTACCTTGCTTTCAAGGCCTTTCACTCTTTGTGCTCAACCTATCGTCCCTAATTTCATCTCCTAACACTCGCCTGGCCCTGCTTAGAATAAAATCAAGTAGTTGTTATATTTTAAGGCAGAGGAGACCTGTGCATCTTTAAATGGAGAAGAGGAGTTAATTCCAAGGGATGAGTACAGGAGTAGATTCCAGATCTCTTGATCTCATTCCCTCCTGATCCCAGAAAGATCTAGACCCTGCTTTCATGATCCTTTACATCTTCTTTTGATGTGGTGGTGCTTCAGTCATTTCAGTTATGTCTAACTCTTCATGACTCCATGCAGGGTTTTCCTTGCAAAGATACTGGAGGGGTTTGCATTTCTTTCTCTGGTTCATTTTAGAGTTGAGCACTAAGGCAAACAGGGTTAAGTGACTTACCCAGGGTCATATAGCTAGGATATGTGAGGCCAGATTTGAACTTAGGAAGATGAGTCTTTCTGACTTCAGGCCTGGTACTCTATGTACCTTGCCACCTAGCTGCTCCATCTTTCATTCTAGTTATTTCTAATTACATTGCAATTGCTGCATTATATGGTCTTTTAAATACAGCATTATATGGTCTTTAAATAGAGTAATTTGTACTTTTTCAAATTTGTCAATCTGCCTTTTTAAATTTACCCTTCCCTGTTTTTACTACTAGGCAACACAAGGTTTCTGTCAACAGGAGTCAGAATCCTGCTAAATGCAGAAAACTGCTACACAATTGGAAAACTGAAAATTCTTTCCATCTCCTTCATTACCTGAAACCCATATGTGCTTTCTTTACCTCAGTGATGCTGCATCCTCAGCAGTCTTTGAGTTGTTCCCAATCATTCTGATTTCACAGAACCATAGTCAAAATAGATTTGCTCTTTACACTTCTATGTCATTGATGATCTCTCCTCCTTTCAGTAACGTAATTCAACTATACCACTTCCTCCTGACCAACCAAACCCTTGGCATTTTCTCATCTTTTCCCCCATGATTTTGAAAGTCTTTCTCCCCTTCTTAGCAACTTTAAAATTGACATTGATGGGAACTATGTTTCCATCATCTTTCTATTGCTCGGTCTGGCAGAGATTATGACACTTCTGAAAGAACCATCATAATATGGCCACCAAAAGGGAACCCTGAGTTTAGATCAAACTTTAATTGGTATTCGTTGGTAATGGTGGTACCAGAAAAATCACATTGGTAAATACAGCTTGACTGGTAAATTTGAGAAGTACGCAGCTACTTGAGTGTTGAGGTCCATGCCCTTGTGTTCCTTACTAACAGAGTATCTCTTAAGTTCTACATATTTTATACATCTGGCCATGAGAGGAATTTGGTAGTTTGAGAGATGGTTATTCCATTCAAGCTCAGTGTACATTATAATGTTTAATGTAACGTGGAGAGCTACTTACAAGAATGAACCTACCTGGCATAGGGATCAGATAGGAGAATGTGTGAAGTTATACCTAAGTGTGAGTGGCAACAAAGTGAATATTAACAGAGAAGTCAAGAAGAAATCCATTGTCTTCCATTGGAATAAAACCCTAGTGTTAGGACATTTCAGCCAAAAGTAACTACACCTCTGAGATGCCCTTCTTCTTCTGGCTTATTAAAAAACTTAATAGACACCCTAATTGGGGGCAGGTTGCCACAGTACCTGCTCTTGGACCCAACACTGGCAAACACAGTATGAGCAGAACTTACAGACTGCTCAGACAATTGTACTCTTGATGAAGATGGTTATGGCTTGTGCGAGATGGAAGCTAGAGTCCAGCATCAGAAGTCTAGTTATAAACAACTGTCCTGCCATGTCAATGGTGCAAAATATCTGGTACTTTGGAGATGAACAGAACATGTGTTTAATCTTTGGGTTGCCAGAGGAAATTAATGGACTTGAGAGTGAATTGTGGCTGTTTAAAAAATGTCTGATTTATATTTTGAAACTGAGTACTTAGCTGTTTTAAGCTAAAATTACACGCGCACACACACACACACACACACACACACACACACATCCCTTGAGTTTTAAACAGGAGTAACTGCTGCAATCCTATCACTATATTCAGCTCTGAACCTTGTTTGTTACTGTCAATGGCATCTCTTTGTTTAGATCATAATAAGATGATTACAAATATCTGAGCAAATTTTCTTATCCCTTTACTTACAGTAAGCATCTGAAAAGCTGTTTTGCGTGGTACTGTATTTAATGATCTTCACATTTTTATGGCAAAATTATATTTTGAAAAAGTATCAAAACCAACAAGCATCACCATCAAATCACATATAACACTCCACTTCTTAGCTCTATAAGGTAAATTCAGTGAAGGGCTTATATTTTTCTCTCCTGACCACTCTTGCCCTCATACTAGGGGACTTCAATGTATATATGTATAATATGTGTGTGTATATATATATATATAGTATGTGTATATGTATGTATGTATAGCTTGTATGTGTGTATGTATGTATATATAGTATGTGTCTACATGTATGTACATGTAAACATATAGTTGCTTGTGTATATGTGTACATATACATATGTGTATATACATAAAGACTCTCAAAGTCTCTAACCACTCAGTTACTCACTTCCCATGACCTACTCCTCTATTACATCTCAGTCACACACAAAGATGGTGTTCTACCCTCAGTCTTGCCATCACCCACAAATATACCACCTGCAAGTGCAGGAATTCTGAAATCCTCTAATGACTTTGCCAGACCCTACTCTTTACCTATATTATGGCTGCCAGTCCCTCGACTCCTCAGTTCTCCCCCAACCCATCTTCCCTGCACTAGCCACTCTCAGTTCTTTCTCTCATCTTGGCGCCCCTTGGTGAACCAATTCACCTCTACATTGTTCCCTTCTGTTGAAACCCTAACCACTTTATCATTTCACTGATTGCATCCCGCTAAGCTCCAGCCTTGGATCACTTACCATCTACTCCCTTCCTTCCTACACATGCGTTGCTGGATGAAGGTGAAGAAAATTACACAACCGTTCTGATTAGATCCCCTACAAATTTATGATACATAACCTCACCTGGGCCCTCACTGCTGCTAGGCAATCCTACTAGACCTCTTCCCCACCTTTTTCATCCCTCTTCAAATTTCCTCTGGCTCCCTCTCCCCTCATCCTCTCAGCTGAGAACCTTGCCTCATATTTTACAGAAGAAACTGAGGCCCAACTCTTCCTCCTTCTCCCTCATGTATATCTTCTTCTACTATCTCCTCCTTCACTTCTGTCTCATATGATGAAGTGGCTTCCTTTTGAAGGCTAATAGCTTATCTACCTGCTCAACTGACCCTGTTCCATCCTGTTCCTCTAACAAGTTATAACCCACTGTGTTACCCTTCTCTGTTAACTATTTTCAGTCCCTCTCTTTCTATGATTCATTTCCTACTATCTCCAATCATATTAATGTCTCCTTCATTCTCAAAAAAAACCTCACTTAATCATTTTTACTCCATGAAATATCATCCTGTATCTCTTCTGCCCTTTGTGGCTAAACTTGTAAAGGACATCTAAAATAGGTTCCTCCCCTCTCTCCTAATTCTTCTTAACCCCTCATTTTCAACTTCCGACCTCATCATTTCACCAGAACCATTCTCTCCAAAGTTTCCAACGATCATTTTAATTGCCAAAACCAAAGGCCTTTTTCAGTCCTCATTCTCTTTGACCTCTCTGCCCTCTCCTCTTCTCTCCAGGTTTTTGGAACAGCCTTCTCTCTTACTTCTCCCACCGATCTGACCACTCTTTCTCTGTCTCCTTTGCTGGATCCTCGTCCATATCATATGCTTTAACAGGGTTTTATCCTGGGCCCTCTTCTCTTCTCCTTCTACTTTATCTGGGGATCTCATCAACTCCTATAGATTTAATTACCATTTCTACGCTAATGTTTTTCAAATTTACCTATCTTGCCTGAAACTCCTGAATTTCCAACTGCCTGTCAGACATCTCAAACCGGGTGATATCCAACAGACATCCTAAACCAAACATGTCCAATATCTTTCCCCTTCCTCCCTTCTTGTTACTGTAGAAGGTCACACCATCCTCCCAGTACCTTAGGCTTATAACCTATGAGTCATCCTGAACTCCTCACTATCTCACCCCCACATCCAAGCTGGTGCTAGGCCTATCAATTTTGTCTTTGCAACAATTCTCAAATATGACCCCTTCTCTCCTCCAACACTGCAACCATGCTGGTGGAGGACATAGTAACCTCACACCTGGACTGTTGCAATAGCTTGCTTCCAGTGAGTCTGCCTGCCTCAGGTCTCTCCCCACTCCAATCCATCCTCCATTCAGCCACTACACTGAGTTTCCTAAGGCCAGGTCCAACCATATTACCCCTCTTACTCAATAGATTCCAGCAGCAAGTGCTTAAAATATTGGTTGACTTGACCATTTCAAATGTATTAATGAATTATATTTTACAAAACTAAAATAATGTGGGGTTTTTTCTTCATACTAGCTAAATTGTATTCTCCTACGATGACTTGTGGAAGAGTAAAGGTAAGTTTGAAAGATTAAATGACTCACAGGAATATTGTACATTTTTCCCTATGAAATGAGTGGCCATTAGGACAGAATTTCAACCATATGGATTGAATCTATTAACTGAATGTAGCTTTAAAGACTATACTGTTTTCTTGGCTTACATGTTTTAAGGATGCCTTGAGGTGATTAGAAAAATAAGGTAGACACTAGCTGAAATATTCTTAGAGAGAGGGAAGTAAGCATGTCAAGATGAAAGTTACTAATTAGATAATGCTGCAGTGACTACAACTGGAATGATGTGAAAATGAACTATTTTTAGTGATATCAAACTAAACTGAAGCCTTATGAAAAAGATTTCTATTATTTAGGGTTCTATAATAAATAGATACATATGTGTGTGTGTATATATACACATATGTAGTCACATCAGTGACCCTTCTAATACCTTGATCTCACAGTACCTTGAACTTTCCAGCTCCTATTGACATTTACACTCATCTCAGCCAGGGCGGTCATACTTTAGCCATCACTGCATTATCTCATATTCTCCTCTCTGACCACAATCCTCTCTCCTTCTTCTACCTCTCCCACTGCCTTGTTCTTTTCATTTGTTTGTTCAACTCATGACATTCAGTCCCTTGATCCTTCCTTCTCCTGAATTTGTCCTGGGTCCATGGTGGGACACCTAGGGGTTCATACCACTCTTCCAGTCTTGAACCTCTTGCCTCCTTCAATTTCTGCCTCTCTACCTAGTCACCCCTTCACACTTGGATATGTCCTACCAATCTGTCTTCTCTGCCTCTACTCTCAAGTGGCTAACTGGGTTGTCTACTAACTCAAGCTTTCTAACTTCAATATAATTATGATGAGGTCACCTCCCTAAGTCTCAGTTACCTTCTCTGTAAAAGGGAGATGACAATGCTCACATTATACACTTTGAGAGTGAAGCAATTGCTTTGTGCACTTTAAAATGCCATTTTAAAAAATATCTTTTATGATCAACAGAACTGCTGATCCATCACAGAGCCAAAGGGCTCCAAATTACATCATTGTTGGCTTTGATAAGTAACAGGACATGGGACAAATGTTCTTGGGCATATAGAAATTTTATTCTACGTCCGCAGGTAAACAGAAATTCCCCAAAGCAAGTAGATCAGTTCCATTACGTGAGCAAATAAACATTGGGAAATTACTGTCCTATTACAAATAAATGTGCAAGCACTCTTGTACTGGTCCAACATCTCCCGTCAGTGCCTCTGTACTTCAGGACTGTCATGGTAGCATTTTCAGTCTCAAGCCTCTCCTCTTCTTCTTTCCACCGCTTTCTTCACCTTTTCTTCCTCCCTTTTCTCCTTCCAGTAGTACATGCTCCAGACTCTCTAAGGTAATCCGATTATCCATCTCAGCTGCCAACTTGAACCTATTTCCTCTCCAATTCTCACTCTCTATTGACAAGATTGGAAGCACTTGACATGGATTTCCTCAATAACAATAGTAGTAATAATATTGTTTTTCTGAGTCGTTTTCAGTCTTGTCCAACTTTCCATGGCCAAGATTGGAGTGCTTTACGATTTCCTTCTCCAACAATAACAATAGCTTTTATAAAGCTTTTACTATGCGCTGGGCACCATGCTAATCACTTCAAAATTATTACTTCATTGATTCTCACAACTCTGGAAGGTTGTTACTCCCTTTTTATAGAGGAAGAAACTGGAGCAAACAGAAGTCTCAATTTCTTCACCTCTTAGTATCCAGAAGGGGTGACTCTTCTCTTTGACAAAGCTAACCCCTCCAACTTGTACCCTTGATCTTTTCCCATTTGCCTGCCTCATGTCCTTTCTCCAGCATTTATACCTCTCTCTCTTTTATGTATCTTTAGTCTTCCCCTTTCTACTAGGTCTTTCCCCACAAACTACAAAGCTGTCCTATCCTAAAAGGATACTTTCTCTTAATTCTGTTACCCTTCAAGCTATCATCCCTTCTGTTACCAAGCATCTAGAAAGAGTGGTCTACCCTTGATGTCTTTACTTCCTCATTAGCTATTCATCCTCAGTCTTTTACAATCTAGTTTTCATCCCCACCACTCCAAAGGATGACAGAATGGGCACTCAAAGAGACCCTGAAAAGTCAAACCTAAGTTGAAATTTAATAAGAAGAAACAATAACAGATCACATTGCATAGTACATGTTAATGTTTGTAGAATACTTTACATGTTTTATCTCATGTGACCTCAGGCCTTATTATCACCTGGATTTTACAAGTGGGAAAATGAAAGACATAGAGAATAAATAATCACCCATGGTCATAGTGTTTGAGGAAGGATTCCAAACAGGATGGTCTTCCTAGCTCAAAGTCCAAAACTCTGTCCTCTATATCACACTGACTATAAACATATATATTTTGGTTCAAGAAATCACTTTCATAAGTACAAGAGAATTACAGATAAAATACAATTCATATGTAAAAAAAATCTAGGTTTGTCACAAGCTCAGTGTGTATGTCAACACTGTGTCCTGGCAGTAAAAATGTGATGCTAATCCAGACTATGTTAAAAGATATTGTATAATGTTCAGGAGTAGGAAAGTGACAGTTTCAATGTACTCTGGTCAAACCACATGTATAGAATACTGTCTTCAAACTTTGACTCCATATCTTAGGAAGAACATTGACAATATGGAGCTCATAAGGTGATGATAGAGAGAACGCTGAAGATCTGCTATGAAGGGTTTGGTTGAAAGAACTAGGTGTTTATCCTGGAGAAGAGAAAACTTAGGGAGATATAGGGTAATTAATCTTGATCACTCTGCAGCAACCCAACCTAGTTTTTCAATATGACACCTTTTTTTGGACACAGGACTATGACCTCAGTTATAATGGCAAGAATCAACCTTGGTCCAGTTTTATAGTTGCTAACAAAGGCTAATGGATGACATTGTGGTACAACATTTCTTTTGGTTTTTTTTTTTTTTAAATTCAGATCGTCTTTCGTCATTTTTAAATTCCCATGGCACTATATTGCTGTAAGATTATCAGAACACTGCTTTCTCCCTTTCCTCCACTCCAATGATTGTTCCAGGTCAGGATTCCAAGGTACTATGATAGACCTTGAATTAACTCTCCCAAGGTGGATTGACCTAGAACTCAGGTGTGTACCTTTCAGGAAAGTTGTATTTTAATGGAAATTGTATAAGGTCCATCCTACACATGGCACTAGGGTTCTTCAACCCATAGAACTTGTAGGTTGGTTGTTTACACAATATCTTTGGAAAAGAAAGTTAAGAAAATCTGTGTTCTCTTACACTTTTGCTTGCAATTCCTTGGCATGTTACCTCAGAATATGTGGCCAGCCTCAACAAATCACCAGTGTCAAAAGAGTCTGCCACTGTTTGAAGTGTGCCACCCTTCACCCGGCAGCTTAGGAGGGCTTGGCCTAGAGTCAAGAAAAACTCATCTTCCTGAGTTCAAATTTGGCCTCAGATGCTTACTAGCTGTGTGACCCTAGGCAAGTCACTTAACCTGGTTTGTCTCAGTTCCTCATCTATAAAATGAATTGGAGAAGGAAATGGCAAACCACTCCAGTATCTTTGTCAAAAAATTTCCAAATGGTGGTTGGAGACAAGATGGTGGAGTAACAGCAGGGACTTGGTAGCACTCTCCCCACAAACTCAGACAAATGCCTGTAAAAACAATGACCCTAAACAAATTCTGAAGCTGCAGAACCCACAGAATGACAGAGTGAAGCAAATCTCCAGCCTAAGACATCCTGGAAGGTCATCAGGAAATGTCTATCATGCTGTGCTGGAAGCAGAACACAGTGCAGCATGGGCCATGTTGGCACAGATAGGACCTGAGCAGGCCTTGGGGAAACTGAATCTTGGGCCAAGGACAAATTGGAAGGTCAGGGGAAAAAATCTGTGAGAATAGAGTGTTCAAGGTCCCATCCCCATGGTGTTGGATAGGGATGGAAGAGTACACCAAAGAGGGGCCTGTGGCAGCAGCATCAGGAACAGCCACTGTTTCTGGAGCTCTAGGCCCACAGATTGTAGGGGGATTGATCAGCTGAGAGTATACCCCCAATCCCCACTGGAAGCAGAGAACTACCTTGACCAACAGCTCAGAAGTCAAGTAAATGTCTGGGAAAATGAGCAAAAACCTAAAAAGAATCAGACTATAAAATCTTACTTTGGCGACAAGGAAGACCAAAGTATACAAACAGAAGACAACAAAGTCAAAGCTTCTCTATCCAAAGCCTCCAAGAAAGATATGAATTGGTCTCAGGCCATGGAAGAGCTCACAAAGGATTTTGAAAATCATATAAGAGAAGTAAAGGGAAAATTGGGAAGAGAAATGAGAGTGATGCAAGAAAGTCATGAAAAAACTAGTCAACTGCTTGCTGAAGGAGACCCAAAAACTGCTGAAGAAAATAGCACTGTAAAAAATACACTAACCCAAATGACAAAAGAGATTCAAAAAGCCAGTGAGGAGAAGAATGTCCTAAAAAAGCAGAATTGGCCAGATGAAAAATGAAGGAGATCCAAAAGTTCACTGAAGAAAATAATGTCTTAAAGATTAGAATGGAGCAGATAGAAGCTAATGACTTTATGAAAAATCAAGAAATTATAAAACAAAACCAAAGGAATGAAAAAATAGCAGACAAATAGCAGAAAAACAACTGACCTGGAAAATAGATTCAGGAAAGACAATTTAAAAATTATGGGACTACCTGAAAGCCATGATAAAAAAAGAGCCTAGACATCATCTTTCAAGAAATTATCAAGGAAAACTGCCCTGAGATTCTAGAACTAGAGGGTAAAATAAATATTGAAAGAATCCATTGATTGCCACCTGAAAGAGATCCCAAAACGTAAACTCTTAGAAATATTGTAGCCAAATTCCAGAGTTCCCAGGTCAAGGAGAAAATATTTCAAGCAACCAGGAAGAAACAATTCCAGTATTGTGGAAATACAATCAGGATAACACAAGATCTAGCAGCTTCTACATTAAGAGATCACAGGGTTTGGAACATGATATTCCAGAAGTCAAAGGAACTAGGATTAAAACTAAGCAAAGCTTAGTATAATACTTCTGGGGGAAAAAAATGGTCATTCAATGAAATAGAGGACTTTCCAGCATTCTTGATGAAAAGACCAGAGCTGAATAGAAAATCTGACTTTCAAACACAAGAATCAAGAGAAACATGAAAGGTAAACAGGAAAGAGAAATCATAAGGAGGGACTTAATGAAGTTAAACTATTTACATTCCTACATGGAAAGATCATATTTGTAATTCTTGAGATTTTTCTCAGTATTAGAGGAGTTGGAGGGATTATATATACATTTAGACTGAGGGCACAGGATGAATTGAATAGGTAAGGATGATATCTAAAAAAATAAAATTAAGGGATGAGAGAGGAATATATTGGGAGGAGAAAGGGAGAAATAGAACGAGGCAAACTATCTCACATAAAAGAGGTAAGAAAAAACGTTTTCAATGGAGGGGAAGAGCGGGGAGGTGAGAGGGAGAGTGAACCTTATTCTCATCACATTTCACTTAAGGAGAGAATAACATGCACACTCAGTTTGGTATGAAAATCTATTTTAAAACACAGGAAAATAGGGGAAGGGGATAAGTGGGGGTGGGAGGGATAATAGAAGGGAGGGCAAATGGGAGAAGGGGGTAATTAGAAGTAAACGGTTTTGAGGAGGGATAGGATCAAAAGAGAATAGAGTAAATGGGGGGAAGAATATCATAGAGAGAAATATAGTTAGTCTTTCACAACATGACTTTTATGGAAGTCTTTTGAATAACTACACAAGTATAACCTATATTGAATTGCTTGCCTTCTCAGTGGGGCTGGGTGGGGAAGAAGGAAGGGAGAGTAGTTGGAACTCAAAGTTTTAAAAATGAATGTTAAAAATCGATTTTACATGCAACTGGAAAATAAAACATGCAGGCAATGGGGTATAGAAATTTATCTTGTCCTTCAAGAAAATAGAGGGGAAGGAGATAAGAGAAAGGAGGGATGTGATAGAAGGGAGGACAGATTAGGGGAAATGATTATCAGAATGCACACTGTCTTTGGGTGGGTGGAGGGGAAAGATGGGGAGAAAATTTGGAACTCAAAAATCTTGTGAAAGTGAATGTTGAAAACTAAAATAAATTAATTTTTTAAAAAAACTTCAAATGGGGCCACAAAGAGTTGGACACAGCAGGAAAAAAAACGACTGAAGGATTATCATTGATGTTCCTCACTTGTTTTTTATTGACCCAGTGCAACAAATATTCTTGCATAGAGTAAAAGAGAAAGGTCATCAATGACATCTGAAACTCATGGAAAACACAAGAGATACCACAAGAATGGAGACGGGCAAACGCCCGGATTTTCAGAAAGAAAAAAGAATAAAAGTCTACAAATATAAGCCAGTGAGCTTAATTATCACCTTCCTATTACTGGAAGCTCTTCCTTCTTAATGTAGACCAAGATCAAATAAGCTATTTGGCTGCAACATCATACCATTGACCCATATTGAACTCAAATAACTCCCAGACATTTTTCAGACATTTATCTGTGGCTCCTCCATTTTATACTTCTGAAGTTGATTTTCTTTTTACCCAAGTACAAAACTTCACATTTATCCCTACTGAATTTCATCTTATTGGATTTAGCTAATGCTCTATCCTGTCTAGATCCTCCCAGATGCTGACTTTGTCATCCAAGGTATTAACTGTATCTCCAAGCATTATGTATGCTATCTACAAGTTTGATGAATGTAACCACCTATGCAGTTATCCAAGTCTCTGATAAAAATATTGAACAGCACCAGACTAGGCACGGATCCCAAGGGTGCTCCCCTGGAGACAATCTTTCATGCTGATATTGAATTATAATAATTAACTATTCTTTGAATCCATCCATTCAGGTAGTTCGGAATCCATATGATTGTATTTGTTCATAATCTATATCTTTCTTCAGCTTCTCCACAAGATAATATGAGATATTTATCAAAAGCATTGCTAAAATGTAAGTAAGCTATTTGCACAGCATTCCCTTCATCTACTACTTTAGTAATCCTGTTAAAAAAAATGAGGGCTAGTCTGCCATGGCCCATTTGTGATGTGGTTCTTTGCAGTCACCACTTTCCTTCTGATATGTTTGCCAATAATCACCCACTTTAATGATTAATTCTAGACTTTTCTCAGTAATCAAGTCAAACTTTTCTTTCTTTTTGGAAAATCTTTTTTGAAAATCAGGACATTTGCCTTTCTGACAGAGTTTGAGGGGTGGCATTCCAATTCTGCCTGTCTTTCTTACAGTATACTATGTTTGTGAAACCCAGCACCCCCTCTCTCCAAGCAAAGCACTTAATTAATCTTTCTAAAATATAATTTTGCAAACTTCCCACTCATATCCCCTAATACAAGTACTTTAAATAAACTATAGAATTATGCCTAAATGTCTTAAAGTGGTATTTAAGGTCTTCTACAACCTGACCCCTACTTACTTAAAGGCAGAATAAGCATGAAGTGGACCAGCAGAGGATGAACTGACCTTGGCTATCTCAGGGAACCTGTAACTAGGAAAATTCAAGGTACTTTAGGAACATGGCCACGATGTCAATCTCGCTGGCTACTATCAATATAGTGCCCTGAGTGGAGAAGGGCACATGGGAACTTAAAAATAATGAAGCAACTGAGCCAGAAGAATTGATGATTCCGTGGACTTCCGAAAAGAGAGAAAGTTTATAATGCAGTCACTTTGCTTTAAATCATTACCTGTCTATGAACTTGGGAGATTGGGGCAGAGGAGATTCCTTAAGCAAGGAGGGATTCCTGCAACTGCTAAATGACATCTCTCTAACATGAGGTTCAGGCAAGGTCACTCTTTCCTGTACTCCCCAGTAAAGGAATCATATTAAAAAGAAAATTAAGATATCGTGTGCCTAGGGAGAAAAAGGGACTACCAGTGATATAATTTGGGGAAAATCCCCTCCAGAACTATCATCAAGAATAGCCATGAGGAGTAATCAACAATAATTCTGTTCCATATTTAGGGAAAATATTACTTACGTATCTTTGAGGTATTTAAATGACCAAAAAAAGTCTAATTCCAATTAATTAACTGTGAAGTGGATTGTGGTTAAGATATAGCTTAAAAACCAATACTTTTGGTTAAGCTGTGAGTAGCAACATTGTCACATTGTGGTGTGTGGGAAGTGATCACATCAGGGTATTACAGACATACATACACACACACACATACACCAGATTTTTCGGAGAAATATGCTCTTGAAGGATGTCATGCAAGCATGCCAACAGCATTCACTACAAATCTATTTGATGTGCACTGGGCTGTCAGTGCTGCTCACCATCACATTCTCCACAGTGAAGAAGATCCTGGATATTTATCCTTTCTTCTCCCAGTGGAATACAAAGCAGTTCAGAGGACAGGTCACAGCAAGGTTCTTGCTGAGAAAATAGAATTTGAGCTGGTCCTTAAGGGATAGTTGGAATTTGAAATAATGTAGAGAAAATAGATTTATAATCACAGCCAGTGGAGGGCAGGATCTCCTGACTGATCTGAGAAGAATATGCACACAGGGAGAAAAATAGGACAGGAGGGTAGAGAGAATTTAAAATCAGATGAGACGTGGACTTTATCACAGAAAGGATGCAAGGTAGAGACCTAGGCAAAAATAAAGAACAAGAGTTTTCCCTGTGCCATCTGGGTTTACTAGACTTGTGATAACAGTAGTTATTTAAAGAATTATAGCAGGGTCTTCAAGGTCCTGGCCAATAAGTCCTATGAAGCCTGGGCATTTGATAAGCCTAATTTTGGAAGGGACTGCTGAGGAAGAATGAAGGGTCCAGTATTCCATTTCAGCATATGGGCAAAGATGACTAGTTCCAGTGCACTAACCACACAGTGAAGAAACAGAATGGAAAAGGCATGCAAAACGGAGGGATGGAGGGAAGAAGCAATTATTAAGCACCGACTTTACAAAAGCACTTTACTAATATCTCATTTGATCCTTACCCCAACCCTGTGAAGTAGGTGCTACTATTACACACATTTTAAAGTTGAGATCATATATTTTTAAAAAAAATCAGGTTGTTTGCCAGAGATCCAGCGATTGGATGCCATACCAGTTGTTGCTGTTGGACAGCTGAACCTGGTCCATCGGCACAGCCCTTAAGAGTGACTTTGACTCCAAAGTCAATCAGGTCATACAAGCAAGGCAGGCAACATGTGAACATACATACTTCTGTAGAAACTGCTTTAAGGTCATGTCTACAAGAAGCTAATGTTCCCAGATGATGGGCTCGGGGGGTGTCGGATGTTTCTTACTGCTCTTCTTAGTTGGTGCCTCTTTAAAAGAATCCTGTAATGAATTCCTCCACAAAGCAAAGTAACCTTATTTCTTTTCCATTCCTCATTTTTAATATGGAAAGCTGACTCCATGATGAAATTACTTTGATCCAGGAAGTAATCTGACTCGAGGTGAGCCAAGTTTAACAAAATCCATTTCTTGAAAATCTAACTTGCAAAAACAGAATTGTCTGCACACAAAAGTGAGGTTTTACCGAACCTAAGTTGTCCATTTTCTCTAGTGTGGCCCTCTCATTTGCTTGTTTGGTCATGAATGTTTCTGTCAGTAGAAGTGAATGTTAAGAACTAAAAAATAAATAAATTGTATATTTAAGAAAAGATAGAATACTAACATTTCCAGGTTGTGTTGAAATAGTTATAAAAAGATTTTTAAAAACAAGTTCATAGAATCCAGAAAGAATCTCTGTGCTATAATTCCATGATCCTAAGACTCCTATCTATATTTCAGCCCTTTGCAATCTGCCTTCAGTCTCCACTAGCTTACCGAAACTTCCCTCCAGAAGGTCACCAATGACCTTAGTTGTCAAATCCAAGGACCTAAAGTTCAGTCCTAACAACCAAGAGCTTCAGTGTCATGGGAGCTAAGGAACTACAAAGTATCTGGGACACTGAAGCTCTTGGCTGTTCTCGCCCTCCCTGATTCTGCGCTTACATTTCTTCTCTCTCTACATCCTTGCTCTCAATGATCTTATCCACTTTTGTGGTTTCCATGATCACCTCTACTTGCAGACATTTCCTGAATCTACATTTTCAATCCAGATCTGTGTAAATTCAATTTAACTCAAATTAAGTGCTTTCTATACCCCAAACAGTGGAAATACAAAGACAAAAAACAAGAAAGTCTCTGCCCTCAGAAGTTTGCATTCTACTGAGGGGTGAGGGGGAACCCACACGTACACAGATGGGTAAATACAAAATACAGACAAAGCAAAGGCTAAGTATTGAGGGGATGCTAACATTTGGGGAAATTAGGAAAGGCCTCTCCTAGGAGATGAACCTTGAGCTTGGCCTTCAAAGAATTCAGGTGTTCTAAGGGAAGGTGGTAAGAAGGGAGCTCTATTCTCTTTGTCTACTGGACATCTCAACTCTGCCTTACTTAAAACATGGTCACTGGTCCTCTTCGAAACAAATATTCCTTTGTAAAAATCTAGTTTATTTTAACTTGTTAATTGGTTAAGTACTTATTGGAGCACTTAATATAAGGAACATACTAACCATAACTCATGATTGATGTTAGGAGAACATACTGGAATGGCATTAGAGAATGGCATTAGAGACCCCTTTCCCTCATAGTAACATTCCTGGAACTTTGAAAGGGGAGATATATCCTCTCAAGATCCAGTGCCTGGGGAGACCCAATTCATCAGTGCCAGTGATTGAGGCAATAATAGTGAGTTGAGCAATAACAATGCTATATATCTCTAGATATACATTATATATATATATATATATATATATATATATATATATATATATATATATATATATAT
>CM053769.1:544664-595802 GCA_028658325.1 Potorous gilbertii
TGGAGGCCAGCCAAGCTTGTTGCATTGGGTCTAGTAATAAGGGCTTGAACTTCAATAGTAGGCACTGGAAAAATAGAAGAGACAATAACCAGAGTCATAAACTACGAATCAGACCATGCTAGCAAGTAGGAAAGATGATGAATAATTGCCATCACCCCTCATACTTACTGCCACTAGAATGGAGGGTGTCTCCTAGAGAACTGGGTTCCTGAGTCTGTTGTCATGGACAACAAAGGTAGCCCCGCTTTGGACAGTAGCAACCATACTTCACTAGTTATAAGCTTGGCAGATACAGACACACATTTTAAAGAAAAACAGAACCCAAAGGAGTGGAGATGAAAGGAACTGGTTTGAACCATGTTAGCAAATAAGAGAAATAAGGTGTGTCGGGGCAATTTTTCTCCTCTTCAGTTTCTAGTGATTAGGAGAACTAAGAAAGTCTTTTCATTCCCGGGGTAGGGAGGCAGATGTGACGCAAGGTGAATGAATAAGGAAACCGGACAGTGCTATTCTGAGTTTTAATCTCTTTTAATAGAGTTTGTGGGAGGGGGGTGGAAAAGATGGAAGACCCAGAGTAAAGGAAGTGGCTACCCTGGTTGGGCTCTCGTGATGGGTCCATGAGCTGGGGCTCATTTGGTCTTCACTGACTGGATACAAGAGTTTCCTCCACGGCTTTGGCTGCTTTGAGTCTTGTTCACCGACTGCAGGAGCTCCGAGTGGATGCGGGGCAAGACTCCCCCCTGGGAGATGGTGACATCCCCGAAGAGCTGGTTGAGCTCAGCATCGTTGCGCACAGCCAGCTGCACGTGGCGCGGAGCGATGCGGCTCTTCTGATTGTCTCGGGCAGCGTTGCCAGCCAGCTCCAGGATCTCAGCGGTCAGGTACTCCAACACAGCAGCCAGGAAAACAGGGGCACCAGAAGCCAGCCGCTGGGCATAGTGGCCCTGGCGCAGGAATCTGTCCACGCGGCTCACAGGGAACTGTAGCTGGGCCCTTGAGGAGCGTGATCGGGTTCGGGCACGGGGATGCGAAGGTCCTGGGTGGCTCCGTTTCTCAGACATGATGCTATCCTGAGCTCCGCCAGCATCCCCAACTGCTCCAAGCGCCTGTGAAACTCCTCATGCTGAGAGTCCTTTATATACCCAGACTCTTGATTTCAATTGGTCAGAGGGGAGCCAATCAGGAGCTTGGGTCCCTTGTGAGGTGGTATACCCACCCTAGCTGGTTATGATGTCAACACCTCCTTTTTCTGCCCCCCATTCCTACTAGGGTCTTTGCCTGAAACTTTGTATGCAACCCATTAATTAGTTTTTACCTAACTTACCTCAGGAATGAACTAGAAACGAAAAAGCAAGCATTTTTAAAAACTGATTTCACATGTGTAAGCAAATCCATATACAGAGATTCTTCAGGAAATTATTTAATTTGTAAGTCCCCTTTAATGTTTAAGAACTGCTAGAAAACAGTTCTCAGGTCCCACTGAAAATCTGTTTTCTACATGAAACACAAGCGTGCTTGGACGAGTTTTCAGGCAAAACAAATACTAGGGTGAGACAGTAAGACATGTTTCTGAAATATTAGTGACACCTGTGTGAAACTTTTAAGAGGATTCACATCTGCTCGATTCTACATATGAATTATTTTTAAAATGATATATATAAGTGCTAACAAAGAGAAGCAGGGACACTAGGAGCCAGGATGTGTCCATTAAGTTATAAGTTATCCTGATGGAGAAGGAGGTAATCCCTCAAGACTAGGAAATATTAATCTCTGTTTATACGGGAGTCTCATGGCAACTCTCTTTTGTATTCCCTGCGGTAGCTGTTCCAAAAAAAAAAATCTTTTCTTCTCACATGTATAAGTCTTATATATACAAGGTTTTGTTTGTTTGTTTCATGTTGTCTTCCCCATTAGAGTGAGCTCCTAAGGATGGAGACAATGTTTTTGCCCTTTCCTATATTCTCAGCACTTAGTACAGTGTCAGGAAACGGTGAGTTTTTTAACCAAATCTCAAAAAAAAGTAATGCCCAACCAAACTCATTTCTTTTTTTTCATAAGATTGCCAAGAATGCCATAAATATGGTATACACGTTTCAGCAAGACATATATCAGAGTCCCTCATGATATTCTCGTGGCAAAGACTGGGAGATATGGGCCAATACTGGAATAGTTAAGTAGATGCCTGGTGAAAAAGGACTCCCTCTAGCCACCTCCACCCACCTGAATCTAACATCTTCCTGACGTGCAGCCACAACCCCCTCCCTACTATCCCTTTCCATCTCTTGCCTTCAGAATAGTTATTAAACCAAATTACTTTTAATTCTGAAAAGCCATATCATCTAATTGTCCTAAGGCTCCTGGACTCATCATCCTAATGACTTCATCCTTCCATGATTACCATTCCCCAAAGTCTTCCCCTGTTAGAATATAAGATCAATGAGGACAGACTGTCTTGGAATTTATATCCCCAATGTTTAGTATGGTGTCTGGCTTATAAGCACTTAATAAATGATTTTTTTCATTCATTGAATGGCCAAAAGTAGTGACAAGTCACCAAGTGGATGATCTCTAGCTGTTTGGTACAGCTGGGCCAATAATGTTATCAAGATTATTTCCAATACACTTATATGTATATATGTTGTTCCTCTCCCTCCCAGTAGAAAGTATGCTCACAGACAGCAAAACTGTTCTGTTTTTGATCTTTGTCTCCTCTGCATCTGATACATAGGAGAACATTTTAAAATGCTGCTTGAAGTCAGTAGTAGGTACACTCATCAGATTTTTGTGAATGATGATGTATAAGTCAGACTATTAATGTATTGAAATAGTGTACCTGCTTCCATGCCTTTTTTTAGATTTGGGAATGCTTGGGAGGCAGGATCTTGACCATGTCATGGCATCCACGGGATTAAAGAACAGTACAGGAGGCCACAACGTGGTATGAACTAGGACTCCAGGAATGTACCCAGGGTAGGAGGAAAACTTGCCTCCTCTCGCTGCTGTAGATACAGGTAAAAACCAAGGTATCTTTCTGCCTTGTCTTGCATAAATAAAATAAGTCTGCATCTCAGTGGAGAGCCCTACCAACCAAATGACCATTTATGAAGAATGTGCTTTTTCTGAAATGTGATCAAAACTGTGATCAGGCAACATGACTGAAGTCTGGAAACTCTTGAATTTAGGGCTTTCCCCAAGGACCTACATCTCCCATGGAAATAGGAGTTGTTGTTTAGACTTTCTCTGTCAGACTCAGAGGACCTGATCCTGTCTCTCATAGAAGAACAAATCCCTAACTTTGACAGAACCAAAGTTTTACTTAGAAAGATGTCCATAGTAGCTAAAAAAGAAGAAGAAGAAGAAAGGAAGAAAGAAAGAAAGAAAGAAAAAGGAAAGTAAAGGAAATACTAAGTATAGGACAGATCATAGATTTAAACCAGAAGGGACTTCAGAGGCCATTTAATCCAACCACTTCATTTTACAGTTGAGGAAACTAAGGCTGAGAAAGGTTAAGTGACCTGCACAAGATTGTGTAGGCAGTTAGTTCTCTGACTCCAAATTCTGTACTTTCCTCACTAAATCATGATGCTTCTCGTCTGGGCTATTAACATTACAGAATGCTTTATTCATCTATGTCAAGAAATTGCTATCCTATCGGTAAGGAAGCTAAGTGACTATGTATGATAACACTCAGAAATGTTCATACAAAATAATATTTAGTGAAAAGTAGACCAGGTAAGTGAGTCAATGCAGAGCGAGCTACAATTCTCCAAAACGGAGACACGAATCTAAAGTCTGACTAAAACAAAACGAACTATGATGTACTCCACTGTATTGGAGCATTGACTGACAAGGGTCAGGGTGGATGGATGAATTGTGGGCCACATTAAACAAAAAAACCAGTCTCTATGAAGACATATTTTCTTTTCTTAAAAAAGAAATTTGTGTTTTTACATCATATTTTACATCACATTTATACAATGTGTCCTCCAAGTCAGAGTGCGGTTTTACCCTGTTAAAGCTTAAAATTACATTATGATTTTGGGGACACCTTTTCCACCCCAACTTTCTCAAGCAAAGCCTGTTTGGTTAGCTTTTCTCCTCAGAATAATATGGCTGGATTGTAACTGATGGCAAACAAAGTTATAATCTACTCAATTATATTATAAAAGCACAAAATAATTTGTCCTAATCGTAAGATGAGTGTCTGGTGAGTCAAAAAGCAAGAACTCCACTCCTCTGGCCAGTGCTATTTCTTGACTGCTGTGACACACCTCGGGGTTCCAGGTGTAGTAACACTCAGGCGTGTGGTTCAGTGATGGATCAAGGCTATGTTAGCACTGCTATCACTTATTGTCTAACAGTAAACTGCATTTGAGATTTCTTTCCTTCAGAAAAGACTCAAACATTTTTTATTAAATATGATTTATTTTAATCATTTTTGCTTGCACACTAAAAAGTAGCAGTTTTCTTGGAAGCACAGTTTCTTGTATTTAGTCTTGTAAATTTGATTGTCAAAAATATAATGGGTTTTTTCTTTAAGCTTTTACAAAAGGTTTTGAGCCCTATAACACTAACTTTTGTCAAGGTCATTCTCAGGATGTTTATTTGTATCCAAGCTGAGCCTGAGATAACTGCCACCACCCCGCAATGCCACTGATGTCAATATATGTATCATCATATTTAGGTTAATTATGGGAATCAGTTCATTATAGGTTCCCCCCACCCACCCACAAGAGATATATGATGCTAATAGAGTTCCAGACCCAATAATGAGGATAGAAAAGAGTGTCCACAAGCTAGGCTTCTGTGTTCTGGCCAACTTAAATTGAGAAAAGATTATCCCTAAGCTCAGATACAGATTTATGAGCTAGTGCTCACAAATATTCAGGTACACTTGAAGAGGAAGGAGTTTCACTGATTAGAATTGCCTAAGGTAATTTTTCTTTTTGGGGTGGAGGTTGTAAGTCAGCATTTATTATTTAAGTTGAAAAACAGGTTATAAAGGGGTGGGGGGCTGGGGGGACCTAGAGGAGAGGAAAGAAGGGGGAAAAGGGAGATGAGAGTCTCTGATCTGTGTCTGCTCTAGACGGGGTTGATCCTGGTTTTTGAGCCTTGGCCAGGACACATATAAGCATATGAAAAGATGAGGTTCCAGGGGTACAAGTTTAGGAAAACATCAGGGGTGACCAGAGTTTCACATCCAACCAGAGGTAGGGGCTGGGATTCTCCTTGGATCTGTAGCACCATTTTCTTTTAGGAACTGAAGCATAGTGATAAAATTCCTTCCCACTTATTTCAGCTCTTATAAAACATTCTTGTGGTGAAAGTCTTTGTGCTAAAGAATTCTTTCATGGCCTCTCTAATTTCTCATACTTTTCTTCCAGTTTCTTTGAATGTGCATCCACCTTGTAAGCTTTCTGCTCAAGAGCTGCTACATGCTCCTCAGTTAAAGTGATCTGATCCAGATAAGGCTGAGGTGCTGCCTATTTCTGGTTTAAGTCCTTTGGGTTTCTATTATGTTTACTGCAATATTTCATTTCTAGATACTTCAAGCTAGTCAGGTTGCTCATATTTTCCGGAAGGTTATAGACTTCACCAGTGGCTGTCAGCTTGCCCATCAGGTATGTGTCCATTTTGGAAAACATGTCCTTGGCACAGCCCTGTGATGTCTGCCTTGGCAGGCTCCGTGACCTCCCCACATCGTCTAAGCCCAGGAAGAAAGGAAGAAGAAAGGGCAGAGGGAAGGGTGGGGATGGGGGGAAGAGAGGAGAGGAGAGGGGAGGGGAAAGGAGGAGAGAAGAGGAGGGGGAAGGGAGAGGGAGGGGAGTGAAGGGGAGGGCTCCAGGTGCTTTTTCACTAGGTAAAAGCCATCCAGCCTCAAATCGAACTGCTGCTAAAGATTTAAACTACAACCTCAACACAAATAGGGGTACTTGTATTATCAGAGAGAAGGCTGGTCTAGGCCTAGAAGAATCTTCACAGGTCCAGAGCAACGTACCTGACATCTATCTGGAAAGATCCAAGGGTATTGAAAGAAGCCTTCACACTCTAAGCACCTACAAATGATCCAAAGTCCAGCCTACAGTAATTGTCTGAAATAACACATATCCTTCAACGAATGTCACCAGAATATGAGTTTTATGTTGAGTTTTGCTTTCCCCTTTGTCATACGATTTATTCATTTATGCATGCATTATATGCATTAAGCACTTACTATGTTCCAGGCATTGTGCTCAGGGTAGGATATACAAAGAAAGGAAAAACATTTTAAAAATTTTAGAATTAGCTGTTAAACATTGGAGAATGAGGAAAGTTTGTTCACCTCTCTGACCCTTAGAATTAGCCCCCACAATTCTAGAATAGCGAAGCCTTAGAGATCATCTAGCACAAATGCTTCATTTGGCAAATGAGGAGATTGAGACCCAGAGAGGTTCAAATGACTTGTGTTAAAGGTCACAAAGATAAAGTATCAGAACAGAATTCAAATCAAAATCCTCGGGCTCCAAAATCTAGAGCTCTTTTCACTACACTGGATTACTTAGTCAAAGGTTAGTTAATGCTGAACACCGTTGTTGTGCAGTTGTGTCCAACTCTTTTTGACTCCATGGTCCATACTGTCTTTGGGGTTTTCTTGGCAAAGATACTGGAGTGGTTCGCCATTTCTTTCTCCAGCTCATTTTGCAAATGAGGAAACTGAGACAAATGAGGTTAAGTGACTTGCCCAGATATTACATAGCTATTAAGTATATGAGGCCAGATTTGAACTGAGACACCCATCTCCCATTCCATTTTTCATGAACGGTCATTGTGGTTTATCACTTACTTAGTGTGAGTTTTGTTGGCATAAATCAGTTCCTTAGAACCTCATACAATTAATTGTACAAGAATCATCAAAGCTGAGTTCAGTTACAGAAGATGCCCAACCTGAAGGCCAACCACAGAAGTCTTTGAACAAATGGGTAAACTGATCACAACATCAGTCACCGATCATGACACCAAAATGTATGTACATATATTAACCATTCTGTGACTCTGAACAAGTCCCTTAAGAGTCATTGCCTCTGGTAACTCCCTAGAATTTATTTATTAATTCAATTCAATAAAGATTTATTAAGCATCTACTTTGTGCCAGGCACTGTGTTTATTGTTGTCACATTTGAAGAAATTCACAGATCCAAATACATTAACCAAAAAAAAAAAAATTAAAGATTTTTGAGGAATGGAGTGGTTTGTTGAAAGGTTAATATTCATCATATTACTTTTCGGTAAAGTGTCTTAAATTCCTAATTTTTTATAAAATCTGCTGTGTATGTGGGACTACCAAGACAAAATAGTGTGTACATTATCAGACAAGGTTCCTGTATTGAATATTTTTACTGAGAAATGATTAATACACAAAGACAAAAGGCATCACTAATATGTATTTTAGTAATGGTTTGGCTTCAGGGTGACATCTTTTTTAAAAAAAACTCTTATGGAGATTTCTTAAAATAATTAAATATTAAGTATAGACTGGAATAGGAAGGTGGTGGGAGCGTTGCAAAAACATGTGGTTTTAATAGCAGTTGTGTGGGGAAAATATGGAGTGATTTTATTCAATCTGAAGTTCAATTTAACATTATGACACAGGGACTGGGTACAGGGACTGATCTGATTTTACTGTTATAAGAAACTCCCAGATAAGGAAACTCCCTCTACCAATGAGGGTCAGGACCTTCTCTTCAACTTATCAGACTTTGAAAGTTGCCTGGTGTCATGAGTTAAATTTAACAAAAGGGTAAACTGAGGCAAATTACCACACAAGATAACATTTACTAGCAGGGGCATGCTTCTTGTCACTAAATGGGTCAACGGTTGCTTCCTTTTATGCCAAAGACCCCAAGCCAAAGGACCATTCCCCTTTTATAGATTTTTGGGGAGTACAGAACAAAGGACAGAGCTTGTTAGATGACATTATAGGATTAAGGACAACATAAATGAGTACAAAGCTAAGGTTCAGGGGACAACATGATTGGTTGGAAGTTTGGTAATGGGAGTTAGCAACAACCCCTCTTCTTCTTTCATGAGACTAAGAAGTGCTCATTATTTGTGTGCACGTGTGAGATATCACCTAGACTTTTGGGCAGCCAACAGGACATCTTTGAAGGACCTTGGTGGTGTAAAGATATTAGGCCCAACTCCCTTTGTGTTCACACATATCCCCCAAGTTCAGCTAAATTCCTTGGGGCAAGAATAATATCAGATTAGCAGGAGAACTAGATTTCTAAAATTAACCCACTACAGGCCAGGTGAATTCTGAACTAAGTTCAGAGACAAAGAACCATGGCTTAAGCAATTACAAGACAAAAGCATTACAGAACAAAGCCAACTACTTGTAAAAAAGATCAACAAGAAAATGAGGCAGAATTTTTCTTAATCTTCTCATTAGACAACCACAGCTACCCAAAATACTTAAGGGGAAATTTCAGCATCCAGATCTAAGAAAGTGATAGTCTCTTTGTAATCTGACCTGTTCAGCTAAATGGATAACATGGCCACTTATGGGTTGGGTGGGGTACCACATTTTAAAAGATCTAATGGCAAACTGGAAGGTGACCAGGATGATGAATAGTCTGGAAACTGTTATATGAGAATCAGTTGAAGGAGTAGAGCAAATTTAGCTTGGAGGAAAAAAGTCAGGAGGGAGTTAGATCTGTCTTCAAATATTTGGAAAACTGTCATCTGCCATTATAATTAGGACTATTCTTTGTAGCTCCAGGTGGTCAAACTACGATCCATTAGTAGAAATTACTAGATTTTGACCCAGTGTAAGAAAGAACTTTAAAATCAACAGTGCTTTCCAAAATTTAACCTTATGAAATAGTGAGATCCCCACCACTGAATGTGTTCAAGACTTGATGAACCAACCGTCTTAGAGAGAAGTCAGACTTCAGATCCCTGGTCTCCTTTAAGATTCTTTTAAACTCTAGGATTCTGGGGACACCTTAAAGCAGTGTAAGGTGTACAAAAAGACTTTACTTCATCTCAAAAAAAAAAAAATTGCCTCCCTCACTTTTTTCCTCAGATCTAAAATTCCTTCAGAAAGGGTCAAAGCCTTTGTATTACCTGGGGTTTGCCACACAAATAATCGCCTGGGGAACATGGAATATTTTACCTGTCAGATTTATGGATAAGGGAAGAATTTATGACCAAACAAAAGATGAAGAACATTATAGGGTATAAAATGGATAATCCTGATTACATTAAATTTTTAAAATTTTGCACCAAAAAAGCAAACAAACAACGCAGCCAAGATTAAAAGGAAAACTGAAAAGTGGGAAAAAATTTTACAAGCAAATTTCTCTGATAAAGGTTGTACTTCTCAAACATATACAGAATGGAGTCAAATTCATAAAAATGAGTTATTCCTCAATTGTTAAATGGTCAAGGGTATGGATAGACAGTTTTCAGAAGAAGAAATCAAAGCCATGTATAATCATATGGAAACAATGCTCTAAATTACTACTGATTAGAGAAATACAATAAAACAACTGAGGTACCACCTTACACCTATCACAATGAGTAATATGGCAGAAAAGGAAAATGATAAATGTTGGAGGGGATGCTAGTGGAGCTGTGAACAGTTTCAACCATTCTGGAGAACAATTTAGAACTACATTCAAAGGCCCATAAAACTGACCCAGCAATATCACCACTCAGTCTATATCCCAAAGAGATTTTTTTAAAAAGGAAAAAAGACCTACTTGTACAAAAATATTAATAGCAGCTCTTTTGTGGTGACAAATAATTGGAAATTGAGAGGATTTGCAACAATTAGGAATGGCTGAATAAGCTGTGGTATACAAGTGTAATGGAATACAATATATTGTGCTGTAAGAAATGATGAGCAGGATGCTTTCAGAAAAAGACTTACACGAACTGATGCAAAGCAAACAGAACCAGAAGAACATTGTACACAATAACAGTAACATTGTAGTGATGATTAACTATGAATGAATTAGCTGTCCCTAGAAATACAATGATCCAAGACAATTCCAAAGGACTCATGAGGGAAAATGCTATTTATATCCAGAAAAAGAACTGATGGAGTCTGAATGTAGATTGAAGAATACTACTTTCACTTTATTGTTTTTGTGTTTTTTTTCTTTTGGTCCGTTTCTTGTTTTACAATATGACTAATATAGAAATATATTTTACATGACTGTACATATATAACATATATCAAATTGCTTTCTGTCTTAGGGAGCGGGGAGGTAAGGAAGGAAGAGAGAAAATTTGGAATCCAAAATTTTAAAATGAATGTTAAAATTTGTTTTTACATGTAATTAGAAAAAATAAAATACTATATTAAGAAAGAAGAAAGAAAAATGCAAATTAAAACAATTCTGAGGTACCACTTCATATGGTTAATATGACAGAAAAGGAAAATAACAAATGTTAGCAGGGATGTGGAAAATTGGGACACTAATGCACTGTTAGTGGAGTTGTGAACTGATTCAAACATTCTGGAGAGCAATTTGGAACTATCCTCAAAGGATTATAAATTTGTGCATACCCTTTGATCCAGAAATACCACTATTACTAGGTCTATATGCCAGAGATTAAAAAAAGAAAAGGCAAAGGACTTATACATACAAAAATACAGCAGCTCTTAAGGTTGTGGTAGCCAAGAACTGACTCTTTCCAAACTCAAAAGAGTTTCCCACTTTTCAGTGGTAGCCAAGAACTGAGAGGATACCCATCAATTAGAGAAGGATTGAACAAGTTGTGGTATATGATTGTGAAGGAACACTGTTACGCTATAAGAAATGATGAACAGGATGCCTTCATATGAAGTAATGCAAGCTGAAGCCAGCAGAACTAGAACACTGTCCACCGTAACAGCAACAATGTAACAGTAATGTGGTAATAATGTAAATCAGTGATGAAGGACTTAGCTGTTCTTAGCAATACCCCTGTCCAAGAAGATTTCAGTGAACGGAAAACTCCACCTCCTGGGAAAGAACCAATGGAGTATGAATGCAGATTAAAGCATGTTTTCTTTTACTTCATTTTTCTTGGGTTATTTTTTTTTGCACTCTTTTACAACATGGCTAATGTGGAAATATGTTCTGCATGGCTATACATATATAATCAAATTCAAACTGCTTTCTCAAGGAGGGAGGGAGGGAGGAATGGAGGGAAGGAGGGAGAGAATTTGGAATTCAAAATTTTAAAAAACAAATGGTAAAAATTGTTTTTACATGTAACTGGAAGAAAAAAAAGGAGAAGTAACTAAATATTAACACTAAGAGGCAAATGATTAATATCAGATTTTATTTTCTTAAGAGTATATTTTACCAAGAAATAAGGCACTAGGCACAAAGGAAGGGAGGGGGCAGCCAGTACCAAAACAGACAGCTGCTACCCCTTAAGGCAAACCATTAATTTCACAATTTTGCCTTAGGTCTGATGCTCCATTGTCCAATTGTCACAGATCCCGTATTCATGTCATACCTCCTGGTCCCAGATCATGGAGCACTGCAGGTCTCTCCTCTTACATAAAATGATGACAGAAATCATCCACACCACCAGAGCTACAGAGAGGAACCCCATCATTGAATAAATCACCACTGAGTTCTCATCCTTTTCTTCTGAGTCTGCAGAGAAGAAGACATACAGTCACTACCACTGTTCACTCCTGAACCACAACCCCTCATGTAAAAGCACAGTGAAGCAGCAGCTAGCTGCTGGCCATCAGAAGACCAGTGGTCTAGCCCTGGTTCAGCCACAAATCAGTAAGATAGTAGGGCATTAGCATGGAGCATTGTAACCTTGACCTCTCTTGGATTTTTACTTCCTCATCTGTCAATGTGGCTAACACCTAACCTATTTACATAGGATCTTGGAAATTTTGGATGTGAAAAGACTCTGAAAAGTGACACTTTACTACCAATGCCATCTTGGGCAAGTTACTTAACCTGTCAGAGTCAGTTTCCTCTTCTGTAAATTGAGGGAGTTGGACTATAAGATGACCCTTGAAGTTGTAACAGGTCTAGGATGTACACTGTGATCAGGGTCAGTTTGATGAGTATCACCACATCATCTTAACGAGATTACAGTGTGAACTTGATGCAAGCATCTGAAGGTTGTGCCAGACTGATGACCCCTCACTGATCTTTGAGGCAGAGACTGGGGTGCCTCCTGATGACTGGCTCAGAGATTCCCCTCTTTTCTCTCTTTCCTTCATTTTCTATCCTTCTTGGACTTTCAGATCAAAATGCAACAATGAAGAGGGGATTTCTCCTTTTCCAAAACCAGAACATGGCAACTGACCTTACAAGTAGTAAAAATAACTCACATTGACCCTTCTCTGGACTCAGGGGTTGTTTTGTTTTATTCTGTTGTCTGTAAAGCTAATTGCTTAAGCAAGGGATTAATGTTAGCAAATTGAATTTGCTGAGCTGTTTTCTAATATGAAATAAAAGATTTGAGAAAATTCCAAAAAATACTTGTGAAATTAATATATATTTTCATTTTAGAAAGCCTGATTAAAACAGAAAATCTTAGTTAAATAGACAATTAATCTTGGGACTGGAAGAGTAGATAAATGCAACTGATGAATGCATGTTTTTCATGATTGCAGATACTAACCAAAATCAGCCAATCTTTAACTCTTAATAGACTCCCACTGTATAATAATGTATAAGTGGACACTGTACTTGTCCATTTTCCCCATTGGATTGTAAATAGTATCTATGTTATATCTTGGTATTCCCAGAACAGGGCAGATTTTAATAAATGTGCCGAGAAGAAGATGAGTATGATAGTGTGAGAAACTGAGAGAAAACTATCAAAGGAACTCAAAATATTTGACCTGGATAAGAAGGACATGATGGCAGCCTTCAAGTTTATCAAAGGTTGTCACATGGAAGGATTAAACTTGTTCCATTTGACGCCAATGAGGAGCAAGTAACTGGAAATGGCTGCGAATCCATTGGGAACTCACACGAGGAGAAACTTCTTAACAATTACAGCTGTCCAAAGGTAGGAGCAGCCGGTTCCCTCCCACTGAACGTCTTCAAGCAAAGTCTGAATGACCACTTTTTTGGGATATGACAGAGGGGATTCTTGGTTAGGGATAAGGTGGAAAAGTTGGTCTCCAAGAGAGATGGTCACCTCTTTTCAACTCTTGTTTACATCAAAAATATTTGTGTAAATGAATTGAATATATATGTCCATGCTGCTATTGACTATGTCCCCTCTGTTAGACTCTAAGCTCCCTAAAAGGGTCACTTCTATTCTTAATAGAGCAGTATCAATCAACAAATATTTATTAGGTACCTACTGTTTGCCCTCTATTAGTCTCTAAGTACTGCCAGAGATACTAAGCGTTTTAAAACAGTCCCTGCTTTCAGGGGAAAAATACAACCCAAAAAGGAAACATTAATTAAAAATGAAAGGTAAATTAATGGTTGAGAGCAACTCTATACAAGTTATCACTAGGTATTACATACCAAACTGAGGCATAATAGACAATAGTGTTATAAGAGTTCAGGAGGAAGTGTGGACATTGAGGGTTACAGCATTTCTTAAGGGGGAATAAGAAGGTTTCAAACTGGGTCTGTGGACAGTTGGAGAGAGAAGGTACTGATGAGTGTGAGCAAAAGTGTGGCAGCTGGAATTCATGACATTTTCAGTAGGCAATAAGCAAAATTCAGAGTGGAAGGGTTCATAAAACTGAGAAACTGGAGATGAGTCTGGACCAGACTGGAAAGGACTCTGAATGCCAAAGTAATTAGGGTAATGGGGAGAAGTTTTGGAGAAGGGTGCTGTGATTGAGGAAGACTTCTCAGGATAGAGAAGGAAGGAAGTCCTAACCAGTTTACCTGTCACCTGGAGGATCACATAGCTCTCCACTGAATGCTGATAATTCTTCTGGACACATTTGTATGTCCCACTGTCTTGCGAATTCACATTCCTCAAAATCAGCTGCACCTTCTCTGGTGTGAGGATGAGTGAGGTACGTTGCTGGTATTCCTCAGCAGGCTTCAAAATATGGCCATCGTCAAAAAAATAATTCAAGACACGTGGTCCATCCTGGCTGAGGTAGGACCAAATGATGCTGATCCCTGATAACGGTAAGTCTAAACTAACAGAAAGGGAGACATCATCCCCCGTCCTTGAGATCACTTTTGTCTCTGTCGTGGGTAGAGAAGAAATATCTGAGGAGGAAGAAGATAACCATGCTCAGGGAGAGGGCTGTGAGGTCCAGAGTCCCTAGAGGTGCACTTCCCTGTCTCCTTCCCTGAGCAAACTAGACAGGATCGGGAAGAACTTGGACAGGCTAACCCTAAGTGCGCTTTTGTGCCTCCACAGCTCAGATACTCATTCAGCTCACCCTGTAAACATAAAAGTGGCCCTCTGGTCACTTCTAACCCTGCTTCTTCCATGAGATATCACCACCAACTCACCTGTAGACATTTCTCTCAGGGTAAGAGCTTCAGCAATCTCAAACAGCTTCAGCAATCCCAAAAGCAAGAGCAAGGACCATCTACAAGAATGTTGCCCTCCTGGTAAAGAGAAGAAAGTCATGAATAGAGAACTAGAAAAAACCCATTAAATTCATTCAATTACTCTAGAAATGGCTAGTTCAGAGCAAATCCCTAGAGTCAGTCACACTCAATTCACATCAGCTTAATTTGCCTTTGTTTCATATAATCAGAGCATTTTAGATGTCATCCTTGAAGATAGAATCGCCTCTAAAATAATTCCAAGAAGAGCTCATCGAAGACTCCATTTAAACATCTCCACTAACAGGGAACTTCTGACCTTTATTTCAACAAGAATTTTATCAAGCACCTCCTATGTGCCAGGCACTTCTGTGTTTTAGGACAACTCTAATTCTTAGGTTCCAAAGGGTTAGAGCTGGAAGACTCTTTGGAGCTCATTGAATCTAATGGTTCCTCATGTTAGAGTTGAAAATTCATAGAAGTACATGCATTATAGAGTTATTGCAAGAGGTCCCTAAATCCATTTGTAAACCAAGCATCATCATTTTGGTCTTTATTAAGGTCCAACAAAATAGTCTGTATGGCAGTATAATAAGGAAATGTATACAAGGAATGTTTCCTAATTATATTGAATAATATTAAAATATCGAGTAATAAACATTTACCATAATACATTAATAGTTTTCAAATGTACACAAATATTGAAGTAAATAATGAAATAGAAATTCGTTTAAAGCAGTGCTGTATCCACGACAGGTTTTTGTCATCATAATTTCTTCATCAGCAGATACTAATAGTACAACTGGCTATACAGGGATCTGAACTTTCTGTAATGTTAAAGAGAAGTCCTCCTACTTGAGAAGGATGGAAACCTAGTCTGATGCCCCCCTCCCCAGACCCAGGAGATAGTAGCTTGTCATACAAAGAAGCGACAAAGCCAAGACTCAGCCCCACGAGTCCTCATTTCTAAATCCGATGTTCTCCCCCTCATCCTGCGCTCCTTGGGAAATTCCTCCTTCAGCTGAACCGACCTGCCTCCCCACCTGCCATCGTCCCTCCTGCAGCCGAGCAGAACAAATTTAACTATTCTTCCGTAGGCTAAAGATTCACACACTGGAGTTTGTGACTGTCTTTCTCTCCCCAGACCCAAACATATCTCTAATTCCTTAACTGATCCATATACAAATCTTATTTACAGACTGTGGGCCATACAACTGCCCCTTCCCAGAAGAAGAGGGGGAATTGTGTGGTCACTTTCTCACCAAGGCTCATGGAGGAGAGGCAGGTGGGGATCTGCGTTAAAATGTAAATGGAGGGCCCTAAGTATTTTGAAATATTTACTTAGAATCAATGTTTGAAAATGTGTGCTCTGTATCCCTTAGGGGGAAATATCATAAAGGGAGGGATGCCTAGGCTAGAGGAGAAAGGAACTTAGTGCTAGAACTGGTGGCTAGTAAAGGGGAATTGTTGGAAAAAAATATATAAACAGAATACAGCACAGAGCAACAGATGGCAGAGAGAAAAGGTGGAAACTCAGTGAGAAAGAAAATAATCATTAATAACAGAGGCAGCATGATAAAACTGCAAGAGTAGGCAAAGAGTCAATCATAGCCAACATTTATATAATACCTGAAGATCTGCCAAATGCTTCACATATGTAATTTCAATTCATCCTCACAACAACTCTGGGAGATAGGGCCTTTACTCCCATTTTTCAAATGAGATAATTAAGGCACAGAGTAAGTGATTTGCCCTAGGACACATAGTGTCTCAGATCCCACTGGAATTCAGGTCTTTCTAATTCCAAGTCCAGCACTCTATCCACTGCACAAGCTCACTGCCTTATTAGTATAAAACATTATATTATAGAAAAGTGTATTATGTAAGTTGTTCCCTCCAAGCCTGAGGTAGGCAGGATGGTAGATCCAAAATACAAAGGTAGAGAACAGAATAACCCAGAGAAGAGGGGACAAAAGCAAGAATAGAAACCTAGAGAGTTTAATGGAGAAAGCAGAGAGCATACTGCAAGTCAGAAATAGACGAAACAGTGAGTAACCAGGATTCCTACAATGGGAAACACCTGGACATTTTTCAGGTTGGTGAAAGAGATGGTTTCCATGTGAGTCATTTTCTTCTTTTTCTATTAAAAAAAAAACCCAACAACTTAATATGCATTTATAATCAACAAAAAGAAATCAATGAAGCATATTTATAAGTATTTTTTTAAAACATTTTTTAACATAAAATGTCCATACCAGCCAATTGGCTATCCTTTTCTATTCTGTTCACAAGGTCACCGGATCTCAGAGCCAGAAGAGACCTCATCTATGTTCCACCTACACTGTGCAACATCCATAGGTCATCCAGACCTTTAACAAGGAGGAACACATTGTTTTCAGAAGCACTTTTGGATATGGAAGCCATTACGAAGGTTCTCCTTACAATAAGCCTAGATATTCCTCCAACTCATCCTCCCTTGCCCCCAATTCTGTCCCCCAGAATGAAACACAACAGCTCTAATGTTTTTCCAAATGACAACCAATTCAAACACCTGCAGTCTGCTAAGGTAGGTCCTCTAGCTCCCTATTCTCCAACTATGCCCAGTTTCTTCAACCAATCCTACATAACATGTCTTCAGGTCTTTCTTTATCCATATAAACTTCCTCAGGACAATCTCCAGCTTGTCAGTGTTTTTCCTAAAATGTGTTTCCAGAACTGAACACAACATTGCAAATGTGGTCTGACCAGGGCAGAGTACAGCTGTACTATCCTTTCCCTAGTGTTTCATGCTAGGCCTCCCTTAATGTAGCCTAAGATCACCCCTGTATCAAGGTGTACATTTTGATTTTTAGGTAATTGCATTTAGTGCATGTATTGTTCTGATTTTATTTTCTATTATTTCATGTCTTTGAAATTTCTTTATATTACTATATTCATTTTAATTGCATTATAATCTCCTAGCACACTGATAATCTGATCTAGCATTCAGTTGTTGTTCATTTAGCTTGTTTCCAGTTTTCTGAGCCTACAAATAACACAGCTGTGAATATCTTTGGACAGTGAGGTGGCACAATGGATAGAGTGTTGGCCCTGGGGTTAGGAGGACCTGAGTTCAAATCCAACCTCAGACACCTACTAGCTGTATGACTGATCAAGTCACTTAACCCTATTTGCCTCAGTTCCTCATCTGTAAAATTAGCTGGAGAAGGAAATGGTAAACCACTGTAGTAGCTTTGCAAATTAAACCCCAAGTGGGGGCACAGAAAGTCAGACACAACTGAAATGACTCAGTAACAACAGAAATTAATATCTTTGAACCAAGAACATGGTGGGAAAGAGGGGAATGATGGGAGACAGGATGATGTTATTAGGCATATTTCCAATCATGGTGTAGCAAGGACATGCATCTTTACCATTATAAAGATTTTATCTCCACTTTCCATGCCTTCATAGGTACCTGGATTGGAAGCATCTGCTTTTCTTGGTCTTTATTTACAGATTTTCTCAGGTAAGAGCCTCAAGGTGATTTTTGACACAAAGGAAGGTAGGAAATGGAATGGCAAGAGGAAAAGGAGTTCATCCCAAAACCCAACCCCGTCCCCAAACTGAGATGAGGTGACCTCATCAGAAGCACACTGCTCTAGTGAAGGAAAAGTGAGGGGTGATTCATGGAGAAGGAAATCAAGACATTTGTTTGAGCAGAGAAAATAAACATGATTCCATGACAACTGAAGAAGATTTTCATTTGCAGCACTGGGCTATGGGACCTGATGTGATAAGACAGAAAATTTTGGACCTGGAACTGAAAAATGGTGACTCTAATCAGCCTCTGCCTTGGGTTGACTTTTAGGGAAATGATGCCTTCTTACTGAAAGAAGCACTTACTGCCAGAGAGCATCTGTGGCAGTAAGTAAATAGGTCAGTCATTCTGACTCAGGGGACAAAGGGACTATATAATATTGTTCGCCTCCCCTGGTTCACCTACTCCAGATCAAGAATCATCGCTTGGGGAAAAAAGAAGGCAATTGCATCTTCAAAAGAAGCTAAATAACAGTGAGCAGGAAATGGGTGCTATTGTGGTGAATGATTAGAGATGGAGCCTCACTAATGAACTCCTGGACTTTTTCTACCACTGGAACCCACCTGGGGGTGGAGTGAGGGGTGTTACTAAGTCACAGGGAAGGTAGAGGCAGGAGGTTAAGGGTAGAAGGAAATTATCCCAAGAGAGACATCCTCTTAATTCTCTCTTGACTAAAGTTCTAGGGAAGGGAAGGGTCCTTTCTGTATTCTTTGCTCACCAGATAAAACATGTTCTATGTTGGATGCTTTTTGAGTGCGACTGCTTATGAGGGAAGTTGATGTCCATTCTTGGATACAGTGACAGACTGATTTTTCCAGGTGCCAGCTAAGTGGGTTAAGGGATCAATCAAGTAAGAGAAATGAATGGTCACCAAAGTGACCATAATACAAGTCAGGAAAGTGCCATGACCCAAAGGGTGCAGTGGAATTGTTGGTCTTAAAGCTTAACTTCTTAATGTAAACCTGTGTAAAACAAATAAATGTAAAGTGTTACTATGAATCTACAGATACTCCATACTATTTAGATTTATAATGATAATGTAATAATAGTGAAAGAGGAAAATGTTTCCAGAGGGTTGATGGAGACTATCCTAGAATTCATTCTCTAGGGTTTCAGGAAAAACAGGGATGATCTGGAGGGGAAACTAAAAAGATTTAGAGAGGCACACACGCATCACATATTATAATCAATGTAGGGTCAACTCTGATCTATATTAATTGTGGATAAAGGGATTAGAATGGATATATCTCTAATAATCCTTACCCACCGAATATTTTGCAAGATTTGTCAACCAGGAGAAAACTCAAATACTAGAAATGTGGAAAGAGATTTGACTAGGAATCAGGATGTCTAGGTAAAGCACTCTATCCAGTGTGCAATTTAACTAGTGCCATGGCCTACCCTTTCCTTCAAAGTTGTCCTTAGCACTCAGTTTAACTACACTTGTTAGACAGAGTGCTAGACTTGGATTCAGGAAGATCTGAGTTCAAATCCACCCTCAGATGATTACTAGCTGTGTGACCCTGGGCAAGTCACTTAACCTCTGTGCCTGAGTTTCCTCATCTATATAAAATCAGGATATTAATAGCACCTACCTCCCAAAGGTGCTGTGAGGACCAAATGCTATATTTGTAAAGTGCTTTGCAAAAACTATATAAATACTAGCCATGCTCATGGTGAAGATGATGATAATGTCTTCCTTGGAGGACAAGGGAAAAGTTCTTTTCAAAGACAAGTGGTCTATTGCTGCAGCTTCCTGATTGGTGCAATAATTGTAATGTTCATTTCATGGGTGAGGAGACAAGAAGCAGTCCTGCCTTCAGCCATCACTCCCCACCAACCCATCTACAACCAAGCCACAAAAGGCTTTTATTGCCGCTGAAAAAGGTATCAACAGCTCCTTATTGCCTTTACAGAAGTAGTTTTCAAGCTGTTGGTTAAGGAACCATAGAGGTCAGCAAAATTACTACAAACCTTCTATAGACTGAATAACTGTCTCACGAATATATGTTACTATTTTTCCAATGGACCATATGTAGATGTTTGTGATTAATAAGATAATTTATTTAAAAGCCTCATTAATATTCATGGAGCTTTTTAAGCAACATGCATTTTCCCAATTAATATACACAGCTAAGTGTTACTGTTTATAGAGCACTGATTTTGAAGTCAGGAAGGCCTGAGTTTCAATTTTGCCTTTTTTACTTTACCTATGTGACTCTAGGCAAGTCACTTGATCTCTCTGTACCTCAGTTTCCTTGTCTGTAAAATGTGAATGATAACAGCACCCACCTTCCAGTGAGATAATGAGTGTTAAGTGCTTACTTAGTGCAGTGGCTGGTATATAGGAGGTGCTATATAAATGCTAGCCATTCTTATGATTTTAAGATAAATGCAATGACTATCAAGTGCAGCACATTTTTCAAATATTTATTATTTATTTTAAATATTCTTTTATTTTTAAATTTTGAGTTCCAGATTCCCTCCCACACCTCCCCTATTCACTGTGAAGGCAAACCATATTGTATCAATTATGCATGGAAATCCATGTTACCCATATCAGTAAAAGGAAGCCAGAAGACTAGACTTCAATCTACATTCAGAGCTCATCACTTCTCTCAGGAGTGGGAGGGCACTTTTCATCATGGGTCCTTTGATCCTGAACACTATACTGATCAAAACTGCCAAGGCTTTCACAGTCGATCAGTGTTATATTGTAGTCACTATGCACAACAATGTCAACTCTTCTCACTGCACTTTGCATCAGTTCATATAGGTCTTGCCATGTTCAAAATTTCTGAAGTGAAACAGCGTTCCTGGGAATCACTGGCTTACAAATTAAAGTCCAGACACCTTAGTCTGACATTCAAAGTGCTCTTTGATCTGTCCTAAGCCTGCCTTTCAGGATCTGTTTTACAATACTGTTCCACACAAAACTGTTCACTTCAACTGTTCCATTTGCTCTCCCCCTAATGGGCCATGCTCATTTCTACCTCTAAGCTCTTGAACTCCCTTGCCCTATCTCCCCCGAAATGTACACTCACCTAAACCCTACCTATCTGTTATGGTGTTTCCAAAGGCTAGCCCTCCATGAAGCCTTCCTCAGGCTGTTCCACCATTTACTGACTGAGCTACTCATTTGACAGTGATCGCCTAGGCTCTTGTATTTTTGTTTCTGTTATTAAACCCTTAGAGTGTTGCTTAGGTTTTTACTGCTCTTGCTCCAATGTCCAAAGTCACATGGAACTAGTGGATTTCATTTTACTGGAGAGGCAGCATAGCCCAGAGGAAAGAACGTGGGACTAGGAGTCAGACAATCTGTGTTCCAGTCCCAGGTCTGCTAATTAGTTGTCTTTGGACAAATCATTTCCCTGCTGTGGGCCCTGTTTCCACTTGGTAATGCCCCTTCTAGCTCTAACATCCCATGGTTCTGAGATTTTATTATAGGTAAGCATAGGGGTAAAGAGGCAGAAGGAGGAACAAGAAACCAACACCTTAAATTTGAGCAAGGGAGGAATCAGCAGCATAGGAGGGGGGTCTGAGAGGGCAAAGGAATAGATCTGGAAAGCTCTTATCAAGTATCTCCCAAACAGTTGGTCCCTCCCTTTGCTCTGAGGCCACTAACAAATCTATCTAGCAAGAGATTACATGGCAGCACATCGAAAAAGGAGGAGGGTTTGGTGCCAACCCTTGGGAAACTCCCTGTTTAATAAGGGAGAGGCAGAGATGGCAACAAGGCATGATAACAAGAACACTGGCCTTGGAGCCAGATGACCTGCTCTTCTCTCCTAACTGATATTTATTAGGTGTGCAAACTTGGGGAAGATGGTTAGCCTCTTAGTTTTAACTATCATCATCTGTCAAATAGAATGCACTGCCTACCTTACTGGATTATTGTAAGAAAACTTGTGGATTGTAAAGCGCCATAAAAATATGAGTTATCTAAGGCATCTAAGCTGGGGAAAACGTCATCATCATCATCTGTACTGTCCTTGATTCCAGAAACACAGAATCCAGGCTCAGTCGCTGGATTCCATGAACCACCTTGAAGGGACCGCTGCACTAAGTGAAAAAGCTACCATTCCTCAATCTCCTTGGGTGCTGTATGAATAAGACATAGTCTCACCTTCTGGGAAGGGTAGAGGTAGGGAGATGGGGGCGGGAGAGGAGACAAAAAATGAGAAGCCAAAGTTTCTGCTCTCTCGGAAGCCATGAACTTAGAATACCATAGAAATGTGAGCAATGGCTATCTTGAACTTACTTAAATTCTGTTCTGTAGTTTTTTCAGATGAGTTATTCCCTCCCCAAGCAGAATAAGTTCCTGGACTGGGCAGGTTTTCTCCACAGCATCTAATGTAATGCCTACAATATGGTCATTGCTCAGTATTTCTTGATTGATACTCAATCCTGGCATTTTTCCTACCACATCAGTAGAAAAATACTGTGTCCTGGAGAGCCCCTCTTGCCCCAGCTTGAACTTAGAGCACTTTACACTTTCCGAAGCGCTCTCCAAAGTATCGTCTAATTTGATCATTACCGTAACCCCGTGAGATAAGTAATTCCGATTTCATTATTTCTGCCTAACAGATGAGGGAACTGAAGGCCAAAGAGATTTCCTAGAGGCTGGTCAAGGTCACATGATTAAATGTTAAGTTTCTGTCTCCTGAGTCATACATCAGTGTTTTTGATTCATCTCCTTCTCTACATCTTGACTCTTTTCTACTTAGTCACTTTACCCTGTCCTGCTCCTTCCATTGCAATGCTATTCCAACTATCTAGATTCTCCCTCCCTCCCTTTTATAATTCATCCAGGTCTCACTTATCATAAATACCCCAAAAAGACAGAAGCAAACTCACTTCTTTGTGACCTTCTTGACAGCATATTTCCTTCCAGTGTGATACTCTAGCAGCTAGACCAGGTACCCAGCGCCTCTCACTCTGTCCTTTGCTCTTAACCATGTGCTCTTCTGAATTATACTGCTAAGGCAAGACCAACCCAGTGTCCTGCCCACCCAAAGTATCCAAAATTAAGTGTTCATCAGTGGTAAGACTTGATAAGACTGAAGAACCAATGCCTACCCCTGATGCTAGTTCATTAAGCAGAATCTCTCCAGAACAGATGGCTCACCAGTTACATTTCACGGTTGAAGGACCATGAGTTTACTGGATTGAAAGGGAATTAGTAGGAATAAAATACAAAGGAATAGGTAAAGATAAATTTTTAAAAATGCACCTCTCCCCTTAACTTGCTATTGTATCTAGGATGTCAGTAGCTATAAGATTCTTGAGGGTGAACTGTCTCTTGCCTTTTTTTGTACCAGTGATTAACACTGTGCAAATCATATAAAAGGTGCTTAATAAATAATTATTGATTTACCTGTAATAGTGTTCTTGGAAATCTATGTAATCAAAGAAAACATAAGATCTAATATTTCCATAGAACTTTTAGTTTTTCAAAATACTTTTCTATCTGCTATTTGTCAGTCAACAAGCATTTGTTAATGGCCTACTTTGTGCCAGGCACTATGCTAAGCACATTTGTTGTTTACTTGCTGGGGATCTGGCTAAGCAAAAATGGTCATCTCAATTCGCAGGTGAGGAAACTGAGGCTAAGAAAAGTCAAGAAGTGATTTTTGCCTAGTGAGTTAGCCTGATCTGCTATCAATATCTCTTGGTTAGCTAGTTAATTTCCACTAGAAGGGAAACAAGCATTTTTAAGGGACCTACTATGGCCAGGCACTGTGCTAAGCACTTTGTAAATATCCTGTTTAATCCACACAACAACACTATAAGGCAGGCGTTATTACCACCCCCATTTTACAGTTGATAAAATTGAGGCAGACAAAGGTTAAGTGACTTGCCTTCATACAGTTAGTAAGTGTCTGAGGCCAGATCTGAACTCAGGTTTTCCTGATTCCAGCCTCAGTACTCTACTGCAACATCTAGTAACCTCTACAATGATGATGCCAAACTCAAATTGAAACAAGGACTATTAAACCAACATAAAGATATCTGCAGGCATATCTTGACTTAGAAAGCTACATATTAGCATTTATGTAAGCTTTACTGCACTTTTGTTTATTTTGTAAATATTTCCCAACTACATTTTAATTGGATTTGGCACTCAGGAATGTTGTGGGAGCCTACAGCCTGTGACTACATGTTTAACATTTCTGCTCTACATCATGTTAGGTTCTAACTTTAACCACAGAAGTGAGGAGTTGGAAGAAAACACAAATGCTGACTATTTCTTTCTGTGGCCCCATCATTTACCTAGTATCCCATATTTCTAACATTGAGGTTGTTTTTTATTCATATCCTTCCACTGCTTTTCATGTTCTATCAGTTACAAAGTTCTGTTGATTTCTAATTTTCTCACATCAGGCTTCTCTTCTATTCCCATGCCCTCAATCTTGGTATAGGCCATCCTTAGCATCAGTTTAGACTATTATAATGACCTCCTAGCTATTCTCCCTCACTACTACTGGGGAATGGTTCTTGGTGTTATTTTGGGGGAATCAATTCTCCATATATTTTGCATATCAAATTTTTATTTATAGCAAATGTTTGTCTTTATTTCATTATGTGTGCATTCCTTGATGTTTCTTTTCCTCGTGTTTCTTTTGTCTGAGGGACTTGCAAAGCAAAAACACTGCTCAAGTTCTGGGTTATTTTGGGGTGGAGGGGATGCTTCGAGTGTCTATTTTTTAATCTATCTTTTTTCACTGATGATTAGGCTCATGTTTTCTGGGGATGTCACCTTGGGTTAAATTTTGAGCTACTTTGATCTTTTGTATACATTATTCCCTTCTCTACTTTGGTTTCTAGTTGTTGAAGAATGTCTTGCATAATTCAATTTTTTTCCCTTTATATTTGATCTTTCTCCTGGTTGCTTGCAGAACTTATGGTTTGTCACTGGAATAGTTAAATTTAACCTACTGTGTCTTCGAGTTTGCAACATAAGTTTTTTTTCTGGAAATGATTTGTGGATTCTTTTGAGCGATGCTTTGTTTTCTTTGCTCAGTTCTGGGAAGTTTTTTTTTGTATTATTTCTGGCATTGTATTTAGCTTTTTTGATTTGTGTCCTTATAGGAAACCTATAATCTTTAAGCTATATATTCTATATATTCTGTCTTCTGTCTCTATACATTCTGTCTTCAAGATCAATGTTTTGCTCGTATAGAGATATTTTCTTTTAATGTTATTGACTTTTGATTTCCTTCTTCCAGATTGTCCTCCATTCATGTCTATTTTCTTTCCCAATCAGTTGCTCTCTTTTATTTCTTTAGTAAAACTTTGAACCAGGGATTCAAACTTTTTCATCCTGCCAACTATTTTTGCCACAAATTCTGCTTTCAGGGTTCCTACTTCCCTTTAGAATCATTTGGAAACATCTTGTTGTAGCATGATCTCTCCAGAATCAGGTGTTGATTTGTTTTTCCTTTCTCTTGGAATATTTATTCAAAGGTGTTTGGACTAATTTAGATATCCTGGAGGCCACCTTCCCTTCTGTTATTATCTTTCCCATTGTTTATCTGCTTGTGTTCAAGGTTTTTAACTGAGTTTCCTTCTGAGTTCTTTGGTCATTTTAATTTTCTTTCCCTCTACATTGCCCTTTGCTCACTTTCTGAATCATTTCACTTTGATGTCAGTTTACCAGAGGGTTGGACTTCAAAATTGCCTTAGCTTCCTTCTATACTAGAGAACTCACATTTCATTTGCCTTAGTCTCTGCCCCAAGTGACTTTTAGAGGTCCAGAACTGGTCGCAGCTGGCTTCCAGCCCCCTTTCCTTGAGGCCTTGTGGAACCTCATACAAATTCTGGCACCCTACCCCAGTTCCCTATGTTCCCTATGTTCTCTTGTTCTCTAGCTGAGCATTATGACAGAAGAGCATACACGCTGCCACCCTAGGGAAAACAAAATTCCATTTTCCTATACCTCCACAATCAAGTTCTATTGTTTGTTGCTAAAGAATATGGAGGCAAGGTGAGATATGCTAGCAGAGAACTACAGAGTCAGAGAACAAGTCTGTGGGTCCCATGGATTTTTGGTATCTTGGCTCGTGAAGAAGGTTACAACTGCTTTTCACCTCTTGTGCCTAATTCTTACATTAGTGATATTTAAAAAGTTGTGAAAATCAGGGGAAACGTGTAGTCCATCAGCTTGCTGGTCACATGACCCAAAGTGGACCAAGTCTTTGTCTTTGATTATTCAAGAGAGAGGCTCACCCTCCCATCTACCACCACAACTAACTGTTATTAACAGAAAGATTCTCAAGACCCTCTGGATAAGTAGTGCCCCCTGTGCTTCACCCCTAGTGCTTTACAAATAAATGCTTTTTAATTCATTCATTCTTAATTGGTGATATTTGATGCAAAGGCATTATCACATTTTAAGGGGTATTACTAGCATGTCTCTGGAGGACAGCAACTAAGATGCTCGTATATAGGCCTATGAGGAGAAGGTATGGCTAGCACTTGCTAGGGACATGGATAAACTGAAGTACCTCCAGAGGAAAGCTACTGTGAGAGACTATGAAGACAAAACACAATAACTGCCTGCTGCTGTAGTTGAACCCTATTTCAGCCCGACTTTGATTCACCAAAACTTGTACTGTTTCCTACTTAGTGTTTCCTAAACCAACTCTGCACTGCCAGCTCCACCAGCCACATCGACCCTCAATTTGCTTATCAAAGCAACTGGGGGCATTAAAAGGATTGGATATCTTCACTCCAGCTCTACCCAGACAGCTAGTTGGCAGTTTGGGGAGTGGAGTACAGGCAATGATTGGTGACCAAAGATGTAGCATGAATTAAGAGGAATTTTGGACCATGTCAGATAAGTGGTTAGACTTAAGGAGGAAGAGCAGTGGCAGGAGAAAAGGAGTTCGAGGGGCAGCCTTAAAAACATACAGTGGCTTCTGTGTCTCTGCTTGGGGTCTATGACAAAAGAATGAAGAGAGCCTAGACTACAGGGAAAGAAGTCACATACCAGCCATAGTCCAGTAGAGGGCAGCAAAGAGCCCCTGAAGACCAAAAGATCGTTTGAATTACTCCACCGTCATCACACATTTATTAAGGATCTGTAATGGGTCATGCTCTAAGGATACAAATACAAAGGTGACATGGCCTCCACCATCTAGGAGGTTACAGTATAGTACAAAGCAGCAAGGTGGTGCAGTGGATAGAGCACCAGTGCAGGAGTCAGTAGGACCTGAGTTCAAATCTCACCTCAGACATTTGACACTCACTAGTTGTGTGACCTTGGGCAAGTCACTTAACCTCAATTGCCTCATCCTGGGTCATCTCCAGTCATCCTGATGAATATCTGCTCACTGGATTCAGATGGCTCTGGGGGTGAAGTGAGGCTGGTGACCTGCACAGCCCTCCCTCACTCAAAACAAAGTCAAGTGCAAGTTATGTCATTACTTCTCTGATGGCATGGTCTTCTTTGGCAACAAGGGACAACACACAGTATAGTGCACAGATAAATAAATACAGGATATATATATATACAAACAAAAACAAAGACACAGTGACAGGGAAGGAGGTACACTTGAAATATGTGTTATTTGAGCTAAGCCTGGAAAAAAAGTAAGAGTTCTAATATGAGAACAAAGTGCATTCCAGCCAACGACATTAGTCTAGGCAAGAGATGATAAAGGTCTGAAGAGGTCAAATTCAGAAAAAGGTGAGCTTACATTTTCCTCAGGAAACGCGTAGAGAGAGGTGAGCTCGGGGAATGTATGTGTATGTGTACATATGCATGTGTACATATGCATGTGTGGATGTATGTATATACTTTCAGGAAGTATGTGTATGTATGTATACGTGTGTGCATGTATACACACATACCAAACAGAGTGCAATGCCGAGGTTGGCCGGTCAGTTCTTTCCAGGAAGAAAGTCTACATAGGAATCCAAATTAGTATCAGAAGATTGTTGATCAGTATAGAATTTGAGCAAATGAAAGTTGAATCCTTTAAAACAGGACTAAGCGTAAAGTTTCTCTGCAATACCTCAGCGCAGTTGACCCTGACTTTTCAAAGTCAATGCCAATGGAGAACAAACTCTGGAGTGTTCCACATAGAACAGAACATGCTGATAAGACTTTAGTAAAAGCTAAAAGTTGTAAGGTGAGGAAAAGGCAAACACTGAAATGTAAGCAAACATTAAACAGAGTGAAATCTGAATAGCCCAATTACATATGAAGGGGCCAACAAAGGCATTGAATTTATTTCTAAGGCATAAGCTGCAACCTTTCTGTGTTCCTAGGTATTCATGTGCATAAGATCCCAAAAGGAGTCTAGAAGCATAAAAGATTGAATTGGAACTGATCACCATAAACCAAAGTGGAATACTGGATGGAGAGAACTGGCTTTGAACCACAAATAAGTGTTGGACAAGAGGACAGATCTCTCCCACCTCTTCCCTGAAGGTGCTGGACCTCATGAAAGCATCCAGGAGGAAAGGTTTCTCTGCCAGACCCAGACTCTGCCCTAGCTAAAACAACACTAACACTCCAACTGAAGAGAGAGCTGCACCACCTGGGTGAATGTAGTGGAAGATTGGAGCTGCCCATCAAAAATAACAGCTGAGTGACTCTAAGGGTTGCCCTATACAGCACAACAGGCCCTAAAAAGAATGCAGAAGCTTGGTGGTCTGGAGGTCCAGCGAGAAGTCAGCTCAGTAGGGGATTTATCCAGCTGAGACTTTGTGCCCTGAAAGAATCCAAACTAGCTGAGCAGCAGAGCAACTTAGACATCACTAACCCTATGTCCCATAACAAGGTGTGAGACTACTTTCTGCAGAAAGGAAATCAAGGTCTTAGAGCTTAGAGTTATGAGTTGACTTGGCCACAGTCTTTACACCTACCTCATTATGCCCACTCTTCCCCTCATACACTCAGAATGCATTTAAGGGAGATAGTACTCATAGTTTGGAAAAGAAATGCTTTATAGCTATTACTCACCATGTTATTTTAATAATTGTCCTTGCTAAAGAACTAAGTCTAATGGTTCATTGTTAAGGAGAATCATATGGGTGGGTGCTCCTGAGCTAATGCTATCAGAATTTCCTACAGGACTACCCCTGGAACACTTAACAGCTTCCTTACTGGGGATCCAATTTGCAAGTACCATTGAAAGGTTGAAATCTGCTTCAGTGAGGAGCTCACTCATACAGAATTAAAGAACTGTGGTAACCACCATCAATCTAGGACAGCCTTCATCTCCCCTGCCCAAGTCCATCAAGGCTGCTAGTTCCCTGTATCAAGTCTCTCCCCGCCGCAGTCTGTTCTTCACTCAGACGTCTGATTTTCTGAGAGCACCAAGTCTAGACATGTCACCCACCCTCCCACTCCCCCATTCTATCAACTCCAGTGTCTCCCTGTTGCCTTCAATTGGGTCAAATATAAAATCCTGTTTGGTTTATGATGCCCTTTACAACCTAGCCCCTCCCTACCTTTCCAGGCTTATTACACCTTGAATCCTATCACATATGCTGCAATCCAGTGACACAGGCTTTCAAGTTGTTACTTACAAATGACACTCCCATCTCCCAACTCCAAGTGTCTTCACTGGCTCTCCCCCATACCTGGAAATCTACCTTCACCTCCAACTCTTGGCTTCCCAAGATTCCTTCAAGTCTCAGCTAAAGTCTTATCTTCTGCACAAAGCCTTTCCTAATCTCACTTAATGCTGTCCTCTGTTGATCATCTCCAGTTTATTCCATATATAATTTGTTTATACAGTTGTTTGCATGCTGTCTCCATTGGAATAAGAACTCCTTGAAAGTAGGGAGCGTTGGCCTTTATAGTAGGACCTTAATAAATACTAGCTATCAAGTAGAACAGAATACGGAACTTCTATAAGCTGAAGAGGGCCTTTCTTTAACTTCTCACAGGCTGACACTTGGAAATCCCTGGGAGAAGGTTTTGTGTAGGCTTCCACCTATGGCTATGAGATGACTGGCTACATAAATTGGTTTTTCAATAGAAAAACTATTTATTTAGTACTGCTATGTACCACACTAGAGTGCTGGGCCTGGAATCGGGAAAATATGAGTTCAGCTCCAGCCTCTGACACTCACTAGCTATGTAACCCAGAACAAATCATTTAACCTGTTTGCCTTAGTCTCAGCTGGAAAATGGGGCTAATAACAGCACTGATCTTGGAAGCTTGTTATGAAGAGCAAATGAGATAATTTGTAAAAATGTTTGGCGTGGCACCTGGCGTATTACATATATGTTCCATTTCCCACCACTGCAAACTCTGCTAGAGTCCTGTCTCATTCACCTTTCATTTCCTAGGATCCCCTGGACACTAGTTTACTTCTGGCAAGACACCATGGCTTTCCCCCATACCCCAGTGACTCAGGACAAGACCTTGCTCCTGCAGAGCCCTGCCACTATGCCTACTCTGCTCAATTCAACTCAGGATATCAGCAAAACCTTTATACTCTCTTTTTCAATATTTTTCATTAATCATTAAAGCATTAGCTCTTGTTACAACTTCCAGGATTATAGCTTTACAGACTATACTTTCAAAAATTTTAGTAGCCACAGTTGAATAGCAAGATTGGAATTTGTTGATGTGGATTCTAGAGCCAACTCTAACATCTGATTACTGTATAACTGAGCAAATCACCTCTTCTCTCTGGGCCTCCGTTTCCTATTCTGTTAAAAACAGACTGGCTTAAATTAGGGATTCTTAAACTGAGAATTTTCTTAAAATAAAATTTTATAACTATTTCATTTTATATATTTAAAAACATTATTCTAAAAAGGGGCCCATAGGTGTCACCAAAATGCCAAAGAAGTTCAAGACACAAAAAAGGTTAAAAATACCCGGTTCAGAATTTCAGGGGTGGGGAATTTGTGGCCTTCTAGGCCCTTGGATGCAACCTTTTGATTGAGTCTGAGTTTTATGGAACAAATCCTTTTAATTAATGTTTGGATTCAGTCAAAGGACCACACTTGAGCACCTAGAGGGCCTTGAGGTTGCAGGTTCCCCACCCCAATGATCCTCAACATCCTTTCAGGTACTGAAATGTTTTGATTCCATGTTCACAGTAGTTACTCTAGGAAAGATTTCTAGAGCGCTGAGTTATTATTTCAAGTTGATTCTCAGTAGTTGCAATTTCATTGAGTGGCCTTCCTTGACTTTGCCCACATCTGGGGCAGATCCTACTTAGGGCTGGCAGCTTGTTGCCCTTCCTCAAAAAACCTACCTGCTTTTACAACCTGCACTCCACAATTACCATTCCTCATCAACTCACACCCTGACTCCTCCCCCTCAACTAAAAAGAAAAAAAGGATAATTCTATATATGTGTGTGTATATATAATATAAACACACACACACATATATACGTATATATAGCTGAAGGATACCTTAGAGGTCACTGAGCCCAACCCTCTCATTTTACAACTAATAAACTGATACTCAAATAGGTGAAGCGACTTGCTCTAAGTCAGTTAAATAGACAGAGCCACTATTTCAGGTCCTCTAAATCTAGATACAGTACTTTCCAAAATGTTCATTAACTAATTAGCTATTTATTTACAAATTAAACACAGGTTCTTTTTACTGTATTCTGAAAGGCTTAGCTGAATGCATGGGGAAACTGGATTCAGGAAACATGGGTTCAAGCGATTGGCTCAGACATTTACTAGCCACGTGACCTCAAGTCAATTACCATCACCTCTACAACCTCGTTTCCTTATCGGAAAACAAGTAAAAGAAGATACTTTGTTGCCTCTAGTCTCCCGTCAGACGGGCAGCTGCGGGCAGGATCCCCAGCATTCAGCACAGTACATGCGCTGACCCGCTTCCCTCTCCACCCCAAGTTCACGCTCCTACCCCCAGACTGACTCATGAAACAACACTGAAGACATGTATGCTTTAAAAAGAATTTATTTTTCTGACGTGATCGTCGCGGAGAGCGGCAGAGGCTGAACGACTGCGGCTGCCGCCTCGCACCGCGCCTCAGTTCCGAGCAAAGGCGGCCCAAACGGACACTGGCAAATTCATTATTCATTTTTTGAAAGTTTTACGTATGATTATTATTTTAAGCAGAGGGCCCAGGGCCATGCGCCGACAGGCTTAGAAGACTAAACCTCCTGCGGGGGTGAGGCCAGGTAAAACCACAGGGGTCCACACTGGGGGAGGCTGTGTGATCACGGGCAAGTCGTTTCGCCTTCCCTGGGCCTCAGTTTCCTTACCTGTAAAATGCAGATGAAGGCCGTAAGCTTTTTTTTAAGAGCTAATACCGTGCTGTAGAAATCTGCAATGTCATTTCCTCTTAAAACTGACTGCGGCCTCCCCCCAGGGCTGGTTAGGGAAAGCGCTTCGAGCGATTACTGCAGGGACTCCTCCGGCTCCAGGATTTCCTTACGAGACCCCGCCCCCACCCCTCCCGGGAGGGCCCGTCCTTTCTCTCAGGACCCACAGGAGCCTCCGCCTTCCGGGCTCCATCCACCCTTCCAGCCCGTTCCGCCCGGAAGTAGAAAGGCCTGGCTTCCGGTCGTCGCGCGCCGGTGACGTCATGGCGCGTCGCCCGCTCCAGGGGCCTCGCGGCCGGCCGTTTCTTCTTCCTGGTTGTCGGCGCGCGGCGCGCATGGCGGTCGGAGGCCGCGGAGGCCCAGGGGCGCTGCCCCGGGAGAGCTGGGTGGGTACAGGCCGGCGGAGGGCAAGGGGCTCAGGGCCAGGGAGCCCGGAAGCGGCGGGAGCCGGGCAGGAGGCGGCGGGGCACGACGGGCCTGAGCGGGGGAGCCCTGGGGCCAAGGCCCGCCCGCCGCCGCGCGCGGACGTCCTCGGGCGCAGGCTCGGGCTTGTCCGCCCGCCCGGGGCCGGGCGGCGGGGGCCGCCCCTCGCGAGCACGTGTGACCTCCAAGGTCGCGGCCGGCGCGGCTGCCCCTCACCCGCGGGGCGCTCCAGGACTGGACCAGGAAGTCTTGGCCGCCCGCGGGAGCCAAGGTCACGCCGCGGGGCCGCCCAGCGCGGGCCGGAAAGCGGGGCGCAGGCCTTCCCGGCTTGGAGGGGGTCTGAGATCTAAGCTCTCCGGTAATTCCAGCTGTCCGGATTGTGGGGTAATCCGAAAATGGTCTGTAAAATGTCTCAGAAAGTTGGCTTTTACAGAGTCTGCGATTTATTGGACTGTCGTCATACTCACTCCCCTTTTTCTTTTTTCTTTTCCAGAACTGGGCTGAGAGCATATTTAAAAGCATGGCCTCTACCCTCAGGGAGCTTTAAAGCCCGACTTGGCTGTATTTGTATATCTATAATGGGAAATTATTTTTCATTATATGCTTTTTAAAATTTCAAACAGCGTATTTCAGGAGTATGACCTGTATTCAGATCAACGTGATAGTTTCCAAAACAGTTTTATTGAAAACATTTTGGTTGTAGATTGCTTGCCCTCTTGTGTTTTGTTTTTAGGAAAAACTGAGAAGAAATAGTCTGGGACAGGACTGTTCCCATCATGAGTGATGGTGACCAAGTGTGGGGTTCTGCTTGTGGGCTTATCAGGCAGGGACTGACCACAGCATCAACTGTATTCTTAAGAGTTTCAGTTCCTGTAAAGTGGCTGAGTAGAAGTGGCATTTAAGACAGGTGACAGAGTGGCTGTTGACTTATTAGATTTCCACCCTGCGGAAAAGTGCCCAGATATTTTAGCTGTTTGGTATTATTTGGAGTTGGAAGGGATCCCAAATTGTCTAGGTCAACCCATACCTGAAAAAGGATGTATCTACAAATCTACAGCATAGATAACAAATGATCCTCCAGCCTTTCATGATTTTGGAACTTCTTCCTAGACTGCCCTTTCCATTTTTTGACAACTCTTATTGCTAGGAAGATTCACTTTATGCTATGTTTATATGCCTCTCAACACCTGTTTCTGACCTCTGTGGCCTAGAACTCTCTGATTAGTCTTCCACATGATAGCTTTTTGGACATCAGACTATTCCTAGCTTTAATCCATCACAGCACTTGATTAAGATGAAATGGTCCCTTCTTCCCCAAGGTTATTTTTGCTAGAAAAGTTGTATGGATCAGGTAGCCTAGCCCTCTCTTACAGAAATGATCCGAAGTCTAAAGAGGTTAAGTGAAAGGCACAGATCATAATCTATCATCCTAAGCCATGTTGATTATTTCACAGCTTTTTCTCTTCTGTCCTTTTCTTTCCAATCTAATACCATAGTTCCACATTGATAACCTCTCACTTAGACTGAGAAGATAAACTTTTAGTGGATTCTCTGCCTCCCATTGGTGTCCTATAGCACCAGATTGAGCTTACTAAAACATAACTCCTGCATTTGTCTGTATCCTTGGGGCTCTTAATAGACTTGAATCAAATGCTTTGAGGTTTTCCATATGATGTCACCAAGATAATAGAAACCTCACCTAGAAGGAATCTAGTCTTACCCTCCCTATTTTGAAGTGAGAAAACAGCCACAGTTTTCCTCTGGCTACACAGTGGACAGGCTTATACTTAAATAAAAGACATCTTCTTAAGTCCAGTGCTCATTCTTGCTCTCCACTGTCCAAAGGAACATAACCTTAGCAGAAAAACTTGGTAAATTACCATTAAAGCAGTTGCCTTTTCTACAAGAACTGTCTTAAGATTTCTATTATTAGATAAGTAGTTAACCTGTTGAGATCAAACAAATAGCTCCTGTCCCCTACTGCATGTTCAGTACTAGAGAACAGAAAACATAAGACAGTTCCTTTCTGTCATAAAACAAAACTTCCAGGATATAGGCAGTTATTCAGAGTATTAAATGACTGGACTAAATATCAAATGCTGAAATATTTATAAAGAAAGTATTCTGTGTGCTTGATAATGTTTGATGGTGGTACTAGGAAAAGGTTCATGGGGAAAAGAGACGTGGAAAAAATGGCCTTGAAACCCACCTTGGTGTTAATGCTTATATTTCAGGATTGACTGTTATAATAACATCTGGTTTGTACAGTGCTTTAAGATTTGCAAATCCTCTCTCCTCTTGCATTAACAGGTCTTAAGTGGCTTGAGTTGATTTGAAAGTGCTACACCTCTCATTCAGCTTCAGTGTCCCTGCCCAGGCCTAGAGGACATCATGGCAACTCGCCTGATGCAGCGCTGCATCTGCCTCTTGGCCACCCATCAGGCCTCCCCTTTAACTGTAATTGGCAGCCTAAGGCTAGCTAGGGCCCCCTGCAAGATGATATCCACCACACATGAATCTACTGTATCTACTTTGGATAGTCTCTTAAATAAGGAACCATTGTTCACCCCCTACCCATGGCCTCAGGAAGTCGACCAGAGGATTGAAAAGGCCACCACCCCTGAGGAAGTGCTAGAATTGCTTGATGGTAGGCACAAGCTACACCGTAACCACTCTGCCCTCATGGTAATTAAGCTTTCTCGCCTCTTGGCTGATAAGCACCAGGACAGAGACTCATTCACTAAGGATGCTCGGGTTCAGAAGCTTTTCCGCACTGTGGACAGCCAGGTGGGTTACAGGGCATTATTTAAACTTTTAGAAAAAATGAGACAGAAGCATTTATTTTATATGGTCTAATACTCTGCCAGGCATTTGGGAATGCATCTTCAAGTACAAACACAGTCAGTCTCAGAGTAGGATTCTTTAAGTTCTCCATAGTGCCAAAACTCTGCTAGATGCTGAATTGATTTATTTCTTGAGGGATGCTCACTCAGCTCTTATGTTGTGCAGAATGTGCCGGGCATCGAGGGAGATGGATAGTACTCTGCCCTTGTGGAGCTTACACAGTGTTGTATGAGAAGCATGTCAGAACATAAGAGCAAATAGGATTTCTGGAGCTACGAGGTGGCATTTGAGTTGGGATTTAAAGCATAGGGCTTCCTTAAGAGTAGGGCAGGTGAAGGACATGTGGGGATCAGAGAAGGCTTCATCACAAAGTAGCCTTTGAATTGAGTTTCAAGGGATCATTTGGAATTCAGCAAAAGAGGAAGGAGGATTTTTCAGGCATGGGGAAATAGTGTTAACAAAGGTATGGGAGTAGGAAAATACAAGACATGTAAGAATAGTACTGTTTAAATTTACTTGGAGATGGGAAATGAAGCTGGAAAGTTAGAGTGGTACAAGTTTGTGTGAGGCCTTAACTGTTAAACAAAGAAATTTGGGCATAATCCAGGGAGTAAATGGGGAGCCAGTAAATATTCTTGAGTGTTCGTGTGACCAAGTCTTTGCACAAGATTATTCTGATAATGAGGAGTAGCTTTATAGGGCCATAAGAATGGACAAAGGAAGACCCATGAAGAGCTATTGCGTAGTGCAGACAGGTGGTGATAAGGACCTGTGGGTTAGAGTGGTGGTGGAGAGTGGAGAAGAGATGGGTGTACACTGGACATAGAATCAACATGATTTGGTAACTGGCTGTAAAAGAGGAAGGGGAAAGGAAGGTGGAAGGAGTGAAGTTAGAATGAGTTTAAGAGGAAAGATAATGAGCTTGGTTTGGGATATGTCTCAGATCTTTTTGGCAGTCTGGTGAAACTTATGAACTCTTTAAATGCATAAAATAAGATTGAATCAATTAAAATTCAGTTATCAAAATATTTAAAAAGAAAGAAATGAGGTTAGAGAGGTATACGTAGGAAAATATATACCAGGCATTGTGGAGTGAAGGAGATCTTCTACTGGAAGGTTAGGGCTCCCTTTCATGAAGCCAAGAAAGGAGAGAGTATCCTGTAGGGTAAAAGTATCAGATGCTGCCATTCAAACAGAACATGAAACCATAAGTTATGGGCTGAAAGGGACCCTAAAGGTCATCTGGTCAATCCTGTAGCTTTACAGATGAGGATAAAGGCTCAGAGAGGTGAAATGAACATCTTAGGGAAGTAGCAGAGCCAAGATTTGAACTAAGGTCAGTTCTAAATACAACCCTATTTCTTCTGCATCATGAAAAAAAAACACCATCCATAAGTCATAATTAGGAACAGTTTTCATATGCTGAGGATTGGAAACTGAGTTCCAAGAGTTTGAGAGAAAAGAGGTTGTAAGCTTTAGAAGTAACAAGAGAATAGACACTGGGTGGGTTAGAGAAGTCTCTTTTAAGGGTGTTGAACAGACCCTGCATATTTCTAGGTAGATGGGAAAGATGAAAAGCCTGCTGGAATATGTGAGGGTGAATGCAAGGATGCAGCTTATTAAGGGTAGAGTGATACCATCTTGACCACAGGGAAAGAGGCAGTGGAAGAGAAAGGCAGGGTTTTTGAGGTGGCCTCAATACTATTGACAAAATATAAGGCTCTGTCAGTTACTGTTATTGATAGGAAAGGTTTGCAGTTTTTGCTATGAAATAAGCTTTCAATCTAGCCATGGATATGAAACATTTCATTGCCAGAAAAGTTGTGGATTAAATGAGTGCTGATGTGTGTCCAGAACTGAAGTGCTCTAGGCGTTTGGAAAAGAGCCTTGGATTCTAAGGAATAGGAGGAAGAAGGAGAGCATCTCATGGGTATGGCAAAGGCACCGAGATGGCAGGTGGGATGTGTCATGTGTGAGGACCAGCTAGAAGGCCCTTTTGACTGGATCTTTGAAAGTGCATTCTGCAGAGGGGTGGGCATTATAGGATTGGAAAGGTGAATTAGAACCAGGTTATGAAGGGCTTTAAAAGCCAAACAGGAGTTGTATTTGATTTCAAGAAATAAAAACAGTTACAGGGTCTTCTCACTATTTTAGTGTACTTTCCAGCTGCTTTTTAATTACACTTAACTAGAAGGTTATTTTCTTCCATCCTTGGCCTAGGTATCCTCAATCTGGCATGGAACCCTTATGAACTTGCTCCGCAGCTTCTACACATTACAACTTCCAGAAAATTTCAAACCCTTGCAATCTGTGGAGCAAGAGGTTCGCTGGAGGCTTCGCCGAGTTAAATATAAATACCTGGCTTTTCTGGCAGAGACAAGCATCCCCTACATGCAGGAGCGGGCCTCAAAGGAGCTTCTGACAGAACTCTTGATGCATTTGGAGCGGCGGTGGACAGAGATTGATGACTGCCGCACTGTGGTGACCCTCATGACCAAAGCTGGGCACCTCTCAGATGCACTAATGGACCGTCTAGAGGACAAGGTATTGGGAACTGTAGTACACATTTCCTTTCCCCTGAGTTTGTCAGCCTTCACTCATACAGATGATGTTAGGGAAAGTAGGTACGATTCAGAGCTTCCCTCCTTGCTCCAGGTGTACACCCTCTAGGGCAGAAGATGTAGTGTTATTTTCTTAGTGTCTTAGCACATGCTCTCAGATGATATAAGCCTATGGTACAAGAAGCATGACTCTGTAAAATGGTAGATTTGGACTAAATTACCTTTGAGTTTCCCTTTTTTTTCTAAAGCAGTTTCCCATCCAGTATCTCATGTAACTCACTAATTATGAGCTATAGAATAGAAGCTACCCTTCGCTGACGTATAAGGTTTAGAAAAATAATAGCTCACCTAAGGTCACGCAGAAAGTTGGTGGCAGTGCTGAGCTGCCTCAAGCTTGGGTCTCCTTAACTCCTAGTCCACTGTACTTGATCTGTCCTTTGCAAATACAACCCTTGCAGCCTTGTCAAATTCAGCACCTGCCTCTGTCCATGGCAAGGGCTGGCCCAAAAGGCTGCCACAGAAATACTGTGGTTCATGGGCCCTATGTCCTGCTTTCTGGGACCTGGGGATAAGTTTGGCTACAGACACTGAATTTTTACCAGCAGACTTCCCCTTAAGTGTCTGGATTTCAGGTCCTAAGCTGCCTTAGGGCTCCCTGATACTTAGTAAGTTTTTCACTACCCTTGAGGGTTCATGATGAAAAGGTCTTGCATATGAGAATCTGACTTAGTTGGGTCCAGGAACTCTCCTGTAGGGCTTAAAACATCCATGAGGCATTTCCTTTAGTGGGGTGGAGGGTGGAAATCAATGTTTTGGGTGCTGGATTGAGACCAACTCTCTAGCTCCTCCCCCTCCCCCCATCTTGGTGCAGCAGAGAATGGCAGCTGCCCAGCTAGCTGACCTCCCTGGGTGGCTGTGGTTGACAGTTCCTGGAGCTGGCAGAGCAGTTTGGCCCTGAGGACCTGCGGAAAGTGATGCTAACCCTGGCTTCTCAGAACCGACGGTCAGTGCCTCTACTGCGGGCCATCTCCTACCACCTGGCTCAGAAACCTTTTGCCTTGACAAGAGGAATGCTTATTGACTTTGCGTATGCTTATGGTAAGGCAATGGAAGTGGCTATGAAGAGGGCAAGAAATTTAGGGATCTTTTCTCTACTGTTAACTCTGTTATCATGTCTTACTTTTACTTTCTCCTAGTCATATCAGTATTTGCCCCACCCCTCTGGCATCATTTGACTTAAAAAGCTACTACAGAAACACTGTAGCTCTTGGACCCCACATAAATTCTTATAGATAGTAGCAATTCTGGTTTGTAGGGGACAGAGCTAAAGTTCCTGAGATCTGGTCTGGAGACATCTGGGCCGAGCCAGTGAATGAAGGAGGTGGCTTGGCCAACTCCTGCTAGGCTTCCCCAGCTCCCATTTTCTCCCATTCCCTCAGACCTTGCCGTTAAGCTCACTGTAGTCTCCTTTGTCCTAAAGGAAAGCTTAACTTCCACCAAACCCAGATATTCCAGAAGCTTGCAGCTGAACTGCTGCCCCAGGTGTCCAGCATGACACCCAGTGAGATCACTCAGTGCTCCAAGTCCTTTGCCTTCCTCAAGTGGCTCAACTTGCCTCTTTTTGAAGCCTTTGCCCAGGTAAGGAGGGGTCTGGATGGACTAGAGAGCCCTACCACCCCAGAGCTGGGACGTACATGTAGATAAAAGGAGTGATTGCCGTTTATATAACACTACAATGTTGTATGGAGGGAGTTTCTGGGTCAGGCCTGGTTTAGTGATAAACATCTCTCCATATGCCTTCACTCTAGGTATATGAGGTATCTCTTAGGTAGATGCAAAGCCAGTAGCCACAGGTTATTACTAGTTTATTAATTTCCTAAGAACCTTAACTGTTAACAGATCCAGGCCACTACTGTATCCACTCAGGTCCTTGCAAGGCTTGGGATCCCAAGGTCTGAAGACTGTGGCATATATGTATTCTTCTGCCACTAGGAAGCTGACCTTTCTGGAAGATCCACAGGACTTAGATGTTTGGCGAGTGACCTAGATCCTCAGGAGAATAGACTAGATGCATGTCTTGCCAGGTGCATTGGTTGTGGGATAGTGGGGTAAGGGCTCAGAGGCTCAAGTTAGGCTAGGAAACATGGGTAAGCTCTTCTCTACCTTACCCTGCCTCTTCTGGTCCCCAGCATGTACTGAACAAGGCAGACAGCTTCACCCCGCTCCAGCTGGGCAACATGATTGTGGCATTTGCTCGCCTGAACTTCCATCCTGAGCAAGAAGAGCAGTTCTTCAGTCTGGTGTGGTTTTTTTCTATCCCCATTTCTCCTTCCTGGAGGGAACACTAGGAGCAGGACCCATAAAGAACTACCTTGACTGGGACAGTTGGGTAGGAGAAGGATTCGAAGGAAGAAAGCTTCCATTGTTTTAATTTTCCTCTTAAAACCCTAAAAAACACAATCTTGGGATCATGGGAAAATGGCAATGGAAGAGGAAAAGTGGGTGCTGGGAAAAAACATTCTGATAAAGAAAGGGGAGCAAGTAATATGGGTACAAGCACTATCTAGGTTTCTGAATTTGTAATAGGGTACAAAATAAAAACCTGAAATTTGAGGTTAAGGCTCCTTCCAGTGTGAAGAATAAGTAAAGAATTGTTATTATGGGAAGATGACAGAGGGTGTGTAGATCTCACGTTTTTGCAGGCTGCCTTCAGCCTCAGGTTGTGTGACTAACTCATTGGTCATACCAGGAGTGTTCTGCCCTGGGACAGATGCCTCACACCTTATCCCTCCCCAGGTACACAAGAAGCTGGAACCAGAACTGGCCAAGTGGAACCCTACCCTGCGTGTTGACGTGGTGTGGTCCTTGTGTATACTCCAGCAAGCACAGAAGGCACAGCTTCGAGAGATTCTTCACCAGGACTTTAGCAGCCAGTTTCTAGGTGAGGAATTGAATAAAGTGTTTGGGGAAAATAGAGCCTAACGTCTCCTCTGTCTCTTTCCCTCCTCTCTCTTGAATTGCCATGGGTCAGGGTCAGACTCAGCCCCTGATTGCATGTCCGTCTTCATGTGGTCTGCGACAAGATCGACGCCAGACTTGCAGTCCTGATCCTCCTCCAAAGTTGGTTTTCCTTTGACTGACAGTCTGCAGTGTCTGTGCATTTCCGGTACTTTCCTTCTCTAGAATGGGACTCTGTTCTGTTTGTAGATGGCAAAACACCTCAGAACCAAAACACCTGCCAGAAAATGATCCACATCAATGCCACCGCCCAACTAGAACATCCTGAGTACACTGGACCGTTCCTGCCAGCAGTGGCCATCCAGCCTGCCACATCCAGGAAGATGACACCCATGCAGAAAGATGTGCAGGACATGTTAAAAGGGTGGCTAGGGAGCGCTGACAAGGCCCGTTTTGGAAAGACCACTCAGTATGGCTGGGAGCTGGGTGAGCTTGCCTATCCTCCTCACCCTGTACCTGGACTGATGGTACTGGTTCCACCCTATTTTTACCACCTCAAACTTAAACCTTCCCAGAGGAGCTTTCCAACAGTTGCGCAGCTTTGTCAAATTCAGCACCTGCCCCTTTTCGTGGCAAGAGCTGGCCGAAACAGCTGCCACAGCAACACTGTAGCTCATGGGCCCCAAGTCCCTCTGCCTGGGGCTTGGGGATAAAATTTTGCTGCAGACATTGGGCTGGGCAAGGCTATTACCCTTTTCCAGACATTTTCCTCTCATTATGTTTGCACAACTCTGCCTCTGTCAATGTAAGTCTGTTCAGGACAGCCTTCCTCTGTGGACTTGGATCTCAACTGAGACTCCTTTGCTTCATTGACCATCCACTTGTTCCTTAACCCTTATATTCCCGTCCTCATCTCTCCTGCTTTCCCATCATCCAGATGCTGAGTTGGTACTTGATGTGGACAATCAGCCTCTGCCCGTGAAGGACTTTCTGGCACCTCACCTGGCTCAACCAACTGGAACTCAACCTTTGCCCCTTGGTGCTAAGAGGTAATGTGGTTGTTGTTCCAAACCCTGTGCATGCCTCCATTAGAAGGCAGACGTTGGCCTCGCATACAACATGAGCAGCCGATGGCTGTCTTTTTTCTTCTGGGCCTCTTTTCTTTTTTTCTTTTGATCTTACCTTCCTTTGTCTTTGAGATAGAAAGATGATGGAATCTCTTTTCGTTGAGTAATGCCCAGCTTCCTGCCGTTGCCTGTTCTCTAGGTTGGTTTTTCTGCGTTGGGAGTTTCCGAATTTCATCAGCCGAAGCAAGGATCTGCTGGGCCGATTTGTCATGGCCAGGCGCCACCTTCAGGCTGCAGGCCTCCTGGTGGTCGATGTGAGTACTGAGCCTGGGTGTGGTCATTCAGAGACCTAGCCTCCATGTTTCCTAGATCCTCCATAGGCTAGCAGAGGAAGAGGGAGAGACCAAAGGGATAGAGAGTTCCATGTGCCTGTCCATGCCTCGGACTTATCTGCAGCTGTGTCAAATTGAGCACGTTCTTATAGAAGCTGGCCCATTCAGCTGCCACAGCAGCACTGTAGCTCATGGGCCCCAAGTTCCTCTTATAGGGAATTGGAGAGAAATCTTCCTGTGGACATTGGGTTGGACTAGATTAGGGCATTCCTCTTCTCCAGCCATTTTCTTCTTTTTTTATATTTGTCCCATTCGGTTCTGCTTTTACCAGCTGACTATTCCACCTGTTTCACCTCCATCACTCTTTCAGTGGTGTTGTTTCTGTAAATACTGTATGCCTGGTGGGGCATTCACTGTCACTCTGCCATGACCTGCAAGGGCCTTCACTTAGTCCATTATAATCAAAAAGAGCAAGTGTGGAATTTGGGATCAGCTCATATTTGGAGAGGAAAAACAATTTCATCCAGTTCTCACTTACGTTGTGAGATCCATACAAGATCCTATGCAAAATGAAAAGTGGAAGTGATTGCCTCTGGCTTGGGGGAGTCTGGGAAAGTCTCCCAGGGGGTGAGGTTGCTGCTTGAAGAATACCAGCCGTCAGTTAGGGGGAGCGTTATCAGAAGCTCTTGAGTTGACTGACACTCAGTGGTTGTTCTTTTCCCTAGAGCCTCCTGTGGTTCCTAAGGGAAGGTGGGCTTTAAACACTCATTTCAGCCTACTAAAGCCTGTGCTATACTTAGTTCATGAATGTGCTGAGGTTCACACATGGAATTCTACCCACCTTCCTATATTCCTTGTCCCATTTTCAAACCTTCCATCACCTGGCTGTGCTTGCTTTGGAGTCAGAATTTCACTAAGGTCTAAAAATGTTTACAGACCATTGTCTCCTTTTAAACAGGAGAGGTTCAGAGCTTTATATTAGGAAGGTTCCTTGGGCAGTGGTAGGAAAACAGAAACTAGAGGCAGGGAGGCTAGTGAGGAGACTCAGCCCAGCTGAGTGCTGTTGCTCAGACCCTTGAAGATGGTATGTGTATGTGAGAAGGGGGCCAGATTTCGAGAACTGCTTTAGAAGTGGAATTAAGGAGACTTGCTGGCAAGAAAGTCAAAGATGACTACTGTTTCAGGGCTCGGTGATGTGGAGAGTGATGGGACGGGCCAGAAATCCAAAGAATTTAGGACCTCGTGGTTTTGGAGAGACAGTGAGTTTAGTATTGCATTTATTGAGTTTGAGGTGATGGTGGGGCTGGGAATAATAGATTTGGAACAGATGTCAGGAATGAAGCCTCTGGAGTCAGGGAGGTTGACAAGAGGGAAGAAAAAGCATGCCAAGGACAGTGCCTTGGTCAGTGACCTTCCAGGGTGCCAAGAGTGTCTTGGAAGGCTAGGAAGAGAGGAGGGAGTATGCAGAGTGAAATGTTGGGCATCGAGGAGGATAAGTATAACTGCTAACTGGGGATTTGCAATAAAACCTGCCATATTTGACACTGAGGAAAATTGAATAGTGGCGAGGAAGTGGAGGTAGCTGTGATTTTGTCATTAAGTCATTTTCAGTTATGTCCAACTCTCCATGACTCCATTTAGCATTTTTATTTTTTTGCAGAGATACTAGAGTGCTTTTCCATTTCTGCTTACAGATGAGGAAACTCAGGCAAATAAGGTTGTGACTTGCCAGGGGTTACACAGCTAGCAGGTGTTTGAAGCCAGATTTGAACTTAGGTCTTCCTGGTTTGAGTCCCAGCTCTCTTATCCATGGCACCACCAAGCTGCTGTAGCTGCTAACAGAGGCTACTTTTCCCTAGAAGTTTGGGAGTGAACATACAACTTGATCAGTGTATCAGTAGAGAGTGTTGGACATGTTTGATCTAAATTAGAGATCCTTTGGTCAAAGGAAGGCTTGGTTGTCGTTTGCTTATTTTTGGAAGAATGGTTGCCTGAGCATGTTTGTACCCATTCTATAGTGAGGGTGGTAGGAAAGGTGCGTGGGAGGATGATTGCCAGGGACAAGGAAGGGTGACAATCGAAAAGGGCACAAATGAAGTAGTTAACCTTGGAAAGGAAAGTCACTTCATTCTCTGAAGCCAGAGAAAGAATGGGTGAGAAGAGGCTGGAATCAGCAAAGGGAAGAATTGAGAGGCTCAGCAGGCTCTCCAAAAGGAGGACATTGGACTTCTCAGAACCCTTGCCTTGGACAGCTTGCACTTGAGTGTTTCCTCTATCTAGAGCACACGGTCATCCTTAGATTGAACAAGCGGGCTTTGAAGAGCTAGTATTGGCTGAAAAGACCTGGAGTACTCCACGTTACGTACAACACACAGCCTTTCCTTGGCAGGACTTATGGGGCTGGGGAGAAGGAGGTACCTGCCATCCTGACCTCTGTTTGACCTCCCTAGGTTCCCTACTACGAGTGGTTGGAGCTGAAATCTGAATGGCAGAAAGGTGCCTACCTCAAGGACAAGATGGGGAAGGCTGTAGCTGAGGACCTGGCCAAGTGACCTTCCCTCTTCTGGCCTTATTAGCTCCAGCCCTGCAGCAGAGCAGCTTGTGTGTGTGGAAGAGAACGCCTATTATCCAGGGTCCTACCAGGCGGGCCAACCCTACAAGGACGCACACTCCTGGGCACTAGATCTGGTTGTGTTGGAGCCTCTCTCCTCAATAACCTTACACCTGCTGCTACTGAATTGGGGTTATTGAACAACCCAGTCCGATGGAGGGGCAAGGGGAACTAATTCCCTCCTTGTTAAGGACATTCCCCAAATAAAAGTTTCCCTCTCAGCTGACAGTCTGGAACCTTGAATTATAGGGGCTTGAGGAAGGCAGGCTGCCATCATACAAACTTTGACTTATCTGGAAAGGCAGAGAGAACCGTTCAGACAGCTAGGTGGTGCGGTAGTAGAGTGCATTGGGCTTGGTGTCAGGAAAACCAGTTCAAATCCAACTCCAAACACTTCCTGGCTGTGGGACTTTGGGCAGAGATCATTTAACTGCTGCCTCAGTTTCCTCATCTGTAATATAGGGTGACTAGCCCTACTTCTCAAAGTTGTTTGTGAGGATCTAATGAGATAATTATAAGCGATTAGTCCTTCACACATAGTAGGCCTACTTAATAAATGCTGCTTCTCTCCTGTTCCACATGGTACAGTAGCAGCTTCTCATCCTTAGCTTTTTGTGGTGAAGCTTATTGTGTGTGCCCAGACTCGTAGAGACTGTGGGGAGCAGAGCCCAGGGCTAGAATGGAAGTTAGTTTTAGGTCAGGCTCCTCCATGGAGGAAAACCCCAACACCGGGCAAGTATGTATGACACACATTCTTCCCTTGGCAGGGCTTGAGGAGCTGGGGAGAGGAAGCACCTGCCCTCAGGTGAGTCATCCTCGCCTCCCTAGGTTCCCTACTAGGAGTGGTTGAAGCTGAAGTCTGAATGATAGAACGGCACCTACCTCAAGGGCTAGCCCAAAATGACTTCCCTTCATCTGTAAAGTGAAGAAATTAGATTGGAAACTTGAGAATGAATTAGTCTTCATGTTCCTAGTTTTAAGTGTTGTCAAAGAAAAAATACTAGTACTGTACTGTTCATTTTAGCCAGACAATCTACCGGAAATAATTCTTTAACTTGATCTATTCAAGCATTTCTTGCTTGGAGAGATGGGTCCAGATTGGAATACTTGACCCACCTCCTCTCCATGCCCTTGGACAGGACTTCCTCAAGATAAGAAAGGTGGGCATCTCAAGAAAAAGGCTGCGATGTGTTAAAATACAGTTTAGGGTTAACATTCCAAAGTGGGCAGTACCCGTTTGTTTTTTGCTCAAGTGTTGTCACTCAGTGAACAGGGAATTGCTTGAGAACTGTATAATCCTTTCTCAATGGAGAAGTGGGGGGTTGTAGTTCAGGGGATGGTCCGGTCATTACCTTTAATCTTTTTAGGGAGGCAATGCATGTCCCACCTCACCCCACCCCCACTGCCGAAGGGTTTTGGGTTACTGATATATTTTCATAAAAAGGTTTTAAAGAATGCTTCCCACATCATGGAAGCTTTGGTTCCCTATGATTAGCCTAACTCCCCAGCATAGATGTCTGTACACCCTGAGGCAGTTTAAACATAGTCACTAGAGCCAAAATGAAGTCTTCTAGCTCCAAAGTTTACTGCTTACTGACAAAGAGAAGATGGAAACTGTCTTTTCTATGCTTGCTTCTCTGTTGCTTATGTCTTCAGGATATAAGCATTTCCCAGTGCATTACCTCTAACTCTAAAAATACTCGTTCCTAGGGTAGGATAATCTCAGGTGCTCATGAACACATGCAGGTGACTCCTAAACTTGGAACTCCCAAGTGAATGCTGCCTCTGGATGTCTTGGCTTGCCTTTGTCCAGCGAGGCACCAGATCCTTTAAACTGACCCTAAATCAAGCACCAAATAAAATGCAAAGGAATAACCTATCTTTATCCTGGTGGTGCTTAAAGTTTTACTGGGGATAATTGTTAAAGGAATGTGCCAGGGGAGGGTTATAGAGTTATTAAAAGATGAATGAGGCATTTCCCAGGGTCGGGATCTTGTCTTATGTGGCACTTGGACTTGGCTTTGGAGGAGAAGGAAGGGGTGTTGTACACAGGGGGCAATGATTTATTCTGTAAGAACAATGGCGGGAACGTGGATCAGGTTATTTTCTCTTCAAGACCAGATTCCCTATGATGGAAGTATGCTTTCTAACTTTGCTAATGGTCACACTGGCTAAGAGAGCTCCCTTGAGTCTACCCCTTCCCCCCCCACCATGCACACAAACTACCCATTGGTCTTCATTCTGGCCTCTGGTGACCGAATATTGATGCTTTCTTGCATAATTGCTCATCTCTTGAGTGTTTTAATGTACGTTTGGAAAGGTGGTCCGCACATGGAAGGCCTTGAATGCCAGGGAAAGAGGTTAAGGCCTTCACCCCGAAGGCAAAGGTGAATTTCAGTGGCTGTGTTTTAGGAATATTACAGGGGCAAATCTTGAAATGGTTGGGAGGGGAAAGACTCTAGGTGGGAAAGAGCTATATATTTGGTGCCATAGAAACTTAACCTCTGGCATGACTACTGGAGTGACCTTGGGCAAATCACTGGCTATGGGCCAGATTCTGAATCTGTGACATCTAATTGGACTAGAGGAGGGATTAGTTTCCTGTGTCTTTTATGCATTTAAGAACATTCTGAGAATATTCATGCATTTAAGAACGATGATTTTAATTCTGAGAAAGGATCCATGAGTTGGATGTCTATCAGTCATCAGAAACCAGACTCAATACAATCCTGACTCCTGTGTCCAACATTTTCACTACATCACACTGCCCTCAATGAAAAGAAAGAAATGACTCAGTTTCCTACCTGGGAGACATAATAGGAGTACAAAAATTGAGGAGAGTTCTGTTCTAGATACAAGTGGCTTTTGGGTGGAAGAGGCAACTGGAAATGCCTAGGATAGAATTTAGAGCTGGAAAATAAAATTTCACAGATTGGGAAACAGATCCCCCACCCAAAAAAGTAAAGTGACCTACCCAAGGCCATACAACAAAAATAACAGACCAGACCTCTGACACTTAAATACAGTGCTATTTTCAGTAGCAGCTAAGAGTACTGTTACTCAATCGGAAGGGGTGGGGAGAAGGACGTTAGCAAAAATTACCTGACTAATGAGTTTTTTAAAATCTTTGATCTCCACCTAAGAGCCCTCCTCCCTCAACTGATCTCAATGAGCCCTACCTCCTTTCTTCCCTCATTGCTCTGGAAATGGCTGCTGATGCAGCTGGGCCCGGTGGTTGCCAGGCAACTGGGAAGTGGTTTCCATGGTGACCACTACTGGCTAACTAGGAGGACCAATCTTTTCTTGAGTTCCACCCCTTTATAGTCTATCTGACTCTAGATGCGAGGAACTAATTGTTACCTGGAGTTGTTTCCGACCACACATCTCCCAAATTCTCCCTAACTCAGCTACATGATGGGGAAAAGGACTTAGGATGCTGATAATCTATTCTTGGTTTTCTTTGCCCTCAGCATAGCATGACGGAAAGAGGAGTCAATAGCAGTGGTAGCGGAAAGTGCCCCTAGTTTGCAATCAGAGGACCAGGCTTTAGGGAAATTATTTTCTTGCAGTGTGGCCTAGTATTATGTATAAAATGGAGGGTTGGACCACATGATTTCCAGAGTCTCTGCCAACCTTAAATCCAAGCTTTCCCCTGGACCTTTGGGGCCTATGTTTGTTCCTGAAGCAGTCGGCCTGCCTTGTGTCCATCTCAGCAAGGTCATGTCTTCTGCCTCATTGTATTCCTGGCAGCATCTTCCAGGGACAGGTAGTAGAAAGGGCCCTTCCTTTGGCCTCTTGGCTGTGAGTGCCCTGTTGTTAGCTTGCTTAGAGATCCTTTGCTACCATGTTCATCTTTCCATACCTAATAAATGTGTGTAGGAGCCCAGAAAATCAGTAGTGGCTGAGGAAAGTCCAGCTGGGGATGAGGACATTTGGTCAGACTCCTGGCTTCAGCTCCAACTACACCTGACTGGTAGATTCGATGAAGCCCTGTTTCCCCCAGGATCTTTGGTGAAATCACAACTGGAAAGGGTTATAGCAGTCATCTCCCTTTTACCGAACATTTATACAGCCCTTACCGTGTGCCAAGCCCTGTGCTAAGCACTTCACAACTTCATCCTCATAACAACCCTGGGAGGTAGGTGCTATTATAATCTCTTTTACAGATGGGGAAACTGAGGCAAGTGCCCATGGCCACATAACTAGTGTCTGAGGCCAGATTTGAGCTCATCTTCTTGGGTGGTAGTTAGGCGGCACAACAGAGTGTCAGTCCTGGAGTCAAGAAGACATCTTCCTGAGTCCAAACCTGGCCTCAGACACTTCCTAGCTGTGTGACCCTGGGCCAGTCATTAAACCCTGTTCGCTTCAGTGTCTCATCTGTAAGATGATCTGGAGAAGGAAATGGCAAACCAGTATCTTCCCAAGAAAACCCCAACTGGGGTCACAAAGAGTCACAACTCAACAACAAAAACTTCCTGACTCCAGGCTGAGGGCTCCATCCACTGCACCAGGTAATCCCTCCTCATTCTGCATACGGTAAACTTTGCGTACGAATTCTAAGCTGGTTGTTGCCTTGGTAAGCACTTTAGATTTTGAGTCAGAAAGAACTGGGTTTGAATTGGTCCGTGGACACTGTGAGAATGGTGAGAATGCCGGTCGTGGTTGCCCCATTAGGTTGTGGCACTCCAGTGAAAGAGTCTGAGGAAAGAGCACTTCAGTGTCAGCGATGTAGAGATGTTGGTGCTATGGTCTGGGACTGACCCATCCCATGTCTGGAGAGGGAATAGTGCCCGCCATCATGGGGAGAAGCCAGCTCTATAGTTGTGTGGGGCCGGGGGGCCCTTCTGCACCCCTGTGATGGGGCTGAGGCGGTATCCAAGGGAGCGGGGTGTTCTGTGGGTTTCCTTTTAGAGGGGAAGGAGAAACCATCTTTGTGTTAATACTTCACTTTCAAATAGAACTATAGGGTTAAAGAGAAGTGTGGGAGCCGCGCGAGGGTGCCCATTTCACGGGCAGGGAAGCGGGGCTCGGGGGAGGCTCTGTGTATGCCCTGAGTGGAGGTCATTGCACCGGACCTATCCTTACCACCGGGGACGTCTGAGTGACCTGCCCACGGTCACACTGCTGGCGTCGCCTGGGCTCGGAGGACCAGCCCGCTCTCCATAATGCCAGCTGCCCCTGGTACGGCTGAGCCCCCAGTCAGTTGGGGGGCCTAGGCTCGATGCTTGCAGGCCACCTGGTATGGAGGACCCCGGGGCACCCACGCACCCAGGGCCAGGGAACCCCCAAGTGGAGCGTTCTCCACCCTCCAGCTCCCCTCGATGCCTCCCCAGCCTTCCTCCATCTCCGTCCCGCTTCACTACGTCGCCTCCACCCGGATCCTGGTCCCGTCCCGTCCCTTCCCCCGCCTCCCTGGGCTCTGCAGTGCCTGGCACACACCCGGCGGGGGGAGGTGGAGGGGCCGTGGAGGGCGGGGCTGAGGGGACGGAGTAAGCGGTGACATCATTGGCCTGACCCCCCCATGCACACACGCGCGCGCACACACACACACACACACACACACACGCACACGCACACGCACACGCACCGCGCACGCACACACGCACACACACTCACTCCCACCCCGCTGGCAGCCAGGAGGCAGCGCGGGAGGGCGGGGAGGAGGGAGGGGCTGATCCGCCAGCATGCCCGGGGAGGCGGCCCGCGCCGAGCTGCTGCTGCCCGCGGGGGGTGGCCCGGGCCCCCGCACAGGTGAGAGAACCGGGGGGCGGTGGCCGCGCGGCCCCAGCATCCCGCATCCCGCCCGCCATCCCTGCATCCCTCCATCCCTGTGGTCCTCCTGGTCCCCGGCGCCTCGCGGCTGCTCCTTCTCCATTCTGCTCGGGCTCTGCCAGCCCCCCGGCTCTGCTCCCCGCCCCGGCTCTGCCAGCCCTCCTGGCTCTGCCCCCCGGCTCTGACTTCCCCCCAGGCTCTGCCAGTCCCCCCCC